>CM076572.1:870770560-870979263 GCA_034641835.2 Pinus albicaulis
TGGTGTATCAACACACTGCCCTCCACCAGTCCAATGATTCCCAATACTCCACTGTAATATTCCTAAATTAGCATGCAACTAATGGGAATATTAAATTTTTATTTTTCTCTTAGATAGAAGAATAAGAGGGTATGGAGACCCATAAATCTCCTTAATAAGAATAAAAGACACTCCTAGTGTGAATGGATGTCATCTAAAAGCTAGATTGAATACCCTTAGGTGTGAAAAGGGGCTGGAGCATGTTGAATAGGTCAAATTTGACCAAATCAAACAAGGTTGTTATGGAGGAGTGACATTAATGGTGGGACATCACAGTTTTGGAGGGAGATTGATTGCACGATGGTGGAAACCCTAATGAGTGGGATCCAAGGTGAGAAGGCTCACATTTTTTAGAAGGAAGAGGATGGTATCCATACTGGGGGATGTTATTGATTATTGATTTTATGATCTGCATCACTGTTTGCATTCTTCAATTGTTTAGTTGATATTGTTGTGCTGTTAGCACCAGGTGTTCCTGAGCAGGAATCCCTTATCTTTCCTTGAGAGGCCTCTTGGGAGATTATTTATCTATCATTTCCACATATTCGGCATTCTGGCCA
Organism: Pinus albicaulis; assembly: GCA_034641835.2. Taxonomy (NCBI): domain Eukaryota; kingdom Viridiplantae; phylum Streptophyta; class Pinopsida; order Pinales; family Pinaceae; genus Pinus; species Pinus albicaulis. Next base: position 870,771,160 of record CM076572.1, read on the forward strand.
AGCTTCAATCTTCAGCTACAACGCAGTTTCTGTTCAGATTTTTGTTGTGTTGTAGGGTGTTGCAGTGGAGGGTTGAGAAACCCACTTTCTGAGCTAGTTTTTCATAGGAGGAAGTATTCCTTCTCTTGGGAGATCAACAAGGAGAGTTCTTGAGCACATTTCAGATATTTGGTACTAGGCCAACCTATCCCCATCATTAACAGTGCAGTTTCAACTCGGAATTGCATTATTTTAGAGGGCAGTTTCAGAGGAGGATCTATTGGCTCTTTTAGAGTGTTTTCCTGTAGGTGAAGGGTTCAACATTTCATTGGAGGGGACCCTTGAGGAGATCTACATCAGATATATATTATTTTAGCCTTCTATTTCATGAGCTTCAGTTTGTAGTGACTCTTCAGTCCTAGGGCTATAGATCACCATTTGTATTTGTTTGTATTTCCAGAAACCCTTCCCGGGTTCTCTTGGAAAGGTGTCTAGGAGGCTAGATATTCACTCCTAGCATTATTTGAGCTATATAACAGTATATATACATTGATCTATCTTTATGTAGTAGTTTATGCCCTAAAACTGTATCATCTTAGCTCAGGGCGTTTGTATGGTAGCGATTTCTCATGTGATGGCATGTTTTTCTTGTAGAGGCTTGTTTTGTATTGATTGAGCGACTTGATCCTCAAGATCTTGTGCCTATTATTTGTTGATATGTTTAAGAAGATGGCTGTACATTTTTCTCACATCATGGTGTGTTGATTTATTCACTTTTCTTTCCATTATTGTGTTCATGTATTGCTGCTTCCCCATTTGGGAATTTTACAGTGGTATCAGAGCATAATCTTGGCTCAGCCTGTGGATCTAAGCCATTATGCTATCAAAAGAATAAGAAGACGGAGAAAGAGATAAAAATGATGGAAAGAATGAGTTTTATCTCATCTCTCTTCAGATCTAAGAAGGACCACACCAAGGAGGTCAAGAAAAGAAAAATGGAGAAAAGAAATGAAACCACATTAGGGTTTCACAATGAGGAAGGTCCATGTAATTCCTATCAGCAAAAAGAAGATCCGGTATTGCATAGGGCTCCAAAGAAACATGCTATGCCATTTTATTTTGAAGGAAAGAGGCATGAAGATGGAGGAAACTTATATCATGATATTCTAAGTGATTACCTTGTAGAATATAAGTCTCAACCTAGAGCTTTCAAGGAGAATTTAACTCTCCCATAATCCATTCAGCTCAAGGAGGAAAGGAGACCTTGCAGCAATAGAAGAAAAGAGGGAAATAGATTTATATTGTCTAACTTTGATGGGTCATCCACATGCACAAAAAGAGCTTGGGGAATGAGGTTGGATGCATTTTTCTTGCTACATCTGGTAGTAGAGAAAGAAGCTGTTGAGATTGCAGCACTGCACCTTGAGGGTGAAGCAAACATTTGGTGGTTCAACCATTTGAGTCATGAAAAAGTGACTGCATATGCATATTTTACTCAAAGGTTGATGAAGAAGTTTGATAAGAAGAAATCATAGGAGAATAATCCTTCACCATCACTTGCTTTAGGAGCACTTGCATCAGGAGAAAGAACCCTTGCATCTTTGCAAAGTGGTCTTGATCTCTTGACATATAGAGTCCCATGCACTATTTTAGAGATGCATGAGAAGGATAAAACTTGTACGAAAACTAATGCAACCATATAAGAACAACCATCATCATCAGTATTTGGGGAAGCCATCACACTGGAAGGAGGAACCCTTGTAGCAGTACAGGATGTTCTCAAGCTTTACCAAGGTATGCACCTGTTTCCACTTTCTATTATTTCAACACATCATATGGAGGATTGTGGAAATGTGATCCTGCATGACCTAGGGTCAAAGTGCATTGCTGATTTGGAGCAGTAGACTATCATTGCGCTGAGAAACGTTGATTTTTTCAAGGAGGAGTTATACAATCATCCTATTTCATTATTATTGAGCTGCACACAACTCTTGGGGTTGGAGTGTATATTATTGGAGGATGGGATGAGTATTGTCTTGAACAATGCAATGCATAACTATGTGTTCAACAATGAGCATGATCTTGAGATAACAGATGCACCATTATGGAGATCAGCAGTGCTGTCAATGCGCAACAGTGATGAGTTGGGGGCCCAACCATTATTGGAGCATTCCAATGACCTTTCTACATGCATAACAGAGGATAGGTAGATGGTTGATGAGAGGCCTATTATCTTCCATTGTTATGATGGATATTTCTTGATAAGCACTTCATTTCTCAATGAGAATATTTTTCCTTCAGTATATTTGGATCCTTATGGGATCAACTTTGTCATTGAGGAGTGGTATTCATTTGGAGATCTCTAGGAGATTGCATTACGACATCCCATGAAATGCAAAGATAGAAATCTAATTTGGGAGGATGGTATTCTCCATTGGAGGAATGCCAATTTTGAGCATGATGATAGAAACTCACCACTGGTTGGGTGGGTGATGTTGATGAGCAAGAGGATGGGAAGCCACTTGCAGATCTATGACACAGGGCAGCAGGAGGCAAGGCTGCATTGGTTACTCTTGAAAGAGTTTGGTCATCATATGACACATTCTACTTCAAAGAGTTAGTAGGTGGATGAACCTTGGCATGGCACTTGCATCATATGGCAGCATGGAGTTTGGATGTATTGGGCTGATGTGATATCTTTCATGTCAAATATCATGTTGTTGCTCTATAATTTATATAGTGATGGTGTGAAGAGGAAACAAGAGTTGTTGTTGCTTTGGAAACTCTTGGGAGAGTATGGGCTGATTTTATCCCATGCTTGGCATGATGTTGCAGGAGTAGGTGATGGCACTATGATGGTGCAAAGGGGCTGCTCCTTAGCCTTGGAGGATCAAGAGGTACTTCCACTTTCGAAGGAATCTCCCATGTATAGCAGAATTATGGTAGATGACTTTGGAATTTGGCATGTCAAAGAAGGGAGCTATGAGATGACAAAAGCCTTATTACAAAGGCCAACAACACTGTCACTTGGGAGCTTGGATTTGTTGATGGAGTATGCCTAGGATCACTTCACATATGATGCACTTGATGGACAAGTAGGAGATGGGAGTGATGGAGTAGTGGATGGAGACATCTATTACCATGATATGATCTTCTTGACTTGGATTTCCAAGCATAAGAAGAAAGATCTTCATACAACACATAGTTCATTCCTCTTCATGGGAGTATGTCATACCACTATGGAGGGCTCATTCCGGAATCTTATTATCATATTTATCTTAGTACATGGTAAGAATTATGTTTTTTCATTTATTTATTATCTAACATAATATTTTCATCCTCTTACCATCTCAATACAGTGCGTTGCTCCACAAGATGGCAAGCCTCTATTTGGGCTTCATGGTCATTTTGAGAACAACATTTATGATGGTGATAGCCATTTCCTGTATGGATTTAGGAAAGTGTTCTATTATTTCATATATACTTAGTTGATATACAATGCCATTTACTATTTACTAGTAGATGTGATAACATTCACAACTAGCAATTTGTTAGGAGACAACTTGCCACGTCATGTTCTGAAACTGCAATTGGGAAAACTACGCTGTGACTACTTGAGAGACTATTGGAAATTTCCATCAATATGTAAAACATTCAACACATCTCTTATTTGGATTCAATATAGTGATAATGTCATATTCGATCTATATGGGATGATTTGGTCAAGAACCAAAGAGTGGATCTTAGAGGATCCAATTTCCTTTTTGCTTCATGAAGGAGACATTATTGCAACCCAAATTTAGCACCAGCTCTACAATTGTCATAAGTGGAGAGAAAGACAGTGTGGGATGGACAATTTGATCCATCATGTTCAGCTATACAACCCACCTACTTTGCAAGAGCTTAAGGTGGAGGAGATCTTTCATGAGTTGCCATGTTGGAGGGTGACTCACTTTTTATTGATGATAGCTTGGGAATTAAGGCTTCACATGGGAATGATAGTCCCCAATATATTTCAGATTCCATGCCTCAAGAAGGCCTCTAGACCACATATAGTTTCTTCCATGGATAACCCACTTGTTCTGTAATATTCCAAATTATTCCTTCAATAAATTGGAATATTAAATTTTGTTAATTTCACTTATAAGTTGAATAATTGGGTGAGGAGGCCCAAACAAAATAAAAACATGGATAAAATGCCTCTAGTATGAAAGGGGATCAACCTTGGAACTAGATTTCACACCCTCATGTGTGAAAGGAGACATTTGCAAAGAGGCTAGGTCAAGTTTGACCAAGTCAAACAGTGTAGAGGTATGAGGTGGAAAGCATCTTATGGGACAACGTAGAGAAAGAGGAGGGAAGATTCCTTGAAGGAGGAAACCCTAAAGAGTGGGACCCATGGAGAGGGAGCTCTCATGTGTTTAAAAGGAGGGCAAGCCAACCATTGTAAGACATGAAAATTATTATAGATTTCTTGTCTATTCAGACTATTGGCATTCTCCAGTTGTTTAGCTGAGTTGCTGTGCTGCTTAGCACAAGGATTACCTGCTTAGGAATCCTTATCCTTTATTGAGAAGCCACTTGAAGGATTTGTATAGATTTGCCTCACATCTAGGCTTGAGGCCAAGAATCCTTCTCCAGGACAACATTATTCTTTGCAACAACATAATGTTGTGTAACGTACGGGGTGGCTAGGTGAGGAGTCACAACACCTCTTCCATCACTTTTTTCAGAGGGAGAGTCTTTATTTCCTTAGAAAGGATCAGTTTGGAAGCCATTGGAGCTTGTTTAGATCTTGGCATTGGGCCAACTATTCCCCCTTTTCTCTGGCTAATTTTCTTTAGTATTCACGTTATTTTCATGAAACACTTCTTTGTGGGGTTTTGCGGTGTTGTTGGAGGTTGAGATCTTGATGTAAGGATCAAACTTCCACTTGAGAGATCCTTTGGAGGAGACATTGACATCGGATACCGTCTTAAATATTCTCCATCCAGTTCCATTTTCTGAGTTGCAGCTGCTACCCAAAAACTCCGACATTTTTTCCGTTTTGTATATTTCAGCCAATCCTTCGGAGGATTGATGTATTATTGTTTCCAAGGGTTAGAGATTTTCTCCCCTATTGTATTTGAGATATTTATTGTCATATCCATGTATTGAAATTATTTTTCAGAGGTACTCCATAATAGACTGCGCTATCATCGCCAAGGGTTTCATATATGTAGCAGTCTTCTTTCATTTCTTGTACATGTATTGTTGAGGCTTGTATTGCTTCCCTTGAGTGATTGTTTTCTCAAGACATTGTACTCTTTCTACTGCTATAACAAAATTTATTGGATATTCATATCTTCATGAGTTCATGGTTGTAAATTAACACTGTCATTCAAGCTCTTGTGCATCTATTGTTGCATCCCCTCTCATTGGGCACTTTTTGAGGACATCTAAGTGTGGGAGATATATTTAACTCACTTGCAAGGATTTATTTGGAGCCTCCTCTTGGATTTATAACTTAGACACATTTTTCTAAGGGATCCAGGTCTTGGTTTCAATTCCTGTAGCAGCCATTACTGGAAAATGCATTTTCCAGTCATGCCTTGCTAGCTATTCCAGATTTGGAATACTACATGTTTATGATGAGAGTCATTTGGAATTTTTACCAAAGGCATACTTATACACTTATTGATGAGACAAAATATTATTCATTGGAGGAGCTTATCACATAGGGATGTTGTAGGAGGAAGAGGAGACACTCTTCATTTCTATCCTTACAGTTGCTTGAGGACAAGCAACGTTTGGGAGGGGAGGACTGTAATATTCCTAAATTAGCATGCAACTAATGGGAATATTAAATTTTGATTTTTATCTTATATATAAGAATAAGAGGGTATGGAGACCCATAAATCTCCTTAGTATGAGTAAAAGACACTCCTAGTGTGGATGGAGGTCATCTAAAAGATGGATTGAAGACCCTTAGGTGTGTGTAATATTCCCATTTAGCCCAAGCTAATGGGAATATCCTATTTTTCCCTGTTTTATTTTGCATTTCATATTAATGAATAAAATGTGAAGGAGGACATGTAAAACTCTTGAAAACCATGAATAAATCAATGCCTATGTAAATAGAGACATATCTAGGCTATGTAAATAAACTCTTGCAGGTGTGAATGGGTTTAAATCACAAGATTGGGTCAACCTTGACCAAATCAACAACGTAGTCTAGGTGCAATGAACCTCATGGATACATAGCACAGTTCTAGATGGAGGCTCCACATGTGAAATGGGATAACTCATTGAGGTGGTTTAGGGTTTGACAAGGCTTTCATCTTATAAAAGAAGGAGGAGGAAAATAGGAAAAGGTTGTTGATGTTATTATTTTTTGAAGGTATTGTCTGTTTAGACATCCCTTATTGGGCTTTCCCGCACCTCCTTCCTTGAGCAGCTCTTGGAGGAGTCTTGTTTGCCTAGTCCACTATCTGGCAGTTGGCCAAGCCACATCTTGCATCTATAGCATAGTCCTGCTTAGGATTGGGTTGCCCATGTGAGCTGCAGCAAGTGGAACACTAGATCTGTTCAAATCTAGCTTGTACTGGTGCCTCTTCTCAGTGAGTGTGTCTTTTAACCTCCTGGAAGAGTGCATTAGTGGGTTGAGCTTCAGATCCACACATTGGCAGCAGGCTAAAGCATTCTCAGGGCCTAAAACATAGTCCCTCTTCCATGACTGCGTTATTTTCAAGAGCTGAGTTGTAGGGTGACTCGACATCATTTGATAGGAGAGATATCTAGTGATTGGATCCTTCCTTTCACTGTGGTGATCTGTGGATTGGCCAAACAATCCATGTTAGTTCAGATCTGATCTACTGCATACGTTATGATTCAGAATTTTTTGAATACTTCTGTAGATCTGTGACTTAGATCTCAGATCTATTCACTGTTTTTCATGTTTTGCTGAGATCCCCAAGGGTAATGTATAGAGGAGCCTATCTTGTACACATATTTGAAATAGATCTATCATTTTATGTACAGATCTGCTCTAGATCTGAGTTTTAATCTACTGCATGCTTTAGTAATGAAAATAATGTTGTTAAGCTTATTCTGCCATTTCATGTTGTTGTAGCAGCTCATTTTGAGGCTTTTGTCTTGTACATCCTTTCTATTCCTATTATACACTGTATAAGCTGCATTGTAGATATAATTTGATGATTTATAACTAAGAGATGAACCTCCATGTTGGTATCATACTTGTAAATTGATAAACTGTGTTATTTCTAAAGCAGTCCTTTGCATATAGTTGTAGCCCCTCTCTTTGGGTGTTTTTCAACTAGACTAGGTTGTGGGAGATCCGTTTAACCCACCTAGTTTGATTTGTTTTTTCTCTCGTTTTGGATTTAAATCTTAGATGAGATTATCTAAGGGATCCAGGGGCTGCAAACTCATTTTAGTGCATTGAATTCTCAAGAGTACGTTATTTCAGTTGGCTTGCTGTGCAATCCCAATTTTGGGATATTACAGTGGTATCAGAGCATCTTAGTAGAAGTGGAAACATCGATGATCTGCTTCCCTTTGTTCTTCTCGTCATCTCCCTTCTTCTTCATCAGACATCTCGACGTAAAATGAACCATCTCACCACAATGTGAACAATTTACTTTACTCAAGTCCTTATCTGCTTACTCTTCATTCATGTTGCAAGTGCCATGTCATCATCTGCCCTCTTATTTGGATGAAGATCCTCGTCTTGCAACTCTTCCTGAATGAAGTCATTCCACAACCAATTCTAATTCACAGCGACTATGGGTGAGGGATGCCGCATCGAAGGGCTTCCGATGCAGGTAAACCTTTCAAGGATATCCCCACCATATCATTCTTTGAAATAGTCAAATTGACGGCAACAAGCTCATCTTTTACCTAAGACAATCTCATTAGATACAAATTCACTCCTTCACCCTGCAACATCTTGGTGGACTTCAACTTATCCTCCAATACCAGTACTCAGTTCTCGTTATTATTTTGGAAAAAATTATGAAGAGCCATCCACATCTCATGTGCAGTTTTCTTCACATATAAATGAAGTATTAGGGGATCCTTCACACCATCAAGGATGATAAATCTCACCCTTGCATCCAAATCCTCATACACTTCCAGCTCCTTTGGGTCGGTTGTCTTCTTGGTGTATTTATTGGTAAACTCCCAGATATTATTGACCTGCAAAATCAACTTGATCCTTTCCTTCCATGGACTATAGTTGGACAACCCCTCCAACCTGTCCTCATATCGGACACTGGCCAACAACTTCGACATTGTAGTGAACCCTTCACCTATATTGTGACCAACTCCATCTTAAGTTGTACTTCACTATGCACTTTAACACCCTCTAATACTATGTTGAATTTCCATGATCTTGGGTCTAGGATAGAATCTTAGAATCTCTTACAATATCAAACCAAGAATCTCAGCAAAGCTACTTTGCACAGCAGAACAATATAAAGCAGTAAATCACACATGCACAAGTATAGACAAATTTTTACAAAATATTTTACAAATATATAGAACAACCCAATCTTCGTTATATTAAACAAAATAAATAATAAAAAAGTCTAGGGATCCCATACAAGGGATAATGGCCCTCAATTATCCACAAGTACAGGAATACAAGATACACTGACAATCTCGTTGCAGCCTTTATGTCATATCTTATCTTGCTGGTCCCTTTTTCTACTCTCTACTGCTCCTTAGTCCATCAAGAGACAACACATAGAGTCTCAAGGAGGGTTTTCACCTATCACTGTTGCAAGTCGCTTATGCTACAATGAACACGGGAAGATCCAATCTCCTCTTCTAGGTCAAAAAATCCTTGAGCTCCAATATTCCAAGCTAGTAGCTTCTTTCTTCCATCAAAGTGATACACATTAGTCTCAATCCTTCACCCAACCTTCAGCTGTAAAGATCTCATTATGAATTCTTGTAAAGGGATTATTGAGATTGCAACAAGATGATGAGCTTAGTGGAAAGGAGTCGCCTTAACTAAGTGGGCCCGCAGGCTATTTTTGGCGCAAAGTCTATTTTTAGACATATGGATCATGTTCTATGACTTGCAGGATGCTATTTGTGGATGGTTGGTCAAGTTGGAAAAAATAGATGGACTTCTATTTTTAGACATACTGGGTGGAATCTATTTTTAGATTGCCAGTCTAAAAATAGATATGTCGAATATTATTAGCTCTTAATAATATTTGGACTCTAATCATTATCTTATCCTCTTGGAGCACTTCAGTTGAGTGCACAGAAGTGGCACATGCAGCTGACAGAAGGAATTACGCTATTCCTAGGGTTTAGTGGAGCTATTGCATGTTGACTTCAGTTAGAACTCATGTGACAGAGTTTGGTGGAGTTGATTGAGGAAGTTAGTGAAGTTGTATTCAGTTTAACTGAGTTAAACATAGTTGAGCTAGTTGTATCTAGTCTAACTGATTGATACGCTAGTGAGAGTTGTGTGAATTAATTATTAATTAATTCACTAATTATTAACTCATAAATCAACTAAAGAATACATCAGTTAACTTCAGTGCATGGACAGTTTCAGTGGAGACCAGTGAAGAGGTAGGTGAAAGAGCAGTGTGACTATCAGTTATGACCATATTTGTGCATGAGTTTGCACCAAACATTGATGGAGATGCCAATCAGGATTGCGCAGTACACTCCAAGTGGATTCGAACTCAGTGAGGGCAATTATTCATCTTGGATTGCACAGTAGAGGCAGGCTAATAGGTGGAGCAGATTGGAGCATGTGTTTTGCTAGATCTGAGCTTGTGTAGTGTGTAACAATTGGAGATTGTACTGAGAGCTTGTGAGGATTTTGTACAATGATTGTTACATGATATCTATCATTATAATATACAGATAGTTGGGGGTTTTTAGCTTTAAGCTTTCCCATAAATACTGTGTTTATATGTGTGATTGTTTATGGTTTTAATGTGCGCATGCGATTGTTTATATTTCCACAAATTGATGATCAATAGTAGAAGAGGTTATGTATTATGCATGAAGCTCAAATAGTGTGTGATCAGGATAATCTTGGTGAATAATTTAACAGTTATTCAAATTTCTACATGGTATCAGAGCGATATTGATCATTGGAGCAATTGCAAAACATTGAAGCGGTTGAGTTTTGTGCTGGTGGAATTCGAATTTGCAGCAGTGTTTTCTTGGTGTCGAAGTTGAGAAGTATTTCAACGGATTGCAATTGGAGTATGCCCTTGAGGGCAGATCAAATTATATTTCATGGAAGGATAGGGTGGAGGCGATGCTAGATGACAATGGGTTGAAGGAGTTCATAGATGCTGAAGTCCCAAAGCCTACTTCTACTGATGCTGCCGTACTTGACGCATGGCAAAAGAAGACAAAAAAGTGTCGAAGGATTCTGTTGGAGGGTGTGAAGGATCACATAGTATCCAGCCTTCATGGTAAGACTTCTCCATTCTTGATGTGGAAAGCCTTGACAAATTTATTCCAAAGCAAGAGTGACCAGAGGAAGTTGGCGCTCAAGGATAAACTCAGAAACATAAAGATGGAGAAAGGCGACAGTATGCCCAAGTACCTCAAAAAGTTCATCCAATGCAGGGATGAGCTGGGAAGTGTGGGGGTGGCTGTAGATGATGAGGACTTGGTGAGGTTGGCTCTCCTTGGGCTTCCGAAGAGTTGGCATTCCTATCAGGACTCTGTCAATGGTCGGGAAAAATTGCCAGGATGGGAGTGACTTTGGTCGGATCTTGTGCAAGAGGAGATAAGGTGGAGTACCAGGGACGGATCTTCATCAAGGAACTATGATAAAGAGAATTGTGATTTGGCTGCCAAAGCAAAGAAGGGGAAGAGTAAGAAAGCTTCTCATTTCGGTGCGAAAGGCAAGAAGCAGGACATGTCCAAGGTGAAGTGCTTTCACTGTCACCAACACAGACATTATGCCACAAATTGTCCGCAGAAGAAGAAAAATAAGCAGGCTGATGGATCTACAGCTGGAGATGCCTTAGCCTCGTAGTTTGAGCTATATTTTTCGCTGATTGCATTCTTGGTCTCAAGTGTGATGGGTTCAGTGTGGTTTCTGGACAATGGTGCGTCTTTTCACATGACAGGAGATCGAGATTTGTTTACTGATCTGGATGAGAAAGATCTTGGAGTGCACATCGAGATGGGCGATGATGGTAGATACAGTGCGACCGGTATCGGTACCATTTCCTTTGAGAGGGAGTCTGGTAAACCCTTCGTATTGAAGGAAGTGATGCATGTTCCAGGATTGAAGAAGAATCTTATCTCTGTGGCGATGTTAGAAGACAAGGGATATGATGTTGTCTTTAGCAAGGGAAAGGCTTTCCTGCGCAGTAAGGCAACTGGTGAGACCCGGAGGATAGGGGTTCGAGTTAAGAACCTTTATCAATTGCAGGTAGATGGCTGCGCAGCAATGGCAGGCAAGGCAGAAGGAGTGGTGAGCCGGGATGATGGCGAGTTGTGGCACCGGAGATTGGGCCACCTTCACCATGGATCTTTGAAGATACTGCATCAGATTTCTACTGGGCTTCCTAAAGGCACTCTTGCACAGTCAGATCAGTGCAAGGGGTGTACCTTGGGAAAATTTGTGAAAGCCACCTTTCATGAGAAGGATAGTCGCGCCACGATGATCCTTGAGAGAATTCACACAGACGTGTGTGGACCTTTCTCAGTAGCTTCGATAGCAAAGCACAGTTATTGTGTGATATTTGTTGATGATTTTTCTCGTAAGTGCTGGATCTTCTTCATGCAGAAGAAGAGCGAGACATACTCAAAGTTCTGTGAGTTCAAGGCACTGGTTGAGAAAGAATCAGGGAGGCAGGTGAAGGCTCTTAGGAGTGACAATGGTGGTGAATTCATTCCTCATTTAATTCAAGGACTTTTGAAAATAAGAAGGAATTCGAAGAGAGCTCATAGCGCCTCATAACCCATAGTAGAATGGGGTCGCGGAGCGAAAGAACAGAACGGTCGTGGGTGCTGCACGTGCGATGTTGCATGATCAGGGCCTTCCCATACACTTATGGGCTGAGGCATGCAATACTGTAGTTTATGTGCAAAATCGTTGTCCTCACATGATACTTGGCATGAGTACACCCGATGAGGCGTTTTCTGGTAAGAGGCCTGACATTTTCCATTTGAGGATTTTTGGTTCACCTGTTTACATTCATGTGATGAAGGATGCCAGGAAGAAGCTGGATCTGACTGCGGAGGTTGGGATATTTGTGGGGTACACTGATATGCCCCACAACTATCGTGTGTATTTTCCAGACAGTCGCAAGACTGTTGTGCGACGGGATATCAAATTTTAGGAGGAGAAAGCCATGAAGTGTTCGCTTGAGAGGGAGCCACACTTGCATGCAAATGAGGAGCTATTAGTTCCTAAGGATGAGCCTCAGGATATGGATCAGCCACAAGAGGAGGGTCATGGAGTGGAAGAGACCACTCAGGCAGCGCCAACCATCAGAGGGTGGAAGCGCACTGCAGAAGCTGAGCGACTGGCTCAAGATGCAGAAAGGTTGTAGGAGCACCTATAGCACAGCATAGACAGAGATAGTCACCTGACCGGTATACTGGATACATGGCTCTTGTGAGCAAGTGTATCATGACAGAGCCATCCTCTTTCGAGGAAGCTGTGGAGGACCCCGCATGGGTAGATTCCAATGTGGAAGAGTATGATTCGATTGTCAGAAACAGTGCATGGGAGATTGTCCCAAGGTCGGAGGGTAAATCAGTGGTGGGTTCGAGATGGATCTACAAAGTGAATCAGGCATCTGACGGGAGTGTGGAGAAGTATAAGGCAAGATTTTTTGCTCGAGGCTTTTCACAAATTGAGGGGATCGATTATGAGGAGACCTTTGCACCTGTCGCAAGCTATTCTTCCATATGGACGATTCTTCCTCTCTCAGCACAGATGGGGTGGCACATTCATCAGATGGATGTGAAGACTGCATTCCTCAATGGGGTGATTGAGGAGGAGGTGTACATAGAGCAGCCCGAAGGTTTCGAGATCTTTAGTAGCGAGTCGCATGTGTGCAGGCTCAAGAGAGCGTTGTATGGGTTGAAACAACAACCCGTGCTTGGTACACACGGATAAACAGTTATTTCACTGGACTTGGATTCTCCAAGAGTGAGGCGGATCCTAACCTATACCAGATTGTGGTGGAGGGTAAGTTGCTGATCATTGTACTTTATGTAGATGATTTGATTTTGATAGGTGATGAGTTGTTGATACTCTCATGCAAGGAGGATGTTGCAAAAGAGTTTGAGATGAAGGACTTGGGCCTCCTTCATTATTTCCTGGGATTGGAAATTTGGCAGCGCAGTGATGGACTATTTGTTTCTTAGGGTAAGTATGCCCGAGAGATACTGGAGAAGTTCAACATGCATGGATGCAAGCCTGTTGATAATCCTCTTCCTGGTGGATGGAGGAAGGAGGATGCTACTTCAGCGGAGGTAGTGGATGCCATTGTTTATCGACAGTTGGTGGGGTCGCTTATGTATCTGGTCAATACATGACCCGACATATGCTATGATGTTAACCAACTTTCACAAGCTATGGTTAAGCCAACCAAGCTCTTTTTTTGGACGATAGTGGGAGATATCTGGAGCTTGTATCGGGATATGGATTGTGGTACAGACAGTCGGATGAGGGTGAAGCTGCATGGCTTCACGAAGATACGGATGGCGAGACAACGGACGAAAGAGCACATACGGAGGGATTTTAGTAATATACTTGATTTCTTGTTATAGCGGGAAACTGAGATGTATTTCAGTTAATGAAGGCGAGTATATAGCGTGAAGGATTTGGCTACATGTGAGGCTATATGGATGAGGAAGATCCTGGTCGGGTTGTTCGGTTCACACTTAGAGCCTACTGTGATTTATTGTGATAATCAGAGTTGCATCAAACTCTCGGTTAATCCAGTATTTCATGATAGATCTAAACACATTGACATCCGATATCATCATATCAGAGATTGTGTGCAGCGGAAGATCATGTTACTTTCATACATTCCTACGGAGGATCAGGATGCTGATATCTTGACGAAGGCGCTCACCAGGAGAAAATTCGAATACCACAGGGACATGATAGGGGTTGTAGATAATCCATATCTTGTTGAGAGGGAGTGTTGAGATTACAACAAGATGATGAGCTTAGTGGAAAGGAGTCGCCTTCACTAAGTGGGCCTGTAGGTTATTTTTGGCGCAAAGTCTATTTTTAGACTATGTCTATTTTTAGACATATGGATCATGTTCTATGAGCTGCAAGATGCTATTTGTGGATGGTTGGTCAAGTATGGAAAATATATGGACTTCTATTTTTAGACATACTGGGCAGAATCTATTTTTAGATTGCCAGTCTAAAAATAGATATGTCGAATATTATTAGCTCTTAATAATATTTGGACTCTAAATATTATCTTATCCTCTTGGAGCACTTCAGTTAAGTGCACAGATGTGGCACATGCAGCTGACAGAAGGAATTACGCTATTCCTAGGGTTTAGTGGAGCTATTGCAAGTTGACTTCAGTTAGAACTCATGTGACAGAGTTTGGTGGAGTTGATTGAGGAAGTTAGTGGAGTTGTGTTTAGTTTAACTCAGTTAAACATAGTTGAGCTAGTTGTATCTAGTCTAACTGATTGATACACTAGTGAGAGTGGTGTGAATTAATTATTAATTAATTCACTAATTATTAACTCATAAATCAACTAAATAATACATCAGTTAACTTCAGTGTATGGACAGTTTCAGTGGAGACTAGTGAAGAGGTAGGTGAAAGAGCAGTGTGACTATCAGTTGTGACTATACTGGTGCATGAGTTTGCACCACACATTGATGGAGATGCCAATGAGTATTGTGCAGTGCATACCAGAGGGATTCAAACTTAGATTGGGCCATTATTCATCTTGGATTGTGCAGTAGAGGCAGGCTAACAGGTGGAACAGATTGGAGCATGTGTTTTGTTAGATCTGAGCTTGTGTAGTGTGTAACAATTGGAGATTGTACTGAGAGCTTGTGAGGAGTTTGTACAATTATTGTTACATGATATCTATCATTATAATATACATATAGTTGAGGGTTTTCAGCTTTAAGCTTTCCCATAAATACTGTGTTTATATGTGTGATTGTTTATGGTTTTAATGTGCGCATGCGATTGTTTATATTTCCGCAAATTGATGATCAATAGTAGAAGAGGTTATGTATTATGCATGAAGCTCAAATAGTGTGTGATCAGGAAAATCTCGGTGAATAATTTAACAATTATTCAAATTTCTACATGGTATCAGAGCGATATTGATCATTGGAGCAATTGAAAGACATTGAAGCAGTTGAGTTTTGTGCTAGTGGAATTCGAATTTGCAGCAGTGTTTTCTTGGTGTCGAAGTTGAGATGTATTTCAACGAATTGCGACTGGAGTATGCCCTTGAGAGCAGCTCGAATTATATTGCATGGAAGGACAGGATGGAGGCGGTGCTAGATGACAATGGGTTGACGGAGTTCATAGATGCTGAAGTCCCAAAGCCTACTTCTACTGATTCTGTCGTACTTGATGCATGGCAAAAGAAGACATCAAAGTGTCGAAGGATTCTGTTGGAGGGTGTGAAGGATCATGTAGTATCCAACCTTCATGGTAAGGCTTCTCCATTCTTGATGTGGAAAGCCTTGAAAAATTTATTCCAAAGCAAGAGCGACCAAAGGAAGTTAGCGCTCAAGGATAAACTCAGAAACATAAGCAGGATGATGGATTTGCAGCTGGAGAGGCCTTAGCCTCGCAGTTTGAGCTGGATTTTTTGCTGATCGCATGCTTGGTCTCAAGTGTGATGGGTTCAGTGTGGTTTCTGGATAATGGTGCGTCTTTTCACATGACAGGAGATCAAGATTTGTTTACTGATTTGGATGAGAAAGATCTTGGAGTGCACATCAAGATGGGCGATGATGGTAGATACAGTGCGACTGGTATTGGTACCATTTCCTTTGAGAGGGAGTCTGGTAAACCCTTCGTATTGAAGGAAGTGATGCATGTTCCAAGATTGAAGAAGACTCTTATCTTTGTGGCAATGTTAGAATACAAGGGATATGATGTTGTCTTTAGCGAGGGAAAGGCTTTCCTGCACAGTAAGGCAACTGGTGAGACCCGGAGGATAGGGGTTCGAGTTAAGAACCTTTATCAATTGCAGGTAGATGGCTGTGCAGCAATAGCAGGCAAGGCAGAAGGAGTGGTGAGCCGTGATGATGGCGAGTTGTGGCACCAGAGATTGGGCCACCTTCACCACGGAGCTTTGAAGATATTGCAACAGATTTCTACTGGGCTTCCTAAAGGCACTCTTGCACAATCAGATCAGTGCAAGGGGTGTACCTTGGGAAAATTTGTGAAAGCCACCTTTCATGAGAAGGATAGTCACGCCACGAAGATCCTTGAGAGAATTCATAGAGACGTGTGTGGACCTTTCTCAGTAGCTTCGACAACAAAGCACAGGTATTATGTGATATTTGTTGATGATTTTTCTCGTAAGTGCTGGATCTTCTTCATGCAAAAGAAGAGCGAGACATACTCAAAGTTCTGTGAGTTCAAGGCACTGGTTGAGAAAGAATCGGGGAAGCAGGTGAAGGCTCTTAGGAGCGACAATGGTGGTGAATTCATCTCTAGCGAATTCAAGGACTTTTGTAGCGCAGAAGGAATTTGAAGAGAGCTCATAGCACCTCATAACCCACAGTAGAACGGGGTTGCTGAGCGGAAGAATAGAACGATCATGGGTACGGCACGGGCGATGTTGCATGATCAGGGCCTACCCATTCACTTATGGGAGGAGGCATGCAATACTGCAGTATATGTGCAGAACCGTTGTCCTCACAGGATACTTGGCATGAGTACACCCGAGGAGGCGTTTTCTGGTAAGAAGCCTGATATTTCCCATTTGAGGATTTTGGTTCACTTGTTTACATTCATGTGACGAAGGATGCCAGGAAGAAGCTGGAGCCGACCGCAGAGGTTGGGATATTTGTGGGGTACACTGATACACCCCACAACTATCGTGTGTATTTTCCAGACAGTCGCAAGACTGTTGTGTGACAGGATATCAAATTTCATGAGGAGAAAGCCATGAAGTGTTCACTTGAGAGGGAGCCACACTTGCATGCAGATGAGGAGCTATTAGTTCCTAAGGATGAGCCTCGGGATGTGGATCAGCCACAAGAGGAGGTTCATGGAGTGGAAGAGACCACTCATGCAGCGCCAACCATCAGAGGGCGGAAGCGCACTACAGAAGCTGAGCGACTGGCTCAAGATGCAGAGAAGGTTGTAGGAGCACCTACATCACAGCGTAGACAGAGACAGTCACCTGACCGGTATACTGGATACATGGCTCTTGTGAGAAAGTGTATCGTGACAGAGCCATCCTCTTTCGAGGAAGCTGTGGAGGACCCCGCATGGGTAGATGCCATGGTGGAAGAGTATGATTCGATTGTCAGAAATAGTGCATGGGAGATTGTCCCAAGGCCGGAGGGGAAATCAGTGGTGGGTTCGAGATGGATCTACAAAGTGAAGCAAGCAGCTGACGGGAGTGTGGAGAAGTATAAGGAAATATTTGTTGCCCGAGGCTTTTCACAGATTGAGGGGATCGATTATGAGGAGACCTTTGCACCTGTCGCAAGGTATTCTTCCATACGAACGATTCTTGCTCTCTCAGCGCAGATGGGGTGGCACATTCATCAGATGGATGTGAAGACTGCGTTCCTCAACGGAGTCATTGAGGAGGAGGTGTACATAGAGCAGCCCGAATGTTTCGAGATCTTCAGCAGCGAGTCGCATGTGTGTAGGCTCAAGAGAGCGTTGTATGGGTTGAAACAAGCACCTCGTGCTTGGTACACACGGATAGACAGTTATTTCACCGGACTTGGATTCTCCAAGAGTGAGGCGGATCCGAACCTATACCAGATTGTGGTGGAGGGTAAATTGCTGATCATTGTACTTTATGTAGATGATTTGATTTTGACAGGTGATGAGCTATTGATACTCTCATGCAAGGAGGATCTTGCAAAAGAGTTTGAGATGAAGGACTTGGGCCTCCTTCATTATTTCCTGGGATTGGAAATTTGGCAGCGCAATGATGGACTGTTTGTTTCTCAGGGTAAGTATGCTCGGGAGATACTGGAGAAGTTCAACATGCATGGCTGCAAGCCTGTTGATACTCCTCTTCCTGGTGGATGGAGGAAGGAGGATGCTACTTCAGCGGAGGTAGTGGATGCCACTGTTTATCGACAGTTGGTGGGGTCGCTTATGTATCTGATCAATACATGACCCGACATATGCTATGCTGTTAACCAGCTTTCAAAAGCTATGGTTAAGACAACCAAGCTCTTTTGGAAGGCAGGGAAGCATGTATTGAGATATCTCAGAGGCACATCGGGATATGGATTGTGGTACAGATAGTTGGATGAGGTGAAGCTGTGTGGCTTCATAGATGCAGATTGGGTAGGGAGCCCAACGGACAGAAAGAGCACATCTGGAGGGATTTTCAGTATCAGGTCGATAACAGTTTCTTGGTACATCAGGAAGCAGAGATCCGTGGCACTCAGTTCAGTAGAGGTCGAGTATATGGTAGCGAGTTTGGCTGCATGCGAGGCTATTTGGATGAGGAAGATCCTGGTCGGGTTGTTCAGTTCACACTTAGAGCCTATTGTGATTTATTGTGATAATCAGAGTTGCATCAAACTCTCATTTAATCTAGTATTTCATGATAGATCTAAACACATTGACACCCGGTATCATCATATCAGAGATTGTGTGCAGCGGAAGATCATGTTACTTTCATACATTCCTACGGAGGATCAGGATGCTGATATCTTGACGAAGGTGCTCACCAGGAGCAAATTCGAATACCACAGGGACAGGATAGGGGTTGCAAATAATCCATATCTTATTGAGAGGGAGTGTTGAGATTGCGACAAGATGATGAGCTTAGTGGAAAGGAGTCGCCTTCACTAAGTGGGCCCACAGTCTATTTTTGGCGCAAAGTCTATTTTTAGACATATGGATCATGTTCTATGAGTTGCAGGATGCTATTTTTGGATGGTTGGTCGTGTCAGGAAAATATATGGACTTTTATTTTTAGACATACTTGGCGGAATCTATTTTTAGATTGTCAGTCTAAAAATAGATATGTCGAATATTATTAGCTCTTAATAATATTTGGACTCTAAATATTATCTTATTCTCTTGGAGCACTTCAGTTAAGTGCACAGATGTGGCACAGGAGCTGACAGAAGGAATTATGCTATTCCTGAGGGTTTAGTGGAGCTATTTCATGGAGGAATTCAGTTAGAACTCATGTGACAGAGTTTGGTGGAGTTGTAGAAGTAGTTGGTGGAGTTGTGTTCAATTTAACTCAGTTAGACACAATTGAGCTAGTTGTATCTAGTCTAACTAATTGATACACTAGTGAGTGGTGTGAATGGTATTGGTAAAGTTACTAATTGTGCTACTTAAATCAACTAAATGTGTCAGTTAACTTAGGTGCATGGACAGTTTAGGTGGGCTTGGAGTGAAGAGGTAGGTGAAAGAAGCGTTATGACTATCAGTTGTGAATATACTGGTGCATGAGTTTGCACCACACATTGATGGAGATGCCAATGAGGATTGCGTAGTGCATACCAGAGGGATTCAAACTCAGATTGATCCATTATTCATCTTGGATTGCGCAGTAGAGGCAGGCTAACAAGTGGATCAGATTGGAGCATGTGTTTTGTTAGATCTGAGCTTGTGTAGTGTGTAACAATTGGAGATTGTACTGAGAGCTTGTGAGGAGTTTGTACAATGATTGTTACATGATCTCTATCATTATAATATACAGATAGTTGAGGGTTTTAAGCTTTAAGCTTTCCCATAAATACTGTGTTTATATTTGTGATTGTTTATGGTTTTAATGTGCGCATGCGATTGTTTATATTTCCGCAAATTGATGATCAATAGTAGAAGTGTTTATGTATTATGCATGAAGCTCAAATAGTGTGTGATCAGGAAAATCTCGGTGAATAATTTAACAGTTATTCAAATTTCTACAGGGATACTTTGGTGTATCAACACACTGCCCTCCACCAGTCCAATGATTCCCAATACTCCACTGTAATATTCCTAAATTAGCATGCAACTAATGGGAATATTAAATTTTTATTTTTCTCTTAGATAGAAGAATAAGAGGGTATGGAGACCCATAAATCTCCTTAATAAGAATAAAAGACACTCCTAGTGTGAATGGATGTCATCTAAAAGCTAGATTGAATACCCTTAGGTGTGAAAAGGGGCTGGAGCATGTTGAATAGGTCAAATTTGACCAAATCAAACAAGGTTGTTATGGAGGAGTGACATTAATGGTGGGACATCACAGTTTTGGAGGGAGATTGATTGCACGATGGTGGAAACCCTAATGAGTGGGATCCAAGGTGAGAAGGCTCACATTTTTTATAAGGAAGAGGATGGTATCCATACTGGGGGATGTTATTGATTATTGATTTTATGATCTGCATCACTGTTTGCATTCTTCAATTGTTTAGTTGATATTGTTGTGCTGTTAGCACCAGGTGTTCCTGAGCAGGAATCCCTTATCTTTCCTTGAGAGGCCTCTTGGGAGATTATTTATCTATCATTTCCACATATTTGGCATTCTGGCCAAGCTTCAATCTTCAGCTACAACGCAGTTTCTGTTCAGATTTTTGTTGTGTTGTAGGGTGTTGCAGTGGAGGGTTGAGAAACCCACTTTCTGAGCTAGTTTTTCATAGGAGGAAGTATTCCTTCTCTTGGGAGATCAAAAAGGAGAGTTCTTGAGCACATTTCAGATATTTGGTACTAGGCCAACCTATCCCCATCATTAACAGTGCAGTTTCAACTCGGAATTGCATTATTTTAGAGGGCAGTTTCAGAGGAGGATCTATTGGCTCTTTTAGAGTGTTTTCCTGTAGGTGAAGGGTTCAACATTTCATTGGAGGGGACCCTTGAGGAGATCTACATCAGATATATATTATTTTAGCCTTCTATTTCATGAGCTTCAGTTTGTAGTGACTCTTCAGTCCTAGGGCTATAGATCACCATTTGTATTTGTTTGTATTTCCAGAAACCCTTCCCGGGTTCTCTTGGAAAGGTGTCTAGGAGGCTAGATATTCACTCCTAGCATTATTTGAGCTATATAACAGTATATATACATTGATCTATCTTTATGTAGTAGTTTATGCCCTAAAACTGTATCATCTTAGCTCAGGGCGTTTGTATGGTAGCGATTTCTCATGTGATGGCATGTTTTTCTTGTAGAGGCTTGTTTTGTATTGATTGAGCGACTTGATCCTCAAGATCTTGTGCCTATTATTTGTTGATATGTTTAAGAAGATGGCTGTACATTTTTCTCACATCATGGTGTGTTGATTTATTCACTTTTCTTTCCATTATTGTGTTCATGTATTTCTGCTTCCCCATTTGGGAATTTTACAGTGGTATCAGAGCATAATCTTGGCTCAGCCTGTGGATCTAAGCCATTATGCTATCAAAAGAATAAGAAGAAGGAGAAAGAGATAAAAATGATGGAAAGAATGAGTTTTATCTCATCTCTCTTCAGATCTAAGAAGGACCACACCAAGGAGGTCAAGAAAAGAAAAATGGAGAAAAGAAATGAAACCACATTAGGGTTTCACAATGAGGAAGGTCCATGTAATTCCTATCAGCAAAAAGAAGATCCGGTATTGCATAGGGCTCCAAAGAAACATGCTATGCCATTTTATTTTGAAGGAAAGAGGCATGAAGATGGAGGAAACTTATATCATGATATTCTAAGTGATTACCTTGTAGAATATAAGTCTCAACCTAGAGCTTTCAAGGAGAATTTAACTCTCCCATAATCCATTCAGCTCAAGGAGGAAAGGAGACCTTGCAGCAATAGAAGAAAAGAGGGAAATAGATTTATATTGTCTAACTTTGATGGGTCATCCACATGCACAAAAAGAGCTTGGGGAATGAGGTTGGATGCATTTTTCTTGCTACATCTGGTAGTAGAGAAAGAAGCTGTTGAGATTGCAGCACTGCACCTTGAGGGTGAAGCAAACATTTGGTGGTTCAACCATTTGAGTCATGAAAAAGTGACTGCATATGCATATTTTACTCAAAGGTTGATGAAGAAGTTTGATAAGAAGAAATCATAGGAGAATAATCCTTCACCATCACTTGCTTTAGGAGCACTTGCATCAGGAGAAAGAACCCTTGCATCTTTGCAAAGTGGTCTTGATCTCTTGACATATAGAGTCCCATGCACTATTTTAGAGATGCATGAGAAGGATAAAACTTGTACGAAAACTAATGCAACCATATAAGAACAACCATCATCATCAGTATTTGGGGAAGCCATCACACTGGAAGGAGGAACCCTTGTAGCAGTACAGGATGTTCTCAAGCTTTACCAAGGTATGCACCTGTTTCCACTTTCTATTATTTCAACACATCATATGGAGGATTGTGGAAATGTGATCCTGCATGACCTAGGGTCAAAGTGCATTGCTGATTTGGAGCAGTAGACTATCATTGCGCTGAGAAACGTTGATTTTTTCAAGGAGGAGTTATACAATCATCCTATTTCATTATTATTGAGCTGCACACAACTCTTGGGGTTGGAGTGTATATTATTGGAGGATGGGATGAGTATTGTCTTGAACAATGCAATGCATAACTATGTGTTCAACAATGAGCATGATCTTGAGATAACAGATGCACCATTATGGAGATCAGCAATGCTGTCAATGCGCAACAGTGATGAGTTGGGGGCCCAACCATTATTGGAGCATTCCAATGACCTTTCTACATGCATAACAGAGGATAGGTAGATGGTTGATGAGAGGCCTATTATCTTCCATTGTTATGATGGATATTTCTTGATAAGCACTTCATTTCTCAATGAGAATATTTTTCCTTCAGTATATTTGGATCCTTATGGGATCAACTTTGTCATTGAGGAGTGGTATTCATTTGGAGATCTCTAGGAGATTTCATTACGACATCCCATGAAATGCAAAGATAGAAATCTAATTTGGGAGGATGGTATTCTCCATTGGAGGAATGCCAATTTTGAGCATGATGATAGAAACTCACCACTGGTTGGGTGGGTGATGTTGATGAGCAAGAGGATGGGAAGCCACTTGCAGATCTATGACACAGGGCAGCAGGAGGCAAGGCTGCATTGGTTACTCTTGAAAGAGTTTGGTCATCATATGACACATTCTACTTCAAAGAGTTAGTAGGTGGATGAACCTTGGCATGGCACTTGCATCATATGGCAGCATGGAGTTTGGATGTATTGGGCTGATGTGATATCTTTCATGTCAAATATCATGTTGTTGCTCTATAATTTATATAGTGATGGTGTGAAGAGGAAACAAGAGTTGTTGTTGCTTTGGAAACTCTTGGGAGAGTATGGGCTGATTTTATCCCATGCTTGGCATGATGTTGCAGGAGTAGGTGATGGCACTATGATGGTGCAAAGGGGCTGCTCCTTAGCCTTGGAGGATCAAGAGGTACTTCCACTTTCGAAGGAATCTCCCATGTATAGCAGAATTATGGTAGATGACTTTGGAATTTGGCATGTCAAAGAAGGGAGCTATGAGATGACAAAAGCCTTATTACAAAGGCCAACAACACTGTCACTTGGGAGCTTGGATTTGTTGATGGAGTATGCCTAGGATCACTTCACATATGATGCACTTGATGGACAAGTAGGAGATGGGAGTGATGGAGTAGTGGATGGAGACATCTATTACCATGATATGATCTTCTTGACTTGGATTTCCAAGCATAAGAAGAAAGATCTTCATACAACACATAGTTCATTCCTCTTCATGGGAGTATGTCATACCACTATGGAGGGCTCATTCCGGAATCTTATTATCATATTTATCTTAGTACATGGTAAGAATTATGTTTTTTCATTTATTTATTATCTAACATAATATTTTCATCCTCTTACCATCTCAATACAGTGCGTTGCTCCACAAGAGGGCAAGCCTCTATTTGGGCTTCATGGTCATTTTGAGAACAACATTTATGATGGTGATAGCCATTTCCCGTATGGATTTAGGAAAGTGTTCTATTATTTCATATATACTTAGTTGATATACAATGCCATTTACTATTTACTAGTAGATGTGATAACATTCACAACTAGCAATTTGTTAGGAGACAACTTGCCACGTCATGTTCTGAAACTGCAATTGGGAAAACTACGCTGTGACTACTTGAGAGACTATTGGAAATTTCCATCAATATGTAAAACATTCAACACATCTCTTATTTGGATTCAATATAGTGATAATGTCATATTCATTCTATATGGGATGATTTGGTCAAGAACCAAAGAGTGGATCTTAGAGGATCCAATTTCCTTTTTGCTTCATGAAGGAGACATTATTGCAACCCAAATTTAGCACCAGCTCTACAATTGTCATAAGTGGAGAAAAAGACAGTGTGGGATGGACAATTTGATCCATCATGTTCAGCTATACAACCCACCTACTTTGCAAGAGCTTAAGGTGGAGGAGATCTTTCATGAGTTGCCATGTTGGAGGGTGACTCACTTTTTATTGATGATAGCTTGGGAATTAAGGCTTCACATGGGAATGATAGTCCCCAATATATTTCAGATTCCATGCCTCAAGAAGGCCTCTAGACCACATATAGTTTCTTCCATGGATAACCCACTTGTTCTGTAATATTCCAAATTATTCCTTCAATAAATTGGAATATTAAATTTTGTTAATTTCACTTATAAGTTGAATAATTGGGTGAGGAGGCCCAAACAAAATAAAAACATGGATAAAATGCCTCTAGTATGAAAGGGGATCAACCTTGGAACTAGATTTCACACCCTCATGTGTGAAAGGAGACATTTGCAAAGAGGCTAGGTCAAGTTTGACCAAGTCAAACAGTGTAGAGGTATGAGGTGGAAAGCATCTTATGGGACAACGTAGAGAAAGAGGAGGGAAGATTCCTTGAAGGAGGAAACCCTAAAGAGTGGGACCCATGGAGAGGGAGCTCTCATGTGTTTAAAAGGAGGGCAAGCCAACCATTGTAAGACATGAAAATTATTATAGATTTCTTGTCTATTCAGACTATTGGCATTCTCCAGTTGTTTAGCTGAGTTGCTGTGCTGCTTAGCACAAGGATTACCTGCTTAGGAATCCTTATCCTTTATTGAGAAGCCACTTGAAGGATTTGTATAGATTTGCCTCACATCTAGGCTTGAGGCCAAGAATCCTTCTCCAGGACAACATTATTGCTGCAACAACATAATGTTGTGTAACGTGTTGCAGGGTGTTGCAGTGAGGAGTCACAACACCTCTTCCATCACTTTTTTTTCAGAGGGAGAGTCTTTATTTCCTTAGAAGGATCAGTTTGGAAGCCATTGGAGCTTATTTTAGATCTTGGCATTGGGCCAACTTATTCCTTTTCCTCTACAACACAATTTTCTTTAGTAACTACGTTATTTTCATAGAGTACTTGCTGTGGGGTTTTGCAGTGTTGATTGGAGGGTGAGATCTTCAGTGTAAGGATCAAAATTCCACTTGAGAGATCCACTGGAGGAGACATTGACATCAGATGCAACATCTTAAATATTCTCCATCCAGTTCCATTTTCTGAGTTGCAGCTGCTACCCAAAAACTCCGACATTTTTTCCGTTTTGTATATTTCAGCCAATCCTTCGGAGGATTGATGTATTATTGTTTCCAAGGGTTAGAGATTTTCTCCCCTATTGTATTTGAGATATTTATTGTCATATCCATGTATTGAAATTATTTTTCAGAGGTACTCCATAATAGACTGCGCTATCATCGCCAAGGGTTTCATATATGTAGCAGTCTTCTTTCATTTCTTGTACATGTATTGTTGAGGCTTGTATTGCTTCCCTTGAGTGATTGTTTCCTCAAGACATTGTACTCTTTCTACTGCTATAACAAAATTTATTGGATATTCATATCTTCATGAGTTCATGGTTGTAAATTAACACTGTCATTCAAGCTCTTGTGCATCTATTGTTGCATCCCCTCTCATTGGGCACTTTTTGAGGACATCTAAGTGTGGGAGATATATTTAACTCACTTGCAAGGATTTATTTGGAGCCTCCTCTTGGATTTATAACTTAGACACATTTTTCTAAGGGATCCAGGTCTTGGTTTCAATTCCTGTAGCAGCCATTACTGGAAAATGCATTTTCCAGTCATGCCTTGCTAGCTATTCCAGATTTGGAATACTACATGTTCATGATGAGAGTCATTTGGAATTTTTACCAAAGGCATACTTATACACTTATTGATGAGACAAAATATTATTCATTGGAGGAGCTTATCACATAGGGATGTTGTAGGAGGAAGAGGAGACACTCTTCATTTCTATCCTTACAGTTGCTTGAGGACAAGCAACGTTTGGGAGGGGAGGACTGTAATATTCCTAAATTAGCATGCAACTAATGGGAATATTAAATTTTGATTTTTATCTTATATATAAGAATAAGAGGGTATGGAGACCCATAAATCTCCTTAGTATGAGTAAAAGACACTCCTAGTGTGGATGGAGGTCATCTAAAAGATGGATTGAAGACCCTTAGGTGTGTGTAATATTCCCATTTAGCCCAAGCTAATGGGAATATCCTATTTTTCCCTGTTTTATTTTGCATTTCATATTAATGAATAAAATGTGAAGGAGGACATGTAAAACTCTTGAAAACCATGAATAAATCAATGCCTATGTAAATAGAGACATATCTAGGCTATGTAAATAAACTCTTGCAGGTGTGAATGGGTTTAAATCACAAGATTGGGTCAACCTTGACCAAATCAACAACGTAGTCTAGGTGCAATGAACCTCATGGATACATAGCACAGTTCTAGATGGAGGCTCCACATGTGAAATGGGATAACTCATTGAGGTGGTTTAGGGTTTGACAAGGCTTTCATCTTATAAAAGAAGGAGGAGGAAAATAGGAAAAGGTTGTTGATGTTATTATTTTTTGAAGGTATTGTCTGTTTAGACATCCCTTATTGGGCTTTCCCGCACCTCCTTCCTTGAGCAGCTCTTGGAGGAGTCTTGTTTGCCTAGTCCACTATCTGGCAGTTGGCCAAGCCACATCTTGCATCTATAGCATAGTCTTGCTTAGGATTGGGTTGCCCATGTGAGCTGCAGCAAGTGGAACACTAGATCTGTTCAAATCTAGCTTGTACTGGTGCCTCTTCTCAGTGAGTGTGTCTTTTAACCTCCTGGAAGAGTGCATTAGTGGGTTGAGCTTCAGATCCACACATTGGCAGCAGGCTAAAGCATTCTCAGGGCCTAAAACATAGTCCCTCTTCCATGACTGCGTTATTTGCAAGAGCTGAGTTGTAGGGTGACTCGACATCATTTGATAGGAGAGATATCTAGTGATTGGATCCTTCCTTTCACTGTGGTGATCTGTGGATTCGCCAAACAATCCATGTTAGTTCAGATCTGATCTACTGCATACGTTATGATTCAGAATTTTTTGAATACTTCTGTAGATCTGTGACTTAGATCTCAGATCTATTCACTGTTTTTCATGTTTTGCTGAGATCCCCAAGGGTAATGTATAGAGGAGCCTATCTTGTACACAGATTTGAAATAGATCTATCATTTTATGTACAGATCTGCTCTAGATCTGAGTTTTAATCTACTGCATGCTTTAGTAATGAAAATAATGTTGTTAAGCTTATTCTGCCATTTCATGTTGTTGTAGCAGCTCATTTTGAGGCTTTTGTCTTGTACATCCTTTCTATTCCTATTATACACTGTATAAGCTGCATTGTAGATATAATTTGATGATTTATAACTAAGAGATGAACCTCCATGTTGGTATCATACTTGTAAATTGATAAACTGTGTTATTTCTAAAGCAGTCCTTTGCATATAGTTGTAGCCCCTCTCTTTGGGTGTTTTTCAACTAGACTAGGTTGTGGGAGATCCGTTTAACCCACCTAGTTTGATTTGTTTTTTCTCTCGTTTTGGATTTAAATCTTAGATGAGATTATCTAAGGGATCCAGGGGCTGCAAACTCATTTTAGTGCATTGAATTCTCAAGAGTACGTTATTTCAGTTGGCTTGCTGTGCAATCCCAATTTTGGGATATTACAGTGGTATCAGAGCATCTTTCTTGGCACAGCTTGTGCATTCTTGGAGCCAATATGTCTTCAGAAGGAGGAAAACCTCTCACTAAGAAAGAGCAGAGGTATCATAGAAGAAGACAAAAGAAAAATTATTACACCAAAGACAAAGCAAGCAAGGATGAAACTCCTTTGTATGGAAGAATAAAAGGAGTAGAGTTCCCTAAAATCCTTTCTCAAGATTTGCATGAGCTGGAGGAAGAAATTATGGGAGTGAGGAATGAAATAACAGTAGATATCTTGAGGAGGTTTTCACATGAGGAAAGCCCCACTACTTCATTTGATGTGTGAGCATGCAGCCACACAATCTGATCTACAACATTGTAACATGCCTGCATTCCTTGCAAGAGGAGGAGAAGATGGAGAGACACCAAAGGAGGAGACTCTTGGTGACTACCTCCGAGAATATGAATCTTAGTCTAAAATATTCAAAGAGCATCTAGGCTTCCCTGAGTTTTTTCAACTCAAAGAAGAAATAAGATCCATGAATATAACTCCATTTCAGAACATTGCTGGGAGGGTTAAAGATCTGCTACATGATTTTCCAAGGGCCAAGGCCTTACTTCAGCAAGATCATCCTTCTCAAGAAGAATACATGAGTGTCCTTTCCTCAATGAGAGATCAAGAAAAGGGATCTCTTATTGATAGGGCATACTCCATTAATGAGGAGGAGAAAGAAGTATAACTGGGAGGTTCCTCCAGCACTGTGAGAGTAGGAGGGAATATGATTTTATTGAGATATGGAGTTGTAACTATTGCTTCCACTATGAGGGCTCTTGTATATTTGTAAGAAGGCCCCAAGGATCTTATACATGGAGAGGATGAGCAATATGTGTCTATGATTATAGAAAAAGAGACAAAACAGTGGAGGAGATGTGTTCCAACACTGCATCCAAATCTTGGAACACACACTATGATGGATCAGTCCTTTGTGATCAAGACTCTTGAAACTAAGGAGATGATGGGTGTTCATAAGTTAACTGCATCTAGAGGGAGCACATTAGACTATGAGATCTTGGAGAAGGTGGGTGATGAAGAAGAAGATGGGAGAGTTTCTCCAACTTCTCCCTGCCATGATACTTCCACACATCAATTAGAGATGGATTTGCATAGTGGAAGTAGTAATATTGTGTTCCCATCAGTTTTTCACATGGGAATGAGCCATGAGACACCTTTATCTTGTGGTATACCTATGGGGAGACCACCTGATTCAGATTTGATGGAAGATGTTTCATGTACTGATGCTCCTACCATAGATCCAAGGAGGAGGGGAGCATTAGGAGACGCTGCTTCACCACTGAGAGTATGGGAAAGGTACAAAGAGAGGGAAATATTTTTTCCCTTGACATCACTATCAATTCTCTCATCTCATATTGCGCTGAGGGAAGATGCTGCAAGAATGAAGGTTGACACTACAAAGAAGCAAGAGGGGAATAACAACCTTCCATATCATACCTTTGGCATGGGAGATGTCAAAGAGGAGAAAAATGGGAGGCATGGCCTTCTAATGTACACCTTGAACATGGAGGATGTCAAGGAGGGGGCTAGCAACATGGCATCTACTTCAGTTGACACATTAACAACGCTGTCATTGTTGGGAAAACTAGATCCATATTGGAAGTCCCAACTGTTGGTGGAATATTCCAAGGATATTCATACATGCATGATTCTTGATGACTTGCTACATGAGGGGGATTATTCAATTCGATATGGGGTCATCTATGATCATGATAGGATCTTCTTATCTAGAGCATCCAAGCTGAAGGAGAATTTACTACAATGGGCCTATGAGGAGTTCTGTTTCAGCCAAGAATATTCTATGAAGCTCAACAACATCATCTTGAGGAGCTACTATTGGGAGGGATTTGAAGGAGAACTATATTAGCATTGTCAGAGATGCATGAAATTTGTGGATATGGGGAAGCAACATAACTCTGTTGGAGAGTTAATTCAGACTTCTCTTTCCCCTCTTGATGGGTACTTTCCTAAGGCATCAAACATATCTCACACATTCAGCTACAGTGAGATGGCATGGGCTGCAAGTAAGTGGTGGGAAAACCACTTACCACATCTTGGTTTAATGCAGGCAGGAGATGCATTACGCTGGTTCCACATGTGGGACTATGACCCACCTCCAAATGTGCACATTTCTATTTGTTTGTACATTATTTTGCTCCCATACATTGATGACATGCTTGTACTTTTTATGGGAATCTATGGAGGGAGGATGGGAGGTATGCATGTGCCTAATGGGTTGAAATTTCTCCATGTGTCTTATGTTATATACTTCCAAGGGAACATTAGGCAAACCATGGATGTTTCACATGAGATCTTGTTTCCTTGTGGGTTGGATTTTTCACATCTCATATTGACTTTGGGGAAATAATTCATGGGGGTTTGGATTGGTGAGCATCTAGCTTATGATGGGAGCTTGATCTTTGATGATGTCACCAATGGAGGAGAAGCTTTTCAGCACTCACCTTATCAGTTGCTTGAGGACAAGAAAATTTTTGGAGGGGAGGAATGTAATATTCCCATTTAGCCCCAACTAATGGGAATATCCTATTTTGCCCTGTTTTATTTTGCATTTCATATTAATGAATAAAATGTGAAGGAAATGTAAACAGAGACATATTTGGGCTATGTAAACAAACTCTTGCAGGTGTGAATGGGTTTAAATCACAAGATTTGGTCAAACTTGACCAAATCAACAGCGCAGTCTAGGTGCAATGAACCTCATGGATACACAACGCAGTTCTAGATGGAGGCTCCACATGTGAAAGGGGCTAACTCATTGAGGTGGTTTAGGGTTTGACAAGGCTTTCATCTTATAAAAGAAGGAGGAGGAAAACAGGAAAAGGTTGTTGATGCTATTATTTTCTGAAGGTATTATCTGTTTAGACATCCCTTATTGGGCTTTCCTGTTTAGGAATCCCACCTCCTTCCTTGAGCAGCTCTTGGAGGAGTCTTGTTTGCCTAGTCTACTATCCGGTAGTTGGAAAAGCCACATATTGTATCTATAGCATAGTCCTGCTTAGGATTGGGTTGCCCATGTGAGATGCAGCAAGTGGAACACTAGATCTTTTCAGATCTAGCTTGTACTGGTGCCTCTTCTCAGTGAGTGTGTCTTTTAACCTCCTGGAAGAGTGTATTAGTGGGTTGAGCTTTAGATCCACACATTGGTAGTAGGCCAAAGCATTCTCAGGGCCTACAACGTAGTCCCTCTTCCATGACTGCATTATTTTCAAGAGCAGAGTTGTAGGGTGACTTAGCATCATTTTAGAGGAGAGATCTCTAGTGATTAGATCCTTCCTTTCACTGTGGTGATCCGTGGATTGGCCAACCAATCCATGTTAGTTCAGATCTAATCTGCTACATATGTTATGATTTAGAATTTTATGATTAATTCTGTAGATATTTGACTTAGATCTCAGATCTACTCACTGTTGTTCATGTTTTGCTGAGATCCCCACGGGGAATGCATAGAGGAGCCTATCTTGTACACATATCTGAAATAGATCTACAATTTTATGTACAGATCTACTCTAGATTTGAGTTGTAATCTACTGCATGCTTCAGCAATGAAAATAACGCTGTCAAGCTTATTCTGCCATTTCATGTTGTTGTAGCAGCTCATTTTGAGGCTTTTGTCTTGTACATCCTTTCTATTCCTGTTATACACTTTATAAGCAGCATTGTAGATCTAATTTGCTAATGTATAATTGAGGGATGAACCTCCATGTTGGTCTCATACTTGTAAATTGATAAACTACATTATTTCTGAAGCAGTCCTTTGCATATAGCTGTAGCCCCTCTCTTTGGGTGTTTTTTAGCTAGACTAGGTTGTGGGAGATATGTTTAACCTACCTAGTTTGATTTGTTTTTGCTCTCCTTTTGGATTTAGATCTTAGATGAGTTGATATAAGGGATCCAAGAGCTGCAAACTCATTTCAGTGCACTGAATTCTCAGGAGTACGTTATTTCAGCTGGCTTTCTATGCAATCCCGATTTTGGGATATTATAGTGTGAAAAGGGGCTGGAGCATGTTTAATAGGTCAAATTTGACCAAATAAAGCAACACTGTTATGGAGGAGTGACATTAATGGTGGGACAACACAGTTTTGGAGGGATATTGATTGCATGATGGCGGAAACCCTAATGAGTGGGACCCAAGGTGAGAAGGCTCACATTGTTTATAAGGAAGTCGATGGAAGCCATATGGGGGGATGTTATTGATTATTGATTTTATGGTCTGCATGACTATTTGCATTCTTCAGCTGTTTAGTTGAGATTGCTGTGCTGTTAGCACCGGGTGTTCCCGAGCGGGAATCCCGTATCTTTCCTTGAGAGGCCTCTTGGGAGAGTATTGATCTATCATTTCCACATATCTGACATTCTAGCCAAGCTTCATTCTTCATCTACAATGTAGTTTCTGTTCATATTTGTGTTGTGTTGCAGGGTGTTGCAATGGAGGGTTGAGAAACCCACTTTTTGAGCTAGATTTTCATAGGAGGAAGGATTCCTTCTTCTGGGAGATCAACAAGGAGGGTTCTTGAGCACATTTCGGATCTTTGGCACCAGGCCAACCTATCCCCATCATTCATAACATAGTTTCATCTGGGAATTGCATTATTTTGGAGGGATGTTTGAGAGGAGGATCTGTTGGCTCTTTTAGAGTGTTTTCCTGTAGGTGAAGGGTTCAACCTTTCATTGGAGGGGACCCTTGAGGAAATATACATTAGATATTTATTATTTCAGCCTTCTATTTCATGAGCTTCAGTTTGCAGTGACTCTTCAATCCTAGGGATGTAGATCACCATTTGTATTTGGGTGTATTTCCGGAAACCCTTCTCGAGTTCTCTTGGAAAGGTGTCTAGGAAGCTAGATCTTCACTCCTAGAATTATTTGAGGTGTATAACATCATATCTACATTGATATATCATTATGTAGCATTTTATGCCCTAAAAATGTGCTGTCTTAGCTTAGGGCATTTGTATGGTAGCTATTTCTCATGTGATGGCATATTTTTCTTGTAGAGGCTTGTTTTGTATTTCTTGAGTGACTTGATCCTCAAGATCTTGTGCCTATTATTTTCTGATATGTTTAATAATATGGCTGTACATTTGTCTCACATCATGGTGTGTTGATTTATTCATTTTTCTTTCCATTATTGTGTTCATGTATTGTTGCTTCCCCATTTGGGAATATTACATCCACTGTGAAATCTGCTCCTAGGATAGGCTTTCATCCACCAAGATAAGCCCTCCAAATGGCTACCTCAGGATGCTACAAATTCTATCCACACATGGACACCATCCCTTGCATCAAATCAAAAACCAATCATCCATACGTACCCTAGTTTCTTGGTCTATTCATTGTCGCACGTTCTACTCCTGGTTTATCTAATGTAAAGGAGGTTTTCCCCTCTAATTGGCTTATTTCTAAGTCGTTGATCTCTCTTTTCTTCTATTTTTGGATTCTGGGGTTTCCCTGCTCCAAAGAGGTCATCGTGGAATTCTTTCTATAAATTTTTTTCTACGAAGGTTCAAAAGCTGAAATTTTTATCACACGAAGCCAAAATCTTGAGGAACTTTGTGTAACAATTTTAGAGCTTGGTTTTTAATATTTGCCGAGATATCATCTGTGGAAGTTAGGGTTTTTTCAGGCTCCCAAATTTCATCTCAAAGAGGTGACCGTGGGAAAATCGTCATAACTCTCTCTCTGAGCATCAGATTGGGATTCTATAAAAAGTGGCCAAAAGTACACAGACTATAGTCTCTCGTTTATCAATTTCAGAGCCAAATGGGGAAACAGTGACATGTGGCACGTCATACAAGTTCTCTCTACTGAAACATTCCATAATTAGGTTATTGTGGGATATTGGGAATAACTTCTCCTTGAAGCATCAAAAACATGTCATACTTGTGGCATTGGAAAGAAGATTCAGAGGGATACTATAGGACCGAATTTTAGATATTGAAGTTCCAAAATCAAAAGGTGTGTATTTTTTTTTTCAAATTGCATAAGTCTTGTTTGAAAAATAAGTTTGAAGTGATTCAAAGGGCATATTGAAGCATATATATCAATATTGGGTTCTAAAATTCCCCTAAAAAGAATTCAACACCCATCAATCCCTCATAATACTCTACTATGACTCATGAATATGAGGAAGTACAACATGATATATCAAAATTACAAGAGCAAGTGCACCAAACTTTGCTCTCGCAAAGAGAAACAAAAAATGAAATGGAAGTTTTGAGAAAAGGCATGGAAGCTAAGATGGATGGTTTGAAGAAATGTGTGGAAGCTAATATGGATGATTGAAGAAATGCGTGGAAGCTAAGATGGATGGTATGGAAGAAAAAATGGAATGATTGAAGGAAGGTTTGCAAAGTTGATACAAGAAATTATTCCTAATGGAGAAAATATAGAAAAGGAAACTCATGATGAGAGAAAAATAAATTTTAAGCATGATTTTATAAACTCAAATGTTGGATGGAAGACCCGCCATATTCCAAAGATCGATATGAGGAAGTTTGATGGCAAGGATCCTATAACATGGATACTACAGATGGAGCATTATTTTGATCTCAATAATGTGAAAAACACACAAAAGGTACGCATTGCAACTTTATATTTAGAACAAAATACATTTGTATGGTATCAATGGCTTTGATCCCGGAAAAAAAATGTCACTTTGTCAATTTTTACGGAGGAAATGATAACACATTATGAGGATACAAAGAGAAACACCTTTTTTAGCCAATTGATAAATCTGAAATAAAAGGGTGGTGGAGCACATTGAGGACTTCCAAAAATTGAATATAAGGGTAACTGATATTCTAGAGGAACACAAGATTAATGTCTTCATAGGGAATTTAAAGGATAACATCCAACATGAGGTTCGCGTTTGGGAACCTAATTCATTGGAGAAGGCATTCAGGTTGGCAAGAAAAATTGAATGTAAAATTATGGCGACAAGGAAGCCTACCAATCACATCTATAAAGATGGAAGTGTTGCTACTCCTAGACTTCCACAAACTACAAGGTTGACACCACAACAATTAGAGGAAAAAAGAGCAAAAGGGATTTGCTGCAGTTGTGATAGAAAATAGACTAAAGGTCATAAGTGTGTTGAGAAGAAATTATTTTACATAGATTGTGAAGAGGAGGAAGAAAATGAACAAGAAACTTCAAAAGAAGAGGATATACACCAGGAACCAACCCTAGAGAAAGAAGAAATGAGTCCAACCATATCGTGTAATGAATTGGCAGGCATTTCCACTCCTCAAACTCTCAAGATAGAAGGACATATCAAGAAGAAAAAGGTAATAGTGTTGATTTATTCGGGTAGTACCCATAATTTTATTCATTGTAAGGTAGCCAAGGAATTGAACTGCTTCCTATACCCAGCACCATAATTTCAAGTGATGGTTGCAAATGGAGGAACTATAAATTTCTCTAGAAAATGCCATAATATCAAGCTAACCATGGGGAAAAATGTATTGAATAGTCCAATGCTTTCCATTCTAATGTGAGGTGTTAATTTTGTACTAGGAGTATAATTGTTACAATCTTTGGGGATGGTAGCTTTTAATTTTCAAGAACTTTTCTTGAATTTTTTTTCGGAAGGAAAGGAAGTCGAATTACGGGGTATCGCAGGGAAGTTGGGAAAGATAATAAGCTATAATGTCATGACAAAGATTCTGAAGAAAGAACAACGAGGCTTAATTGCACAAGTATCCTCACTAGAAGTTCCAACATCAAAATCATCTATTTCTCCAGATCTCCAAAAAGTCTTGGACAATCATTCTAAGGTGTTTGAAACTCCTAAAGGACTCCCACCTATTATTGATCATGATCATGCTATTCATTTGATTCCAGGAAGTGTTCCTCTAAACATCGGGCCTTACATATATCCTTATGTCCAAAAGAGCGGAATTGAACATATTGGTGTAATTCAACCTAGTCAAAGTTCTTTCTCTGCTCCAGTAGTATTGGTGTACAACAAGGATGGATCATGGTGCATGTGTCTGGATTATAGGGAGCTCAATAAGATCACTATTAAAGATAAATTTCACATTCCTATGATTGATGAATTACATGGAGCAATTTATTTTACCAAGTTGGATCTTTGTTCAGGATATCATCAAATTAGAATGAAGACGAAAGATATTCCAAAAACAACATTTCGAACTCATGAGGGTCATTATGAATTTTTTGTCATTCCTTTTGGCCTTACCAATTCACCTTCTACATTTCAAGGGTTGATGTATTCCATTTTCAAACCCTTCCTTAGAAAATTTATGTTAGTATTTGTTTGGTCTAAAATGCAGATGCAAATTAGAGTTTCATTTACTATCAATCCGGGTAAGTAAACTTTGAGGATCATCCAATATATATGGACTTAGAGACAAACTAAACTAAGCTAGGTGAAGAAATGCCAAAGCTCCCATACAGGAGGTTGTTCATTAGGATCTCCAACACCTATTTAGTTATTTAATCAAAATGAAATATAAAGACATTGTGATAAGTGTAAGAAATATTAAAGCTCCCTTACATGAGACTGTTCATTAATATTTATAGTGATCTTAATTAGCAAACTATCTAAGCTAATGAAATTAAAACAATTAAACCTAATTCTGATTTATTGCATGAAATGTTAAATCTCTCTTACAAGAGACTATTCATTTATATCCAAAGCATATAAATCAGAAACTTAAATTAATGAAATCAAACATTAAATAACTAATCAGATTCATTGAAGGAAACATTATTACTTTCTTACGAAAGGTCATTCATTAATATTCCAAACATATGAACCTAATAATTTAATCTAATGAAATTCACAAACAACATAAAATAAAAGCTTACTAAAATAAAAGTGTACTTGCTAGGAAATTGGGATCCTTCCAAGGATTCACAAGCACACCAAAAGAAAATTCAAATGTAAAGGATCAAAGAAGCTCCATCTTATTTATCATCAATAGAAAATTGCAATTGCAACCATTACATTAATTCTCCAATCTAACTTCTCACTACCAACCTATAAGATACTAAGATTACAAATCAAGATTAAGACTAAGGATTACAAATGAAGGAGATAACACTCCTATTTATATAAAAGTTATGATAAAAAAATCATAAATGTAAATCCACTATTTCCTCCTTTGACCCACATATTTCTCAACCAATGGTGACACATAACCTTATCCTCCATGATCTCCTCCATTAGGTCCATGATCTCCTCAAATTCGAATTTGAACATAGAGTGCCACATAAGGGTGACAAGGAAGCTTCTTTTTTACCTACACATGTCAACAAACTTATTCTAATTGTTAGGTATAAGTATAAGCATATTATTTTCTAAATTTTAACCACAAATCCACTTAAAAATGTTAAGAATTAATAAAGTTTGGAAAAGCATAGTTATAACCCAATGATGAGGTAAATGTAATGATGTGGAGGTGGAATGAAGGTGACATGAAGGTAATATGGAAGTAATGTAAAGGTATTGGTGAATAATGGAGTGAGAATAGGGACTATTTTGAGGCCTAACATACCCCCAAACTGAAGGTATTGCATGTACTCATGAAATATATTACATTACTTTTTGATACTTGAGCTTTGGCTTAAACTCTGCATGATATCATTTACTTAACTTTTGCAAAGAGTTTTTGATGAACTGTAACTTGGTTGGTTCTTGTGTTTCAACCATATTTTGTTTGTTGCAATCAATTTTAATGTATGATATTTTCATATTGATAGTGTGCTTTTTGTTGCAGAGTATTTTTGTTGGAATGCATCATGGTTGGTTCTTGTGTGACAACCATGATTGTGTTGACATCCAATGATCTTTTAAGTACTTTTTGAAAAGTCATTTATATGCTCATGATGATGTAATAGTAAATATATTTTGAAAGTATGTGGGCTTTGAATGTGATATGAATGTGGAAACATATGAATGTGAATGTATTTCCCCCCTCAACTAATGGTTTTGGAAATTTGACAAAATGACGAAAGGAAGTGAAGTTTTTCCAAAAATTATCATTCTAACTTTTCAAGGAATTAAATGGTTAAAAGTTAGAAAATATCATACCTTAACTTACCCTTTCAAAAATTAATGAGAGTTGTGCACGTGTGGCTGCAAAATTCTGTTCAGAGTCTTCTTTACTTGCTTGTGAAAATGGTGGATGAAATCGAAAAAGTGAATCTTTTATTGTTGATGCATCTGCTGCGAAATCTGCTGCTGGATCTTTTGCTGAATGCAATCTGCTGTTGAATGTGGCTGAAAATGTATAAGGCTTGGAAGGTATACAAAATTCAGAATTTAAACTTCCCCCCCAACCTTATTTATTGAATTTTCCTCAAGTCATTTACATCAAAAATTGAAAAGGAATGAAAGTAATTCTGCGTCCTCTGCTACAAAATGATTGGTCTTCAAGTCTTCAATGCTCATTGGCACAATTCTTGTCATGTGAATAAATGTTTCGGTGTCGAACATAACAAGAAATTGTTAACTTAGTGGCCATTGATGGATTCCACTAGTCAACACGAGAGCTCCCATTTTTAATGTGGATGAGAGTCAAGATGCCCCGAACACATCTTTCTAAGTATGAATGAATTTGTTGTTGTCGAATACTTAGAAAATCCGATGAACAAGGGACACTGATGTATTCCCTTTGTTTATCGGCATGATAGCTTTCCCTTAAGGCATGCAAGCTTCAGGGTGTTTTTAGAAATATATTTAGACTCAAGAACTATGGACTCAATGGTGTATGGAAGCAAGGTTTTATTTGCAAATGTAGGAAAAAGGAAACTAACAATGAATATGTAAAGTGGACCAAAAATCTTGTAGATGAGCTTTGTTGGTTTTAGGATTGAAGAAAATGTAATGAAGTGTATGTGGTAATGGAAAATGGATAATGAATCTTGCTGGAAAAGAAAGAAAATGAATTATGGCATGCAAAATTTCAAATATAGAAAATCTGCTCCTTAATTCTAGACTGCCTGCTAAAATAGCTGAGTTTGACCAGTGTTGACCAACTAGTTGTAGATGTCGAATTGACGTGTGGATAGGTATTTCACCATCCTTGTACATTTAGGAACAAACCCAGCTCTTTGAATTTTGCTAATATATCATGCAACATGTCAAACCATTAAGCTATTACAGGAAGTTGCAAGAACTTGTAATTTTCTGGAAATTTTGTTTATGTTCATGGAATTGTTCTTTAGAATTTCTCATGAAATTAGTCTTTTGAAGAAAAATTGTGCGCATAATGTAATCTCCTTACTGATCACTTGATTAACCTGTAACCTGCGAAAAAAAAACTTGGCAGAAGAAAACATAAGTATGTTCAAGAAGAAATGGCCATTTCCTTCATGATTCTTAGCAAAAATTTTGTATGAAACAAAACAGATTAAGAAAAATCAAAGTGTTGAAATTAACTCAATTCATGATATTAGTATCAATCCATTCTTAAAGAAATAACCATGAAAAGTAAATTTACTCCCTATTTCTATCAGATAACACCTGTGCATGGCAAAGAGCTCGGCATTATAGATTTGTTGTGTCCTGCAGATTAGTATGTTATAAAGCATACAAAAATATGAAGTTGCCTTGCAAATTACCATCCAACTAAATAAATTTCATTTACGCTACGTGAATTCTATGCAAAGTGTTTTTTTTTTAAATTTTGCACCTGTACCAACTCTTGCAGTCTTAACCAATTCCTGTAATTCTCATGATTATCTCAATTTGCATACCACAAAAAAAAATGCCAATATCCTTCACAAATTTATCATGCCAATATTCACCCTTTAAATCCTTCAAAACAATAACTGTCACAAAACACATAACAATTTTTTTATTTTATTTAAAAAAAAAAAATCATACCATAACAATAACACTCATAACCTAACATTATAAAACAATATATTAACATATTAATACAATCATATATTAATATATATCCTAACAACATAACAAACATTAAATAACAAACATATACAACAAATTACAATTATATTAATATATTAATATATTAATATAATTATAACAACATAACAATCATTAAATATATTAAGAAATTAGAACTAAAAATATATAACTAAATACAAAGATAAATACAAATCAAAACAAATTAAAACTAAAAACGCAAAACAAACGCAAAAGAAATGCAAAATAAAACGCAAAACATGTGAAATAGTGGGATTGAAGGCATATATAGTTTTTTTTTTTTGGTTTTGCAAGTCACTGAGACGTTCACAAAGGCAGGGATTACGTCTTGATTGCAGTAGTTGAACACTTTCGGATCCAATGAATGAGATCGTAATCTCTTCATTCCCGAGCTCGATCCAACATTTTCGCCGTGCATAGCTCGATCCAGTATTTATGAGCTCATAACACAAAAAGATAATCCTTGAATGCCTGCAAATCTACTGTGTCAACTCCCTCAACATGATGAGTTACATATTTCAGTGCTTTCCGTGGATCAGAAAGATTTAGGTAGAGGACAAATTGTGTGGTTTTACTTCCAGATACAACAAAATGGTACTCTTTTATTTAAGATTGGTGAAGCTCTAAATATAATTCTTCATCCGTTTCGTGATATTGGCAAGTGTCATTAGACTGATCTGAACCCACTTGAAGTGACCTGTATCTTGAAGTGAGGGTATAAGTGCGAGATCAGGGATGAGACAGACAAGCAGGATGGACCAAATTCTCGTGGCATTTCATCAGGTTCCATGGAGACATTTGAATCACATTTTCTAGAAGTATTTTGTGCACAGGAGCTTCAGATAACATCATAATAAATACATTTGAACTGGGTCATTCACATCCATGGGAAAGGGAAAATCAGAACAGATATGGTTCAATTCCCAAAATTTAAAACAAAATTGAGATTTGCCGACTGTTCAACTCTCAAAACGCGAAAAGAAAATTTGCCTAGTATCAGAAAATATATCTCTTCTCCAACACAACAGTTCTTGATTTCAGACCATTATCTGGAAACACGTTTTCAAAGCATCTTAGGCCTTTAAAGCATGACAGGCTTTTGATAACATTACAACGTCACTTATGTAAAAATTACTGTATGCAAAGGAAGTTTTATTAGACATCACTGTATGCAAAGTAGGCCAGACACAATCTCAATGTGAATTAGATGAAATATTTCCAAGATTCCAGTGGAATGCGCACAACAGCCACAAAAAAGAGATTAAAATACCAAAAATACTTATTCATTTAACCATGAACCAACATACCAGCACCAAGATAAAACTTATCTATTTGAAAAGATGATGACCAGGCAGCTGGACGAAACCAAATAATTTCCAACCATAGATAGTTTGCTATGGACACCACCCCCAGCTGGGCTATGATGAAAATAAGGATTTGAATTCAGCCAAACAGATCCAAATAAAGACATTTTCACTGCTAAGTTTTTAAAGGATAGAATAACTATTAGGTACCCACAGTACCTCCTCCACACAACACAAGCAAGATATTTTTACTGCACAGTTTTCTTGAGCATAGAGCAACTCTTATGCATCCACATTACTTGCCCCATACAACACAACGAGTACTTCCTTCTCTGCTACACAACTCCTTAGAAGTTCCTCTCTCCAATGCTCTTCGCATTGGAAAGTCAAAGGCTGATATCTCTAAACTTATGCTGATTTCCCTTGGTTTCTTGGCGCTTTTAATGTGTCTACTTTCTCATTTCCATGGATGGTTTGTTCTATAAGGTCCATTAAAAGTATATGATCCACTGGCTGATCTCCATGATATGGTCCACTTTCTCCCCAATGGGAGGGGTTGAGATCATCATTTTGTACCTCTCGGAAGCACTTGAATTTGACAGTGCTAGTGTTCTACGCTGAATACTCGGTTGCTTCCTGGTCAGAAATCAGGAATCCAGAGCCCAAGATGCAGCTCTTCCTTTGGAGTGGATTCGATGCTTGATACCTTTAGAAAGTTTGAAGAAAGTGGAGATACAGGGTTTTTGGGTAGCTTCACTTGAGATCCTTGGTTTGATGGACAACATATTACTGGCAGTCAAGTAAGCTTCTCGAGTGACGAAGGAATGGATTGGTGAATAATAGGAATGCTTCCATTCTATGCACATTCTCTCTAGCCAAGTTGGTAAGTAGTATTAATATTACAAGTTTTGGAGGGTTATTAGGTAGTGCTTGTGTGTTCTAAGATTGCCCAACAAACTAATCGAAGGATTTTCTAACAAGAAAAGCGCGATTTGGGTGTTTGGAATTCTGGAACTCCACTTTACATTCCGGGCCTATGGCATACTTCTTTAGTGCTAAATTCAGACACTGCAAGGTTGGTATTTAGGCAGGTACCAGTGTGCCACTTTTACAATGTAGTGAGAGATTCGGTGACAACCACTGAGAACGAAGAACAGATTTCTACAAGAGAAGAATTTTTTTTTATTAGGACTCAAATGATGGATAGCAGATCTGCAATTAAATTTTTGGAAACATTTTTTATTATTTTTTAAATAATTCAATAGATTTTCTGATCTTCCTGATCGCTCGAAGTGCAAGAAGAGAGCATACTAATTTCTTGAATTAATTTTATTTCTGTTGGTTAGCGTGGATGGATAATAAACGCAATCAAGATTTGCGACAAAACCTCGCATTTTCTATACTCTTTCTGCAATGTCGAGGGGGCGTTTATACTCTCAGAAGACAAATCTTTCCGATAATCAAGCTCCTGGCTTACCCGTGATACAGAAACAAGATATAGAAATGCGATGATGAAGCAACTCTTATTGTGCCACTGAATTTATTCATTTATTCATGATGATTTATTATTTTTTATTTTTGAAAATAAGACTAAAAAATTCTAGTGAGTGCGTTTTATTTTCCTAATTTATTCTATCTAACTTGCTTGAAAGATTTTTTTTATTTCCTAGGTAAAAGAATGCTTCCAATGAAGCCACCTACGGACTAAGAATTTGAAAATGCTCACATCAATATTTAAAATTTTTACCTTATGATTTGCAAGAATGTGAGTAACCTGTCTTATTTTTGGAGTTTGCACAAGGTTCTTTTGGAACCAGTCTTCAAGATTATTCTTTTTCTCCAAAAAGTACTAGTTTAACATCTTCAAATTTCTCATCCGTAGATGAGTTAGTAAGAAATGGGGGGTTTAAAAATTGAATTTGAAACTAACTAAGTATGAAAAGAAAAATAAAAAAGGCAAACTTAAACTCCTTTATGAAGATCCTGCTGTCACTAGGTTTCACAAGTTAGTCCATATCAAGAAATTGCAATAAAAATGACTTCCTAAGTCTATCTCTAAATCATCCTCCCCGGCAACGGTGCCAAAATTTTTGGTCTAAAATGCAGATGCAAATTAGAGTTTCATTTAATATCAATCCAGGTAAGTAAACTTTGAGGATTATCCAATATATATGGACTTAGAGACAAACTAAACTAAGCTAGGTGAAGAAATGCCAAAGCTCCCTTACAGGAGGTTATTCATTAGGATCTCCAACACCTATTTAGTTATTTAATCAAAATGAAATCTAAAGACATTGTGATAAGTAAGAAATATTAAAGCTCCCTTACAGGAGATTGTTCATTAATATTTCTAATCATCTTAATCAACAAACTATTTAAACTAATGAAATTAAAGAAATTAAACCTAATTCTGATTTATTGCACGAAATGTTAAAGCTCTCTTACAAGAGACTATTCATTTATATCTCAAGCATATAAATTAGAAACTTAAATTAATGAAATCAAACATTAAATAACAAATCAGATTCATTGAAGGAAACATTACTACT
This sequence comes from Pinus albicaulis, assembly GCA_034641835.2. Classification (NCBI taxonomy): domain Eukaryota; kingdom Viridiplantae; phylum Streptophyta; class Pinopsida; order Pinales; family Pinaceae; genus Pinus; species Pinus albicaulis. Next base: position 870,815,176 of record CM076572.1, read on the forward strand.
TTCTTACGAAAGGTCATTCATTAATATTCCAAACATATGAACTTAATAATTTAATCTAATTAAATTCACAAACAACGTAAAATAAAAGCTTACTAAAATAAAAGTGTTCTTGCTAGGAAATGGGGATCCTTCCAAGGATTCACAAGCACACCAAAAGAAAAGTCAAATGTAGAGGATCAAAGAAGCTCCATCTTATTTATCATCAATTGCAAATTGCAATTGCAACCATTACATTGATTCTCCAATCTAACTTCTCACTACCAACCTATAAGATACTAAAATTACAAATCAAGATTAAGACTCAATATTACAAATGAAGGAGATAACATTCCTATTTATACAAAAGCTATGATAACAAACTCATAAATGTAAATCCACTATTTCCTCCTTTGACCCACATATTTCTCAACCAATGGTGACACATAACCCTATCCTCCGTGATTTCCTCCATGAGGTCCATGATCTCCTCAAATTCGAATTTGAACATAGAGTGCCACATAAGGGTGCCTAAGAAACTTCTTTTGTAGCTACACATGTCAACAAAATCATTCTAATTTTTAGGTATAAGTATAAGCATATTATTTTCTAAAGTTTAACCACAAATCCACTTAACAAATGTTAAGAATTAATAATCTTTGGAAAATCATAGTTATAACCCAATGATGAGGTAAATGTAATGATGTGGAGGTCGAATGAAGGTGACATGAAGGTAATATGGAAGTAATGTGAAGGTATTGGTGAATAATGGAGTGAGAATAGGGACTATTTTGAGGCCCAACAGTATTTTTTGATGATATACTAATCTACAACATGTCTTGGAAGGATCATGTTCAACATGTTGACAGGGTGCTCAAACTATTGGAGGAGAAACAATTATATGAAAAAACCTCCAAATGTTTCTTTGGAGTAAAAGAGGTGGAATATCTAGGTCATATTGTATCTCACAAGGGTGTTAAGGTAGACCCTAAAAAAATTAAAGCCATTACGGAATGGAAAGTCCCCACAACCATAAAGTAGTTGCGAGGTTTTCTTGAGTTAACAGTGTATTATCGTAAGTTTCTTAAGAATTATGGGAGAATAGAAACACCTCTAACAACATTATAGAAGAAAGATGCATTTTCATGGACTCCTAAAGCAACTAAGGACTTTGAACATCTTAAAGAGGCAATGTGCCTAGCACTGGTCTTAGCTACGCCAAACTTTACAAAAACCTTTATTGTGGAATGTGATGCCTCAGGAAATGGAATTGGTGTTGTTTTAATGTGAGAAGGAAGACTCATGGCTTTTGAAATTCATGAAATCAAAGGAAAGTATTTACAGAAAGCTATTTATGAGAAGGAAATTTTCGCAATACTACATGCACTAAAGAAATGGCGACCTTACCTAATGGGAAGACACTTCAAGGTAAAAACTGATCATGATAATCTTAAACACTTTTTGGAACAAAGACTATCTTCAGAAGAGCAACAAAAATGGGTCACAAAGATGTTGGGTTATGAATTTTAAATCAACTACAAAAAAGGGAAGCTAAATGTTGTTGCAGATGCACTCTCAAGAAAGGATGAAGAGGTGGAAGCATTGCTTTGTACCATTTCTACTATCCAACTAGATTGGATAACCGAAGCAAGGGATGAATGGAAGAAGGAAGAAGAAGTGTGGACACTCATTCAAAATTTGTAGTAAGATCCTAGTACATATGATACATTTAGTTGGAAAAAGGATTCCTTATGGTACAAATATTGCTTATATCTTTGTAAGAATTCCCAACTAAAACAAAAGATTCTTTTGGAATTTCACACCTCTCCTTTAGGAGGACACTCAGGATTTTAAAAAATTACCACAGGGTGAAGAAAAAATTATTTTGGGATGGCCTTAAATCTTATATTCAAAATTTTGTGGCAGAATGTTTGGTTTTCCAGCAAAATTAAGACCCCGGGTTTTCTACAGCCTTTATCCATTTCAAGTCAATGTTGGGAGGGGATTTCAATGGATTTTATCACAGGTTTACCTAAGTCCGAAGGAAAGAGTGTCATCATGGTGGTATTTGATAGAATTACCAAGTATGCACACTTTTGTGCATTATCTCATCCATTTAAAGCAAGTACAGTTGCTACCGCATTTATGGAAACAATTCAAAAGCTACATGGAAACCCAAAGATTATTGTAAGCGATAGAGATCCCATTTTTACTGGAAATTTTTGGACAGAATTATTTGCTTATTTGGGTACTCAGCTAGCTCATATATCATCTTATCATCCTCAATCTAATGGTCAAACTGAGATAGTGAACAAATGTTTGGAAGGATATCTTCGTTGTTTTGTATCTGATAATCGAACACAATGGGTCAAGCGGTTATCTCTGGCTAAATGGTGGTATAACACTTCCTTCCATACTGAAGAAAAAATGACCCGATTTATGGCACTTTATGGATATCATCCACTGCCCATCACATCATCTTTAAGAGAAATTTCTAAGGTTAAAGCAGTGGAAGATCGCATCGATCATCAACAACAAGTTCTCCAAACCTTAAAGGGTAACCTAAATTTGGCACAAAATTGAATGAAACAACAGGCAGATCAACATCGCAACTTGAGAAGTTTTGATGTATGAGATTGGGTATTTTTATGACTACAATCATAAAAACAAATGTCCCTCAAGCAAGCTAAGAAGGATAATAAATTATCTACAAAGTACTATGGTCCTTAGAGTGTGTTGCAAAAAATTGGTATTATGGCATACAAATTGGAGCTTCCTGCTTCTTCGCGAGTGCATCCAGTGTTCCATGATTCATGCTTAAAGAAGGTTATAGGTGACAAACATCACATCAAAAAATATTTCAAAAACTTGATGAGGAAGTAAAAATCATATTGGAACCTGAAGAATTCATGGAAACAAGAACTCAACAGCTACGCAGTCAATCAATTTCAGAGTATCGCATCAAGTGGAAGAAATTACCCACTGGAGATTCTACATGGGAGGATGATAATTTTATACAGAAGCATCCAGAGCTACTCAAGAATTGAGGACAAATTTTTTTGAAGGAGAGGGGGCATGTTAGGTCCCTAGATTACTAGTGTAGACCCTTATTTTTTTTTAGTGTAACCCCCTTATTTTTATTGTTGTACCCATGTAACCCCCATGTTGTTATTATTGTGCCCTTACATTATTATTGTTAGGTCAGCTAGGATTATATTGTGAGCCCATGGACTCCTATATATAGAAGGAGGTTTTGTCATTTGTATCATCCAAGAATTTTTAATTTATGTAATGTAAAGGAGGTTGCCCCCTCGAAGTGGCTTATTTCTAAGTCATTGATCTCTCTTTTCTTATATTTTTGGAGCTGGTTTCATAACATCTATTCTCCCTTCAAAACCACTCCAGAAACCATGACTTAGCTCCAATATGCTCATGTGGTCAAGAGTTGTGTTCTAGGGAGAGGTTATCCCTAGATTGGGCCTTCCATCCCTCTCCAAACATCACTTCTCTCCTCCACACAATTGTTTAGGCTTGCGGTATCCTACAAGAACCTTAAACATCCCTCACAAAAATTCAAGATGACCATACTACCTCGTTGTAGTAAACAAAGCCTTCATCCATCAATCCACACCCAAAACATGCCTAATCACTCCTCTCTATAATGCAACTCCTTCCCTGCAATAAATTGGACTTGTACCAATCCAAAAGGCATGTCAAAATAATAGAAAATGTCCCACATTGTCCTTGTTTACATATGTGTCTGCCTCAGAGAAGTATGGAGGTGATTTTATGCACTTGCATGGATAAAAATGAATCACGCCACCTTCTATTTATACACTTTAGAAGGGCTCAACGAATTAGTGAAGAGACATCTCTTTTGAACCAATTTTACTCAAGCCTGGATAACTTGAATGTCCAAAAACTAATTGTCAACTTCAAAAATTCATAACTCATCTTATACATCTTGGATTTCAATGATTCTTGTTGCATTGGATTTTCCTCACCATCCTCCATCATGTCCATCAATGACATGCAGAAAATGATCCATGGTTTTGGCCCAAACCTTGATGGGTGCAAAGCCACAACCTTGGGTTCCAAGCCCACAAGTGACTCTTGTTGTGCTCCAATATCCAAACCATGAGCACTAGGGCTTGGAGTACCTACTAAGCCTTCTAAAAAATGAATATTGGATTGGGAACCGAAATAGATAGAAAAGGACAAAGAGTTAATGCACAAGATCTATGTGGGTGTAGGTGGAAAAACACTAGGTGGAAGAGAGTTTGACAATGCAGAGGAGAGACACACACGTAATAGGGGAAAGAGGAATTTAATGGAATATGAGAGAGGGATCATGAACCCCAAGTAATTGAGGATTATGGAGTAAGGACTCGCAACAATGTGTGAAAGGAGGAGAGCATATGGGATTTGTGGGATGATTAAAAGTGAATAAATTCCCATGTCTGTTGGGGAAAGACAAATGGAGCTCATCATTGACAACATAAACATGGAGGATTCCTGATTAGCATGATAGTGACACTTACAACAAAATGGAGGACATTGGCTTCTTTCACCACTCTTTGAAGGATATCATACCTTCATTTGAGCAATAGGAGTACAGGAGGAATTCTCCTTCAAGTGAGGGTAAATATCAGGATACCTCAGGGGGATGGAGGGTGGAGATGGAATTATCTAGAGTCCCTTGATATTTTGAGGTAGAGATTTAACCCTTGGATTTCTGGTAAAGGAAATTTTGGAGTCTCCTTTTCTTGTTCTAGATTCCATTCATTGGGTGGAACCACTATGTTGCATGCTACTAGGGCGGAGGTGAAGCCTCTCAACTCCTTGGAGAGAGAGAGAGAGTGTGTGTGTGTGTATTCCATTGGATAACTGAAGGGTGGAGGAATTTTACCTCTATATTCCCTTACATTGGTTGACTGATGATTATCTAGTGGGTGGAGGTAGGAGGACCTATAGAGTCCATGTTTCAACTGGAATTTGGTGTTTATTCCATTGAGAAATACCACCTCAGTCTGTGGAATCTAGCTTGGGAGTGACAGCTACAAGTAACTTGGTTGCAGATTGTCTATGGTTGGGTGGAGAGTTGTAGTCTCGAACTCAGTTTCCCATCTTCAATATAATATCTAAAACAAGTTTTATTTTACATACTCTTGTATGAATTTCATGTTAAGGTGTGAATGAATGGTATGTTATGGGTTGCATGACAAGTCTTGGTTTACTTGTAAATATATGCTAAATGATTGGCTAAAATCCATATGAGGGTGTATTGATGAACATGACAATTTCATGGGATTAATGGCCTTATGCTAACATGTTGTTTCAGGGAATTGTTCAACTATGTTAGTGTTGGGATTGCACTAGTGAAGTGTTTGTGTAGTAAAATTAGTTATCCCTATGGACTGATTGGCATCCTGTGATGAATGAATGTTATGTAGCCAATCCAGTCTTATCATAGGATTTATGTCAATATATTGTTGATAATTCCATGGTTGTGTCCTTGCTAGGTGAGTAGGAGAATATGAAAGTGACGTTGATTCCCTCTTCATTATTGTTTAGTTGATGTTAAGAATTCACTGGAGAAATAATAAATTTACCAAGAGGAATAATAATCATGAAAAAGAACCAGCAAAAAATCATAAACATTAACACAAATATTTTACCGGGAAAACCCCAAACTCCGAGGAAAAACCCAACCAATGAAATTTCATTAAACATTGGCCAAAACCCTTGCCAATCCGGCCAAGTGAGCCTTCACCACTCACCTCCAGGCCTTCCTTACAATGAAGTATTCCCAGCCTTTTATAGGCTCCATTACATGCAATACCATGGGCTGAAAACCATGGGTGCACAATACCATGTGCCCCAAAACCACTACTATTTACCCTAGTCAACATTGACTTTATCCCGAGTCAAGTTTACCTAACAATTCCCCCCTTAAACTTGACTTGGGGATTATTGACTAAATCCAGCCAAACCTGCTAGATGAGACAACCCTGCTCACTCTAGCTCTTCCCCCCTCAAATTTCTACCCAGGGTAATTGTTAACTTGACATCCCCCCTATCACCTAAGTCTAACCCAGACTTTACCAGTGATTACCTAGGGATACGCATGCCATACCAGGTCTTACAGCAGTATGCCCATTTACATGTAAAATTAACTCCATTATAATATATATTTTTGTTTCATTGTTGTTGTCTTTGTACATATGAAATCAATGTCCATATAAAAAGAACCCATCTACCGAATTACATGGGTCACCAACTTCTGTAATCGCCAGTCTTCTAGGAGTTCTCTTCAAATACATGGTTCATCAATTAATTAATCCACGTGCAAACATCCTCTCATCTTTGAATTTCTGGGACCAACTTCTTATCACTGCTAGTAGCCAGATCTGAGCTGGCAGCACCATTGTTCTCTTTATCCATTGAGAAACCCTCCATGGAATTCCCCATGGAATCAATCAATTGGATATTTCCTATTTCCTAGAAACACCATGCTCCGTATGGCCAGATCTGCAAAAGGGTGCATTTATTTCTCCATTCACAGGCCAATAAAACCCTTGGCTACAAAAGTGTCCCTCTGAAGCCAAATATGGCTCTGATACCATTTGTTAAGAATTTACTAGAGAAATAATAAATTTACCAAGAGGAATAATAATCATGAAAAAGAACCAGCAACAAATCATAAACATTAACACAAATATTTTACCGGGAAAACCGCAAACTCTGAGGAAAAACCCAACCAATGAAATTTCATTAAACATTGGCCAAAACCCTTGCCAATCCGGCCAAGTGAGCCTTCACCACTCACCTCCAGGCCTTCCTTACAATGAAGTATTCCCAGCCTTTTATAGGCTCCATTACATGCAATACCATGGGCTGAAAACCATGGGTGCACAATACCATGTGCCCCAAAACCACTACTATTTACCTTAGTCAACATTGACTTTATCCCGAGTCAAGTTTACCTAACAGTTGATGGAGCTGACAGAGTTAAGGAAGGAAGGTTTCCCATTATTGTTGTGTTTTTTCTCTTCGTATTCATAAGAAGAACTAATCTTGGAAGTGGTCTTGTTTTGGTGACTTTTCTTGAAGGAATTCTAATCAAGTTGTCCTTCATATTTTATCTAGATTTTAACGGCCTTGGAGTGCTACTATCAACACTTGAAAGACCTAAGAAAAAACCATAAAATCCATGAAGGAAAGTAGCTCTTGGAACTCTATAAAATGTTGAAAATGGATATGAAATTAATTTTTTGGACCCATAGGTCAGGGATCAGGAGGTCAGATAGGTAGGTCGAACCTTGCTGGCCCTTTGCACGACCTGGGTCAGGTTGAATGTGAAATCGTCGGAAGTTGGGAGGTCATATGGTTGGAAGGTGGGATTGATCCCTAACCAGAATTTTATCGTGGCAAGTAAATGGGATAACCCTAACTTAGATTAGAGGTTGGGGGTCAACCCGACAAATTAAGCGAAAATGGAGTGTTCCAGTAGCAAGGTCCAACTTACGACTTGTCATTTATCATGCTCACCACGTGTCCTATCCATGGTGGCTACTCCTCCAATCACCTTCTGTGTGGGCCATTAGATGGTTACCACGTGGAGGGAAAGGTGACGTGGAAATGTGTCAAATCCTATATTTAAGAGGGAATAACTATCAATTTGTAAGTTTAATTGAGGCAAAGTATATATCATTGGAATCGTCTCAACGAGACAGACATGAAGATGTTGTCTAATTAGAGTTCTAAGACAATCAGGAAAGGTTAACATTATTAGGTCTTGTTCTCATAGTTGTATTTTAGGGGTTGGGTTTGAATATTAACTACCTCCTTATAACTTTGTATGGGTTATGAGGTTGGGAGGGGGTGTTACAATTTGGTATCAGAGCATCCAAGTTCAACATTTGGACTTTATGGACTCTATCATGAGCAAGCTAACAATAGATTTCCTACACAGGATTTCATGATGATTATTTTAGAAAATTAACAAATTTTATATTTTGGTGTTAAAAGTTGGTTTGAAATTAACTGGTTGTGATTTCCTATGTAGCATATCACTAATTAATAATAAGATTTTAATGTTGATTGATGCACTAACATGGCTGGTTTGTTGCAGCTAGACTGTTATGGAAACTTAGAAAGAGCAAGTTCAAGGTTAAGATTTTTTTTTATTTGATTATGATGTGATGCACCTAACAGTTGTGTGTTAATGATAGCACACCACAAGAAGACAAATAATTGAAGGATGAGGACAAATTTTTTATAGTACAACTCCGACAGGTTACAAGATGGATATGAAGGGGCAGGCATGAATGAGGAAGAAGGATAAGTGATAAACAAGGGAGGAGACAACTCTCCTGACTGGTTGGATACCTTGAGAGGCTTGTAGGTCAAGATAAAAAGTTTCAAGACAGATAACAAAAATTTGGTAAAGGCACAAGAGAGGCAAGCAAAGGCGAATGTAGTTATACTCTAAGGCCTCTCAGACTTATAGATACAAAAGAAGAATGAGATGGGGGCTATCCATAGAGAAAATTTGGGCCCTTTTGAATCAGAAGAGAGAAAAAATGTGGTGGATGGTGGTAGATCTAGGAAGAGGCACAAAAGGGAAAGTGAAGATAATATGAAAGGAAATGCACCATTATAGACCCCAAGAGGAAGAACCAACACTCATGGGCATAATTCTGGTAGGAATACTAGATCTGTTATTAGGGGACGTCATTCTTATCATTACCACCCTCATTTCCAGCATTCTCATAATCATTAATAGAGGAAGAGGGGAGGAGGATATATGCCCAAATAGTTTAAGAAGGCAAAGCCACCTACATTTGATGGGAGGTGAAGAAATTTTAAAATGCGGAAGCTTGGATACTTTGGATGAAGAAGTTCTTTAGAATTCATGACTATTTTAAGAACATGAAGGTTTAATAACATGCACGAAAAGGTAGCCTCCGATAGCCTGAAAGGAAAGGTGGACATATGGTGGGAATATTTGAAAAATGTTAAAGGCTTATTAGAAGGAAGACTGAATTGGAGGGAGTTTGAAAAGCTCTTCCGAGATAAATATCTATCAAATAAATATTATGACTACAAGGAAAAGTAGTTTTATGAGATGAAGTTGGGGAAAATTTCAGATGAAGAGTATATTACCATATTTCTTAAGTTGTTGAGATATGTTGCATATGTCAAGGATGAGAAGGAAAATTTTCAACTATTTATTAGTGGGTTTCCTATGACATTTAGATACTGCATCGAGTTCTATGATCCACATAGCTTGAATGAAACCATCAAGAAATTCAAGCACTGTTATGAGAAAGAAAAAAGGAGGCCTGACTTTAAAACTGATTGGAAATATAAAAGAAGCGAGAAAGACAAGAATAAATGGTCCAAAAGGATCGCTGACAAGAAATAAGGTGCATCCTCAACTGGTGAAGTTTGATTTCAGTGAAAAATTGCTGAAGGGGAGAAAGCCAATGCGTAGTCACCCATGATAGAACAACACAGGCCTCAGGCAAGAAATCCAATAAGATGTTGGATGTGTGGTGAGAATCACTGGAAAAGAGATTGCCCACATCAGAAAGGCGAAGGACCTTAGATCTATAGTGCATGAGAAGCTCATATCGTGGGTGACATAGAAAAAAGCACACCCATAATTTATGCAGCAGTGTATAATCACCAGGAATACCACCAGGAATCCGTCATTGACTTGGAATGTAAGTTTTCCAACAAAATTATCTCTATTTTAATTGATACAAGTTCTAACTATAGTTATGTCAGTCCATAGCTTGTATAAGAGTATCAATTGGACAAGGAAATGCATGTAGAACCATGGTCGGTTCAACTAGAAACATGAACCAAGAGAAAGATTAATCACTTGTGAAGTCATGTGATTTTGATATAAATGAAATGTCAATATTTGCGCATTTAAACTTGATGCCATTGGGAGCATATAAAATGTTATTGGGCATGGATTTGTTGTACAAGCACCATAATAAATTGGACTATTTTGAAAAATAAATTGAATTCTTAAACGAGTAGGGAGAAAGAAGAGTTTTACAGGGTAGAAGAAAGGCTACTTTAGTGAGTCTGGTCATGACTATGCAAGCCAAGCACAATAGAAGAAAGGGATGCATGTTGTTTGCAGTGAAAAACTTTAGTGATATAGAGGCTAGCAGTGATACTGAGAATGAGGAAAGTCAGGAGCTGAAAAGATATCTAGTTTTGTAGAAGTATGCATATGTATTTCCAGTGGAGGTTCCTAGATTACCTCCTCGTAGAGAGAGAGATTTCTCTATTGATTTGGTACCTGGAACAGAACAAGCATCCAAGGCACCATACAAGATGAGCACTCTTGAGTTGTTCGAGTTAAAATTGTAGCTAAAGGAGCTAATAGACAAGGGATATATAAGGTCAAGTGTGTTCCCATGGGGAGCACTTGTCTTGTTTGTAAAGAAGAAGGATGGAACCCTTAGATTATGAATTGACTACAGAAAATAAACAAGGTGACCATAAATAATAGTTATCCACTGCCACAGATTGATGACCTATTTGATTAGTTATGGGGAGAAACAATGTTCTCTAAGATCGACTCGAGGGAAATATATCATCAAGTGAGGATCCAAGAGGAAGACATTCATAAGATCACATTCCAGACAAGATATGGGAATTGTGAGTTCATCGTGGTACCATTTGGGCATACTAATGCCCCAACCACTTTCATGTGCTTAATGAACAATGTGTCGCATCCTTATTTGGACAAGTTTGTCATTGTATTTGTCGATGACATATTGGTGTATTAAAATAATGAGGAAGAACATGAGAAGTACTTGGATTTAGTGCTATAGTTGTTGAGAGAGCATAAACTCTACACAAAGCTTAGAAAGTGTGAATTATTCTAGCCACAGATGCATTACTTGGGGCACATTGTCTCCAAGGAGGGGATATCAGCTGATCTAGAGAAGGTCAAGACCATCATGGAGTGGCCCACACCGAAAAATGTAAATGAGTTCAGATCATTCATGGGGTTGGTAGGCTACTACGAGAGGTTCATCGGGAACTTCACTAATATAGGCCACCATATCACATCCTTGTAGAGAAAAGGAAATAAATTTGAATGGACTACTGAGTGTGCGACCAATTTTGAGAAATTAAATCAATTGCTCACTAATACACCAATGTTGAGGTTTTCAGATCCAAGCAAGTATTTTATGATTTTCATAGATGTCTGCAAAGGATGGCTTGATGGAGCCTTGATGTAGGATGGACATGTTGTGTGTTATGAGTCCTGGAAATTGAATGAGCATGATACACACTATGTGACTCACGATTATGAGTTAGCTCCCATTATTCATGCATTGAAGATGTGGAGGCATTACCTCCTCGACAAAAGATTCATGCTCATGACAGATCATGGGGGACTTAAGTACTTGTTTGATCAACCTAAGTTTAATTCCATACAAGTTAGATGGTTGGCTACACCTAGTGAATTTGAATTTCAAATTAAGTATATTAAATGTAAGGAAAACTAAGTTGTTGATGCACTTAGTTGAAGGATTCAATTGAATCACTTGGCAGCCATAATCTCTTATGGATTGGACCTCATATATTGGGTTAAGAATGTAAGGCAACATGATGAGAAGTATAAAAAAATCAAAGAAAAGCTACAACAGAGCAGTGAGAATGGAGGAGATGAGGAATATCATCTCACAGATGACGATTCAATTAGATTCAAGAACAAAATCTATGTCTCGGACAATGTTGATTAAAAAAGCCTCATCATGAGAGAGTTTCATACAAAGCCATATTCCGGTCACCTAGGATACCAAAAGACTCTCATGGCCATTAAGAAAATTTATTTTGGCCTAATATGAAAAAGGAGGTGGTTGATTTTGTTGCTAAATGCATAGAGTGATAGCAAGTGAAGGATGAATCCAAACATCCAACAGGTTTATTGCAACCCATTTCCATTACGAAATGGAAATGGGAGGAGATCTCTATGGATTTCATCATAGGTTTTTCCAAAACCTCCAGAATACATGATGCAGTTATGGTAGTTGTTGGTAGATATAGAAATATAGCTCATTTTGTAGCGGTAAATTCCTCCAATTTAGCTAGTGAGGTGGCACAAATATTCATAAAGGAGATTGTGAGACTGCATGGAGTTCCTAAGAAAATTATTTCAGACAAAGATGCCAAGTTCACTTCCAAGCTTTGGAAGGAACTATTTGCAAAATTGGGGACTAAATTAGCATTTAGTACAATATATCATCCACAAATGGATGGGAAAACAGAGAGAGTAAATCAAATCCTTAAGTACATGTTGAGGATGTATGTAATTTACCAATAAAAGAATTCAAAGGAGTATATTACACTTGTGGGGTTTGCATATAATAATGTGTACCAAGATTCTTTAAAGATGAGCCTATTTGAGGCATTGCATGGAAGGAGTTGTAACACTCTTATTAGCTGGAGCGATCTAGTGAACAAGGTCCTTATCAAACCTAATATGTTAAAAGAGACAGAGCAACAAATCCAAGATACTAGCCAAGAATTAAAGGTAGCACAAGACAGACAAAATAGTTATGCAGATCAATGTAGGGTACATAAAGAGTTCTAGGTTGGTGAATTTTTTTAGCTAAGAATTAGATCTAAGAAGAGCCCCTTGAAGATTGGATCATGTCCCAAGCTAGCACCACAATTTTGTGGACCTTTTGAGATCCTTGAGAGGATTGGGATAGTTTTCTATAGGCTGGCCTTACCTCCTTCAGTTAAAATCCATGATGTTTTCCATGTTTCTTTTCTTAATGACTATGTACAAGATTCTAATCATGCTATTCACTGGTTTGTGTTATAGGTGGAACTAGAGGGGGAGTCTTAGGTAGATCCATTGTGCATTCTAAACTAGAGGAGTCTTATGCTCTTGAATCGAGTCATAGAGAAAGTCAAAGTGCAGTGGAATCACTTTGGGCTTGAGGAAGCCACTTGGGAAATGGTTAATGCCATGAAAACAAATTATCCATTTTTGTTTTCCAGTTGAGGAAAATGTTCATATTTATATGTAAATACTTTAAAGAGATGTAAATATAAAGTTCCAAGGACAATATGCTGATGTTTTCTTTATTTAGAATTTTCTCTGTGTATATGGATAGAGAACACCGAGGACAGTGTTCCCCCAAGGGGGAGGGGTCTGTAACAACCTAGCTCGTAATTGGCTTGATCTTGCCATCTAAATTATCTCATATATGTGGATTTTGAAAATTAAAATGGGTTGAGTGAGGGACATGGATTCCAAGGGACCGAGGGAGGTCAATTACTTGGGATATTCAACTTACTTGCTGAAGGAAGAAACTAGACAAAGTGGAAGTACATTGAAGGTTGGTTGTTGAAGCTTTAACGCACTAGAATTTTGAGTTGAATGGGACTATTGTTGGGAGTTTATGGATAGAAAAACATGGGACAAAGCCCATGCTAACTTGGGAACTGCAACAAAAAAAAAGAGCAAATATTTAATGCACAAGAACTATGTGTGTGTAGGAAAAATACGAGGGGGTCGACCTAGGGGAAGAGAGTTAAACAATGTGGAGGAGGAACGCACACACAATAGGGGAAAGAGGAATTTGAGAGAATAAAAGAGAGGTAGCACACACTGCAACTATTTGAGGATTCTAGAGTAAGGACTCGTAGTAATGTGTGAAAGGAGGAGAACATGTGGGAGTTGTGGGATCAATAATTGTGAAGAACTTCCCATGTGCATTGGGGAAAGATAAACGATGCTCACTATGTTGGGAAAAATACTCGGGGGGGGTGGGGGCGTTGAGGTGTATCAATATTTTAAACTCACTTTAACCTTTCATTTCATATTTTGATTTATATACGCTATTGTTATTCATGAAACCTGTGTATGTACGCGACTGTGGTAAATGCAAATTGCGTATATCCAGATAACTAATTTATCATTTATTTCATTAAATTTTCATCCTTAACGAATGCATCATAACTTCATTACTACTTAATTAAACAACATTTATGAGCATTAAAGAACATATAGAACATTAATATATAAGAAATATATTAGCACACATGAACAACAAGATTTTTAGGTGGAAACCCAATGTGGGATAAAACCATTTTTGTCATCGTCTTTGTCTTCTTCTTTTATTATTAAGAAAACTTCTTAAAATCTTGTACTGGCACAATATATAACCAGTACGAAGGCACCCACCCAAAGAAGGCTACAACCTTCTCTCGTTCTCCAATACCCACTAAAAGGGAGCTCCAACCCCCTGATCTCGTTCACCATCTCCTACCAAAAGGGAGCTCCTACCCCTTGTACATATTTACTAGATACCACTGGAAGGAAGCTTTGAATACCTCACTAAAGTATCCAACCCTCAACACCTCTGTGGAACACATTTCATAATATTTCATACTAGATCCACCTAACTAAAAATATCAAACTTGTAGGAAACCTTTCATCATATTTTCAGACTAGACCCACTTCCATCATTAATCCCAATACCAAATAAAAATTCTGAAATCAAATACTTGAACCAATTGAATCATTGTATTATAAACAAACCAATTACTGAATCTCAATCAACTAATGAAACTATATCAAACCAATTCATATCAGATGATATCAATGCACAACCATTCATAAGTATGCTAGACCATATAATGTTCATCACATAAACCAATTTTTGTCATTGAAAACCTTGATCAAACACATGGAAGAAAGTATATGCTACTTCTCAGAAGCACACCCACGTACCTTGATAAAAAACATGTCAGAATGTAAATGCTACTTCTCTGAAGCACACCCACGTATATACGTGATTCCTATGAAGAAGGCCTGCATACAAATCTCAATATATTGACAACTGAATCTGAATCATTGTAATACTGAAGCAACCACTGCATCAAATATTGAATCAATCACAGATAATTGAACCAATTATAGATCACAACATAGTAGCATAATCACTAATCAACATTCCATTCCATAACCAACTCATCCAAACCACTACTGTTAGACACATATTATCAGGATTGAGACATCATTGACAGAAAAAAAAAAAACATAACTAAACTGATCAAATGTCATCAACAAGCCATACTAAAAAACCCTAGAGAATATATGCAGTTTCCATACAACATATACACGTATGTACTCGACCACCATGCATAAAACCCACGTACAGATTCTGATCACACTGAAATAATTTCTTAGAATATATACGCGACTACCCTAAATCAGATTTGCATATGTACACGGTTAACCTGAGACAAACCAACGTACAAATATAAAATCACTTAATCATACTTCTGCTACATAACACAACATTTTTCAAACCCATATCTTGACACACATCACTACATACGAATTAATTCATCATTATCACTACAAATATACAAGCATAAATATATCAAGCAATTATTATCATTAGTTTTCTCTACACTTTCAGATCTATCGGATTTTAGCCTTCTCCATGCTTCTTGGTGCACACCTATTTCAGATCAAATCATTCATAAACAATTCATTACTTACACACATAACTCTTTCATTACCATCTCAATATATAACTTTGACCTTATCCAATACCTTAGGCCAATCCCTTATTAATGTAATTGGTATTCCTTGATGAGATCAAATAACCGTTGACACACCGATTACTATGGGCCAATACCATGGTAAAGTGTTAAGCAACCAACTAAAAAAATAGAAGAAAAGATAGATCAACGACTTAGAAATTAACCTCTTCGAGGGGGAAACCTCCTTTACATTACATAAAAGAACAATTCTTGGATGATACAAATGAAAAAACTTACTTTCTATATATAGGAGTCTAAGGGGTCACAATATAATCAGAGCTTACATAACAATAATAATGTAACAACACAACAATAACAATAGTGGGCTTCTATGGGGCACAATAATAATAATATGGGGACAACATGGGCACAAAAATAACAATAAAGGGGCTACACCAACAATAAAAATAAGGGGTTACACTGGTATTATAGGGACCTAACATTCCCCTCTCCTTCCAAAAAGTGTTGTCCTCAAAGCTTGATTAGTTCTGGATGCTCTTGTATAAAATTCTCATCCTCCCATGTGGCATCTTCAGCGGGTAAGTTCTTCCACTTGATGAGATACTATGA
The DNA here is from genome assembly GCA_034641835.2 of Pinus albicaulis. NCBI lineage: Eukaryota > Viridiplantae > Streptophyta > Pinopsida > Pinales > Pinaceae > Pinus > Pinus albicaulis. The sequence goes on from CM076572.1 coordinate 870,831,331, forward strand.
AATTGATCGATTTCGTAGTTGTCGAGTTCTTATTTATGTGACTACTTTAGGTTCCAATATGATTTTTCCTTCCTCGTAAAGTTCTGGAAATATTGTTTGAAGGGGATTTTGTCACCTTTAACCTTCTTTAAGCATGAAACATGGAAAAAACTGGGTGCACTTGTAATGTTCCAAAATTAGCATAAAGCTAATTGGAACAATGATTTTTCTCATATCATCTAGGAGGTGAATAAAATGGGTGAGGAGACCCATGAGTAGGAATAAAATCCCTCATAGCATGAAAGGGATCAATGGAGTAGCTTTATTTTGCACCTTCCAGTGTGAAAAGGGGCAAATACATGAGGACAAGGTCAAGTTTGACCAAGTCAACAACGTTGCCTAAGAGGGTGTGGATTGCTTGGGAAGACAACACAGTTTGAGAGGGAGGAAGATCACTTGTGGAAGAAACCCTAATGTGTGGGGTCCAAGGCAAAGAGACGTTCACTTGCATAAAAGGAGGAAGAGTCAGCCATAGAGAGACATGTTTGAGTATTTGATCTTGGTCTAGTAGACTATTTGCACTCTCCGGCTGTTTAGCTGAGTTGCAGTGCTATTTAGCACGAGGGATTCCTGTTTAGGATCTCCTCTCCTTCTTGAGAGGCCTCTTGAAGGATTGAACTTCATTTATCCACATCCAAGCTCAAGGCCAAAGCCACTTCCTTGAGTCACAACATTATTTTTGCTGAAGTATAACGTTGTGTTGCAGGGTGTTGCAGTGGAGGGTTCCACAACACCATTTCTTGGCTCATATTTCAGAGGACGAGGCTCCTATTCCTCGGGATGGTTAGTGAGGAAGGTTTCAGAGCTGATTTTCACATCTTGGCATCAGGCCAAGCATCTCCCATCACCAACAGTGCAGTCCCTTCTCTAGACTGTGTTATTTCAGTGAGTACCTGCAGTGGGGGTTTGCACCACCATCTTAGAGGGTGAGATCCTCAGTGCTAGGATCAGCCTTGTACTCGGGAGATCCATTGGAGGAGGTTTTCTCCAGATTGGACATCCTATCCAGCCATATCCATTTATTCCAGTTTTGAGTTGTAGCTGCTACCCTGCAACTCCGACATTTCTGCAGATTTTCCATTTATACATATATTTTAGCCAATCCTTCTAAGGATTGTTGTACCATTGTTTTCAGGGGTTGAGAGCTTGCTCCCCCACATTTATTGAGCTGATATTGTCATATCATTGTATTACCTATTATTATGTTGCAGTGTCTTATATAAAATGTGAAGTCATAGCTTGGGCACCATTGTGTAGCAGTGTTTTCTCATGATTTATGTACTTGTTTCTTGAGGCTGAGTATTGCCTCTCTTAAGTAGCTTTTTCCTCAATATATTGTACACATATTTTTCTGCTATGATCTAATAAGATGGCTATGAGTTCTTCTGAAATTTTCTGAAGTTGATGCAACCATGCTCTTTCATTATTTTGTTGCATATTGCTAGATCTCCACTTTGGAATATCTTAAGATATTCCCAATAGTGTAGAATTTCGCTATTTTGGGATATTACAGTGGTATCAAAGCTACAATCTTGGCTCAGCCTGTGAGTCTCAGCCAAAGGAGAGGATGGGCTTTATCTCATCATATTTCAGATTCATGAAGAACCTCCACAAGGAGGATAAGCAGATAGAAGAGGAATGGCCCTGCACTTCCTATTCTCATCGAGAAGGAGACAGAGCGATGAGCAGGAAAAATACTCCATCTTCTGGAGGAGAAAAAGGGGATAGGATTACAAATATTTTTCCTAAATCTGTACAAAATATTCATGAATATTTCAAGAAGATAAGGAGGGAGATGTATGAAGAATCTCCATAAGATTTTTAATCTAAAGAAAACTCTAGATTGTCACATGAGGAGTGTGAGCAAGCAGCCACACACCATAGCACACAGTGCAGTCACATGCCCAAGATTGCCAGGAGAGAGATGGAAAGAGGAGAAGAGGTTGCTAGGAGGGAAACTCTTAGTAATTTCCTGAGAGAGTATGAGTCTCAAACTCAGTAATTCTGAGATCATCTCAGTTTTTCAGAGTTTTGCAAGGTCAAGGTGAAGGGAAGAGAGCAGAAGGATATATTTATTCAATCTACCTTTGAAGGGTCACCTACATGTTCAACCAAAGCTTGGGTGGGAGAGTTAAATACCTTTTTGCAACAACACTAAATTCTTGAAGATGAAGCCATCAAAGTTGCAGCGCTGCATTTGAGAGGTAAGGCCTATGCTTGGTGGATATTTGAATCCTTTTCTTTGAAAAATGTAAATCCTGGATCTTATGCAAGTTTCACTAAGGCCTTAGTGAAGAGATTTGGTAGGAGGATTCATGAGACACACATGGTATATCAAAACAAGGGAACTCAAACAAAAACCTTCCATGGAAATGTAATACCACTTCAGAAAACCATGGAGGAAGCTGAAAAATTTCACCATACCTTACCGGAAGAAATAAATTCATCTCACACCTTTGAGCAAGGAAGCATGGAGATCTCTTTTTCAAAGAGGGATCCAATCATTAGGAGGTTTCCCATTCATGTTTCAGAGATTGAGGGCAACAACACTATCACATCTAGAGATTATCTAGTGCCTCATGCAGAGGAAGGAGGAGCTCTTGCTCCTAGTAGAGGGATGCTTGCATCTTTGCAAGGAAGTCCCCAGGATCTCATGTGTGGAGATCAAGACACAACTCATGTGATATTGTTGAGGAGGTGTGGAACCATGGTGACAAAAGGAGGAGGTAGGGAGAAGGATCAACATCATGAGATGAGGAGTACACACCCCTATCCACTTTAGGAGGTTGATGCACCCAAGGAGAAGACTAGATTGCATAGTAAGGGCATGGAAAAGTCTATCCATTCATGTATGCAGTCTACTCTTGATGTTGATGTCTCATTTCATGGAGACATTTCACCGGGGAGACCACCCGATCAACAGAGGAGGATGGATGCTTCACATTTTGAGGCACCACTCATGGATTCCAGAGGAGTGGAGACCTTGGGAGAGCTTGGTGCAATGCTGAGAGTCTGGGGTAGGCTCAAGGAGGAGAGAGACACTTTCTCAACATCATCTTTACCCACTCTCATTTCAGATTCTATGCTATGGCAGGAGAAGCATGGGAAGGATAGTAGCCTTAAAACTTGCATCTTTGGCATAAGAGATGTCAAAGAGGAGGATGACCATGTGACAAATACTCTTCATGAGAGATCATCAACGCTGTCATTATGGAGGATAGATACATGCTGGAGCTCCCGGATGTTGGTGGGGTATTCCAAGGATCATTTTTCTTGCATGATATTGAATGATCAGCATATGAGGAGATGCATGGATCATGTGAAGATGGAGGAGACACATAACTCTTTGGAAGAGTTAGCACAACCACCTTTTTTCTATTTGAAGATGAGAGGAAACTCTTCTATGAGCTACTCCCTTTGTATGAGAAAAACATATGGTAAGGGTGTTCATTATTTACATGATGATTTATATAATGTATGCATGTATCCCTTAACCATATATGTGCAGGATGTTGCTCCAAGGAGGAGCATTCTTTCTCTTAGGCTACATGGTCTACTTGAGGCCATAAGCATGATTGATAGCCACTCCCTAGGAGGAATTGGGGAGGAGGTATATTATGGAGGACATGCTCACTTCACACCATACTTCATTCACTTCCTCCATACTTATGAGGAGATTGGCGCAGCAAGCAAGTGGTTGAAGAGCCACACATTTTATCAGTCTCTATTGCAGTTGAGAGTCAAGCTGTGTTGGTTGCACTTGAGGGACCATTGTCCTTCTCATTTATTACATATGGCAGCAAGCATGATTCTCATTTTGGCTCCCTATGTTTCTATTGTCTCTGTCTTAATGAGGAGCATGTTGGGGAGAGAGACACATTGGATGGATGTGTCCTTTGGGAGGAAAGATCTCCCTATTCTTTGTAGTACATTTTCTAAGGGGAGCATGGAAGATAATATGGCCACCACAGCAACACATTTGTCTCTTTATGAAGGGGGCCACAGGATTGAATGGATTCCATATGATGGTGACTTCCAACTCATCATATATGGAATGGTTTGGGCCAGCCTAATTTGCAGCGTTGGAGGAGAGATATTTGGAGATCTAGTCCTCATCTTGCCACTTGAGGGAAACCTTATTGCAGCCCAAGATCACCCAACACTCTACACTTATCCTAAGTGGAGAGATGGACAACATGGGGTAGGCTACATTGTCTACCATATGCAGATTTTCACCCCACCTACTTTGCCGGAGCCAAAGGTGGAGGACAGTTTTCAGGAGTTTCCTAGTTGGGAGGTGACTCATTTTGCATGGATAATAGCTTGGGGATGGAGGATCCATATGGGAGAGATATCTCCCATTACATTTCAGATCCCATTCGTCAAAGGGACCTCTAGACATCACTTTGCTATCCTCTTGAGTACTTTATCTTTACATGATGATAGCTTGATGGCTGACTTGCATGCTGAGGAGGAGCAATGTGGAGACTTGATTGATGATATAGCATATTTTTACTTGGAGGAGATCATCATACATGAATGCTATAGGGAGAGGAGGAGAAATGACTCATTCTATCCTTGCACTTGCTTGAGGACAAGCAATCTTTGAGAGGGAAGGACTGTAATGTTCCAAAATTAGCATAAAGCTAATTGGAACATTGATTTTTCTCATATCATATAGGAGGTGAATAAAATGGGCAAGGAGACCGATAAGTAGGAATAAAATCCCTCATAGTATGAAAGGGATCAATGGAGTAGCTTTATTTTATACCTTCTAGTGTGAAAAGGGGCAAATGCATGAGGACAAGGTCAAGTTTGACCAAGTCAACAGCACTGCCTAAGAGGGTGTGGATTGCTTGGGAAGACAACACAGTTTGAGAGGGAGGAAGATCACTTGTGGAAGAAACCATAATGTGTGGGGTCCAGGGCAAAGAGACATTCACTTGCATAAAAAGAGGAAGAGGCAGCGATAGAGAGACATGTTTGAGTATTTGATCTTGGTCTAGTAGACTATTTGTAGTATCTGACTGTTTAGCTGAGTTGCAGTGATGTTTAGCACGAGGGATTCCTGTTTAGGATTTCCTCTCCTTCTTGAGAGGCCTCTTGAAGGATTGAAATTCATTTCTCCACATCCAAGCTCAAGGCCAAAGCCACTTCCTTGAGTCACAATGTTATTTCTGCTGAAGTATAACATTGTGTTGCATGGTGTTGCAGTGGAGGGTTCCACATCACCATTTCTTGGCTCATATTTCAGAGGAGGGGGATCCTATTCCTTGGGAAGTTTAGTGAGGAAGGTTTCAGATCTGATTTGCACATCTTGGAATTTGGCCAAGCATATCCCATCACCAACAGTGTAGTCCCTTCTCTAGACTGCGTTATTTCAGTGAGTACCTGTAGTGGGGGTTTGCACCACCATCTCGGGGGGTGAGATCTTCAGTGCTAGGATAAACCTTGCACTAGGGAGATCCATTGGAGGAGGTTTGCTCCAGATTGGACATATTATCCAGCCATCTCCATTCATTCCAGTTTTGAGTTGCAGCTACCACCCCGCAACTCCAGCATTTCTGCAGATTTTCCATTTGTACATATATTTTAGCCAATCCTTCTAAGGATTGTTGTACCATTGTTCTCAGGGGTTGAGAGCTTTCTCCCCCACATTTCTTGAGCTGATATTGTCATATAATTTTATTATCTATTATTATGTTGTAGTGTCTTATATAAACTGCACAGTCATAGCTTGGGCTCCATTGTGTAGCAATGTTTTTTCATGATTTATGTACTTGTTTCTTGAGGCTGAGTATTGCCTCTCTTGAGTAGCTTTTTCCTCAAGATATTGTACACATATTTTGCTGCTATGATCTAATAAGATGGCTATGAGTTCTTCTGACATTTTCTGAAGTTGATGAAACCCCGCTCTTTCATTATTGTGTTTCATATTGCTGGATCTCCACATTTGGAATATCTTATGATATTCCCGATAGTGCAAAATTTCCCTATTTTTGGATATTACAACACTCGGGAAAATGCCGGAAGCTGCAATTTGTATGCCATAGTACCAATCTTTTGCAACACCTTCTATAGTACTTTGATGATAATTTATTACCCTTCTTAGCTTGCTTGAGGGACATTTTTTTGTATGGTTGTAGATGTAAAAATACCCAGTCGCCTACATCAAAACTTATTTCGTTGTGATGTTGATCTGCCTGTTGTTTCATTCGATTATACACCAGAGTTAGGTTATCCTTTAAGAGTTGGAGAACTTTTTGTTGATGCTCGACGTGATCTTCCACTACTTGAACCTTATAATTTTCTCTTAAATATGATGTGATGGAAAATGGATGATATCCATAAAGTGCCATAAATGAGGTCATTTTTGTTGCAGTGTGGAAGGAAGTGTTATACCACCATTTAGCCAGAGGTAACCACTTCACCCATTGTGTTTGTTTGTTAGATACAAAGCAACAAATATATACTTCCAAACATTTGTTCACTATCTCATTTTTCCCATCAGATTGAGGATGATAAGATGAGTTATGAGCTAGTTGAGTACCTAGATAAGAAAATAATTCCATCCAAAAATTTCTAGTAAAAATGGGATCTCGATCGCTTACAATAATATTTGGGTTTCCATGTAGCTTTTGAATCATTTCCATAAATGCAATAGCAACTCTACTGGATTTAAATTGATGAGATAATGCACAAAAGTGTGCACATTTGGTAAGCCTATCAACTACCACCATGATGACACTCTTTCCTTCGGACTTGGGTAAACCTGTGATAAAATAAATTTAAACCTCCTCTTAATGTTGACTTGGAATGCATAAAGGTTGTAGCAGACATGGGGTCTTAATTTTCTCAACTTTATTTTGTTGGCAGGCCAAACATTCTGCCACAAACTTTTGAATATCAGATTTAAGGCTATCCCAAAAAAAAAAATCTTGACACTGTGGTAAGTTTTTAAAAATCCCGAGTGTCCTCCTAAGGGAGAGGTGTGCAATTCCAAAATAATATTTTGTTTTATTTGGGAATTATTACAAAGATATAAATGATCTTTGTACCATAATGAATCATTTTTCCAGCTAAATGTATAATATGTAATGGGATCTTGCTACAAATTTTGAATGAGTGTCCACACTTCTTCATCATTCTTCCATTCCTCCCTTGCTTTGGTTATCCAATCTAGTTGGATAATAGAAATCACACAAAGCAATGCTTCCACATTCTCATCCTTTCTTGACAATGTATCTACAACAACATTTAGCTTCCATTTTTTGTAGATGATTTCAAAATCATAACCCAACATCTTTGTGACCCATTTTTACTACTATTCTAAAGATAGTCTTTGTTCCAAAAAGTATTTAAGACTATCATGATCTATTTTTACCTTGAAGTGCCTTCCCATTAGGTAAGGTAACCATTTATTTAGTGCATGTAGTGTTTCCAACATTTCCTTCTCATAAATATGTTTCTATAAATACTTTCCTTTGATTGGATGACTTTCAAAAGAAGCGGGTCTTCCTTCTTGATTTAAAACAACACCAATTCTGTTTCCTAAGGCATCACTTTCCACAATAAAGGTTTTTGTGAAGTCTGGCGTAGTTAAGACCGATTCTTGGAACATTTCCTCTTTAAGATGTTGAAAGGAATTAGTTGCTTCAGGAGTACATGAAAATGCATCTTTCTTCAATAATGTTGTTAGAGGTACTGCTATTTTCCCATAATTCTTAACAAAATTGCGATAATAGCCCGTTAACCCGAGAAATCCTCCCAAATGATTTATGTTTGTGGGGAATTTATGTTCCTTGATGGATTTAATTTTTTTAGGGTCCACCTTAACACCCTCATGAGATAAAATATGACCCAGATATTCCACCTCATGTACTCCAAAGAAACATTTGGAGGTTTTTTCATATAATTATTTCTCCTCTAATAGTTTGATCACCCTGTCAACATGTTGAACACGATCCTTACAAGACTTGTTTTATATTAGTATATCATCAAAAAATACTAACATACATTTTATAAGGAAGGGTTTGAAAACAGAATTCATCAACCCTTGAAATGTAGAAGGTGAATTGGTAAGGCCAAAAGGAATGACCAAAAATTCATTTTTACCCTCATGAGTTCTAAATATTGTTTTCAAAATGTCTTAAATATTCATTATAATTTAATGATATCCTGAATGGAGATCCACCTTGGTGAAGTAAAATGATCCATATAATTCATCAATGGCAGGAATGGGAAATTTATCTTTAATAGTGAGCTTGTTGAGCTCCCTATAATCCGAACACATGTGCCATGATCCATCCTTCTTGTGCACCAATAAAACTGGAGTAGAGAAATAACTTTGACAAGGTTGAATTATACCAGCCTCTAGCATTTCTGCAATCATACATTCAATTTATATCCTTTGGGCAAGGGATATCTATAAGGCCTGATGTTTGGAGAAACACTTCCTGGAATCAAATGAATAGCATGATCATGATCAAGAATACGGGGGAGGCCTTTGGGAGTCTCAAATAACTTAGAATTATTGTCCAAGTCTTTTTGGAGATCTGGCTAACTAGATGATTTTGATGTTTGAAACTCTAGTGAGCATAATTGTGAAATTACACCTTGTTGTTATTCCTTTAGAAGTTTTTTCATGCCATTAGAGCTGATTATCTTTCTTGGTTTCCCCACGATAACCATTAACTCAACTTACTTTCCTTCTAAAAAAAATTCAAGAAAAAATCTTGAAAATTAAAAGCTATCGTACCCAAAGATTGAAACCATTGAACTCCTAGTACAACATCGACACCAACAATTGGAGTGGAAAACATTGGGATATTAAATACATATTCCCCCATGGTTAACTTGATATTATGGCACTTTATAGAGCAATTTATAGTTCATCCATTTGCAACCATCACTTGACACTCTGGTGCTGGATATAGGAAGCAATTCAATTCCTTGGTTATCTTACAATGAATAAAATTATGGGTATTACCTGAATCAATAAACATTATTACCTTTTTCTTCTTGATAAGTCCTTCTATCTTGAGAGTTTGAGGAGTGGTAATTCCTACCAATGCATTAAAAGATATGGTCAGATTCATTTCTTCTTTATCTAAGGTTGGTTCCTGGTGTATATCCTCTTCTTTTGAAGTTTCTTGTTTCTTTTCTTCCTCCTCTTCACAATCTATGTAAAATAATTTCTTCTCAGCACACTTATGACATTTAGTGTATTTTATATCACAACTGTAACAAATCTATTTTGCTATTTTTTCTTCCAATTATTGTGGTGTCAACCTTGTAGGTTGTGGAAGGATAGGAGTAGAGACACTTCCATATTTACAGTTGTGAGTGATAGGATTCCTTGTTGCCATAATTTTTCTTTCAATTTTTCTGGCCAACCTGAATTCCTTCTCCAATGAATCAGGTTCACAAAGGTTAACCTCATGTTGGATGTTATCCTTTAAAGTCACTATGAAGACATCAATCCCATTCTCCTCTGGAGTATCATTTACCCTTATATTCAATTTTTGAAAGTCCTCAATGTGTTCCACCATTGAACCCTTTTGTTTGAGATTGATCAATTGGCTAAAGAAGGTGTTGCTTTTTGTATCCTCATAATGTTCTATCATTTCCTATATAAAAATCGACCAAGTGACAAGTGGTTTATGAGAACAAATCCATCAATACCATACAAACTTATTGGGTTCTAAATATAAAGTTGCAATGCGTATCTTTTGTCTGTTTTGCACATTATGGAGATCAAAATATTTCTCCATCTGTAGTATCCATGTTACCAGATCCTTGCCATCAAAATTCCTGATATCAATCTTTGGAATATGGTGGGTCTTAAATCCAAAATTAGATTCTAATTAAATCATGATTAACATTTATTTTGTTCTCATCATGAGTTTCATCTACTACCTTTTCGCCATTAGGAATCATTTCTTGTAGCAACTTTATCAAACCTTCCATGTTGCCTTTCAGTTTTTCTTCTATAACATCTATCTTATCTTCCACACCATTCTACAAAACTTCCATCTCAGATTCCATTTCATTTTTGGTTACTCTTTGTGAGAGCAAATTTTTTTTCACTTGGTCTCGTAATTTGGATATATCATGTTGCACTTCTTCCTTTTAATGCGCCATAGTAGATATTTATGAGGGCTTAATGGTTGTGGAATTATTTTTGGGAGGAATTTTAGAATTAAATACTGATATCAATGCTTCAATATTCCCTTGGAATCACTTGAAACTGGTTTTCCAAACAAGATTTATGTAATTTAAGAAACAATACACAATTTTCCTTGCTTTTGAGGAGCTCGATATTGAGCCTAATGTATCTCTGTGATTTCGGATCCCCAAGATTTGAACTTAGGTTCTGTAGTATCCCTTTGATTTTTCTTTCTAATGCCACAGGTCAGACCTAATTTTCATTCTTCAAGATAAATTTATGTATGATCTCCCATAATGACCTAATTATGGATTGGTTCAGTAGAGCGAACTTGTATGGGGTGCCACATATCATTGATTTGCCTTTGGCCCTGAAATTGATAAAAAAGAAACTACAATCCATGAAATTTCGACCACTTTTTACATAATTCAAATTCGATGCCTGGAACAAAAGTTATGTTGATTTTCCGTCGGTCTCTTGTTTGAGATGAAATTCTAGAGCCTGCAAAAACCATAACTTCCTCAAATCATATCTCCAAAAATATATCAAACAAATATCTCAAATTTGTACACGAGGTTCACTAGTATTTCGACTCCACATGGTTTCAATTTTAGTTTCTAAATCTTCGTAAAGAAAACATTATAGCGAAAATTATATGATGACCTATTTGAAGAAGCGAAACCTTAAAATCCAAAAGCTTTGATACCAAATTTTGAGCAACCAACTCACAAAATAGAAGAAAATATAGGTCAAAAACTTAGAAATCAACCACTTTGAGGGAGAAACCTCCTCTAAATTACATAAATGAACAATTCTTGGATGATACAAATGAAAAAACCTAATTTCTATATATAGGAGTCTAAGGGGTCACAATATAGTCAAAGCCTACATAACAATAATAATGTAAGGGCACAACAATAATAATAGTGGGCTCCTATGGGGCACAATATTAATAATATGGGGACTACAAGGGCATAAAAATAACAATAAGGTAATGGTTTTCAAGCTTATGTTGTTATTTCTTACTGAATAAATCTCCGGATTTTCCACAATGTTATAAAATAATTGTCGACGTTTCGAATCCCAATGGGGATCCATCTTCAGGACGAGAGTTGAATTGAAGAATAAAAGAAGGCCGAAAGGATAGGGTTTTTTCCTCACATTTTTCATAACATATAAACCCTATCCTTTCAGCCTTATTTCATTCTTCAATTCAACTATCATCTTGAAGATGGATCCCCGTTGGGATCCGAAACGTCGACAATTGTTTTATAACACTGTGGAAAATCCGAAGATTTCCTCAATAAACAATAAGGTGGCTACACTAACAATAACGATAAGGGCCTACACTAGTATTATAGGGACCTAACATAAAGACCCCTGGTATTCAAATTACCATGGAGCGGATTATGTACGCGACTTTTCTTCACAAGACCTGCATACGTACATGATATTGCTTCACATGACCCACATATACTTTCTCAAACTTTGTCTTTACCATCCATGTTTCGCTGAACTATCATTTCTCTATCCATATCACCTATAGCGCATATATTAATCTACATAAATGTCTTATTATCACAATGTTGACATATTTATCAAGTAGGTTTCCATCAAGGACAACACATTATCCATAATGACAACACATTATGGAAAACAGAGGCATGGTGGACGTCTAATTAGTAAGACAGTGACACTTATAGTAGAGTGGAATACTTTGGCTTATTTCACCACTCTTAGAAGGCTATCATACCTTTGGTTGAACACTACGAGTACAAGATAAATTCTCCTTCAGGTGAGGGTAAATCTCAGGATACCTAATGGGGTTGGAGGGTGGAGATGGCGTTATCTAGAGTCCATTGACAACCTGGGGTAGATATTTAGTGCTTGGATTCCTGGTAAAGGAAATTATAGAGTCCCCTTTGCTTGTTTATCTGATTGGTAGTGGGTTCTCGATTCCATTCATTGGCTAGAACCATTGTGTTGCATGCTACCAGGGTGGAGGTGAAGCCTCTCGACTCCCTAGAGTATGTGTGTATGTGCACCATTTGATAGCTAGAGGGTGGAGGAAATTAGCCTCTAGATTCCTTGTGCATTGGTTGAATACTGAGTAGCTGGTGGATAGAGGTAGGAGGACCTATAGAGTCCCTATTTCAACTAGTAGTTGGTGTTTATTCCTTTGAAAAAGACCACCTCAGTCCTTGGAATATGTCTCAGGGGTGACATATGAAAGTAGCTTTGCTGCAACTTGTCTATGATTGGGTGGAGAGTGTAGTATTGAACTCAATTTCACTTCTTCGATATAATATCTAAGATACACTTTCTTATACACACTCTTGTATTAATTTCATGTTAAAGTGTGAATGAATGGTATGATATGGGTTTCACATAAAACTTGGTTTACTTGTGTATATATGCTAAATGAATGGTTAAAACACATGTGAGGATGTATTGATGAACATGAAAATTTCATGGGATTAATGGCCTTATGCTAAGATGTTGTTGCAAGGATTTGGTCAACTGTTTTAGTGTTGGGATTGCACTAATGAAGTGTTATTATAGTAAATTTAGTTTTCCTTGTGGACTCATTGTCATCCTCTGATAAATGAATGTTATGTGGTTGGGCTAGTCTTATCATAAGATTTTTATACATATTCTACTGATAATTCCATGGTTGTGTCCTTTCTCGGTGAGTAGGGGAATATGAAATTGATGTTGATTCCATCTTCATTATTGTTCAACTGATGGGGTTGATAGAGTCAAGGAAGGCAAGTTTCCTGTTGTTGCAGAGTTTTTTTTCTCTCTGTGTTCATAGGAAGAACTACTCTTTGGAGTGGTGCTATTTTGAGGACTTTCCTTGAATAAATTCTCATCAAGTTATCCTTAATATTTTATCTATAGTTTAATGGCCTTGAAGTGCTACCATTGGTACCTGAAAAACCCGAGAAAAACCTAGAAAAATCATGAAGGAAAGAGGCCCTTGGAACTTTGTAAAATGTTGAAAATGGTTATGAAATTATGTTTCTGGACCCACATGTTGAGGTTCGGGAGGTCTGACAGGTTGGTCGAACCTTAGGGGGCATCTTCCCAACCTGGGTCGGGCCGACTCTACAATAAAAAAAAGTTGGGATGCAGGCAAGTCGGGATGTTGGATGGTCATGAGGCAGGGTTGATCTTGACCCAGTGTTTTATCGTACCAAGGAAAGGGGTCGACCTTGACTTAGGTTGGATGTCGGGGGTTGGGCCCTCTAAATTAAGTGAAAAAGGAATATGCTAGTAGCGAGGGTCAACTTTCGATTGGACATTTAGCCCACCTGCCACGTGGCTTGTCCACGATGGTGGCACTTGGATTCATGTGCTATGTGGGCCATTAGATGGCTACCACGTGGAGGGAAAGGTGATGTGGAAAGGGGTCGAGGCATATCTTTAATATGGCTTAACAATTAATCTGTGATTAAGATCAAGGAAAATTTTATATTGTTGGAATCGTCTTGACGAGACAAACATGATGATGGTGTATAATTACAGTTCTAAGATGATCAGGAAAGGTCAAAAATTTTAGGTCTCGTTCCCATAAATTTATTTTGGGAGTTGGATCTGCATAGTAACTACCTCCTTATAAATATGGATGGGTTATGGGGTTAGGAGGGGGTGCTACACATCTCGTTTCCATTTACAATAGTTAACGCATAAATGTTCCATCATCAGGGATTGGATATTGGTTCCTCCTTTTGAAAATGATTTAGAAATAGTTTGTGGTCAAAAGGCCCTCACACTCTGACACGATTTCCATCAGTTGGCATCCCTATCAATCAACATATACTTTCTTTATTATCATAAATTGAACATTAGGAGGACTATCCTTACCTTAATATTGAGCCATCTGATGGCCCAATGCTGATATATACCATCTCTTTTGTTGGCCCAAAAAAATAAAATATTAATAAAACCTATTTATTAAGGCCACTTGCTAGTTCCACAAACCAAAGCTTAAGTTGACGTGTAACTAGAACAAGTCGCATGCCTACCAAATCATATGACACATGTCAATGGGTTTTCACTAACTCAAAAACATGATAGAATGATTTCCACATGAGATGAAACACCTATGTGGAACTAAGGAAAGAATGATGTTTAGGATCAACTAGGAACGATGGCGGTTCAGAACCCTAGAAATGGAGCTTCGAAACGAGATCAAACCCTACTGGTCATGGTGCCCTAGCATTTGGTCGGTGCTAGGCCTGCCACACCTATACAAGCCATCAGAGTACAAAGGCCACTTGGGCTGCACGACCCTCCACGCAACAGACCTCGTTCTGGGAGCCCTTTCCATGGTGCAGTATTAGGGTAAGGGAGGGATGGTGACTAGGGTTTTGTAATCTTCTAGCTTCGCTGCCTCCTGGAGCTTCCAACATGCGCCTCCATTTTCTTACTGTTTAATATTTCACCGTTTGGTTTTTACCCCTTTTTTCTGTGCAAATAACCATGGTTAATGAACGGGAAACGGTGGATGTTGACCCCGAGCCTTGTGATATCTTAACGGTTTGGGGGTATGACGTTTCAGAGAAAGAAATTGAGAGGTATATCCGTCCTTCCAGGGTTGCAAGAGTAAAATATCGAGCCACGGGTGAGGTCTGGGGGAAGGAGAAGGTCCTTGGTCTGTAGGTTGACCGAATGCATAATAGCCTGAATCTCAGTGGTTGGCTGTTAGAAAGAAGATAGGGTGGAAAACTGAACAAACCTCCCCTTTTTTCGGATCTAGCAATAGAGGAGTCGAATTTATCGCAAGTGAGTTCATTCATCTCCCGTGGTTCTAAAAAATCTGGGTTTTCAAGAGGTTTAGAGGACATAGTGGAAAGCTGTGGAATTACTAGGAACGTTGGGCTGAATTTCTATTTGGTTGAGTCGATAAGAACCCCAGATTCGGTTAAGGGGTTCATGTTGGAATCAACGGGGACATGCTTTTTTCCATCACAGCTGCAGGATAGGGATCTGAAGATGAGTTCACACCCTCAGATCTTGGAAGGGGAAGCTATGGTTTCTCGGCAGGGGTCAGAACAGAGCTACAGTCGCGACATAAGGATTGATGGGGACCCTAGAGTACTGGAACCTAGAGCCTCTGTCTTGCCAGGGCTTTCCATAGGAAAAAGGAAGGATCTAGGTTCAAGTGGAGAAGAGGAGCCATCTTCAAATTTAAGGGGAAGGGTTTTTCTGGGTGAAAAAACCCTGAGTGGCTTGGTCTCACCAATATTGGAGCCTGGTCGGCCTCGGTTGTCCGAACCGGAAGGACTCAATGCTCCACTTGAAGTGCAGGGGAACGGGGCAGGAGAAGGAAATAGGGCTTCAGGAGGTCAGAGAAATAACATTAAGATGATAAGAAGGAAAGATACCCCTCATAATCTAGTTCTTGGGGTGGATTTACAGATAGAAGAAGTAATGGAAGTCGTTGATACCATACTTGTCGGCAGAGTAAAGGGAAAGAAATACTCAGCCAACTATATTAAAGAGTGGATATCTAATGCCTAGGAAGGTGGGTCAGAGAGACAGGTTGAAGTTACTATCCTAGCACGTGGCTGGTTCATGATCAAATTCAATAAGAAGGAAGCACTAGAATGAGTTCTCAGCAAAATTGGAGTCTTTGGAAGCGACCTATTATGTTTAAAAAATGGAACCCCTTATTCAATGCACAAAGGGAAAATATTTGAGAATCTTCGGTCTGGGTTAAACTCCCTGGGTTTCCTTTCTCGTTTTGGACGGACTCTGTGTTTCAGGCTATTGGAAACTCTTTGGGGAAATTCCTAGAGGTTGACTCCTCTTTTCAACAGTCCATGGATAAAAGCTCAGCACGGATACTGGTATCTCTAAACCCAAAAGAAGGGTTGGATGAAGCTATCAATCTAACATATAAGGACCTCATGTTTACACACATGCTTCATTATGATAGCCTACCATTTATATGCCACCAATGTCACGTTTATGGAAATTTGGCAAAGGAATGTCCCTTGGGTTACAGGCATCGAAGGAAATATAAAAAGGAGGCAGTAGCAGGAAAGGTAACCTTGATTTCAAGAACATTTCTGAGGAGGGTGTAGTTTCTATGGAAGGAGTAGAAGGTGGTTTAGCGCAACAGATTCAAGGGGGGACTCAAGATATGCAGACAGATCTAGACACTTTGACCTCCTCCCCCAGGGTTGAAGGAGTAGAACCCCCTCTTGTCGGGAATTTAGGAGAAGGCACCTTGGCCCCTATTACAGAGGGTACAACTCTGGAACCTATCCCCACTTTTATTTCAGATTTAAATTCATATTTATGTGTGCTGTCTGAGCCTGGTCCCTCCAGGCCTGATCTTGTTAAAATTATACATTTTGAATCTGTTGCTGAAGCTCTATACATCATCATTAATGCTATTCTCGAAAACAATCTATCCATCTCGACCCCCTCTATCCCTCTGGACCCTCCTCTGGATTAATGCACTATAACCTCATGCCTAGAGAAAAATAACCCCCTCCCTGGGGAGTAATGGGGGGATTGGGACCCCTTCCCATTATTATAGGTCCCTGAAAATCCAGGGGAAGAAATTCAAATCTTTCCAAAGCTCAGATGAGAGCCAGAATTGGCATAGCTGATGGAAAACAATGTTCCCTCTTAGGGGGTGCTTAGAGTAGCACAAACCCCCTCCGCTGGTCTCAAATGATCATTCTCTCTTACAATTGTCATGGCTAGCCAGCAGCTGCAAAACGCTAGCGTTAAGGGAGTTAGTTAAATAATATTCTCCTGATGTGCTCATGCTCCAAGAAACCCTAGGGCCTGATGATGAAATTAAAGAATCCCTCTGCAAACTTCTCCTAGGTTGGTCCTTCTTTACTTTGGATGCAAAAGGGAAGTCTAGGGGATTAGCAGTGGGATGTAGAGATGGGAGACTGAAGGTTTTTAACTCTTGGGGTATGGATCAAGCTATTGGGCTAGAGGTTTACTCAACTGACCTTTTTTTTTCCATCTCTATTCTAAATGTGTATGGGCCCTTCACAGGCATAGTCCCTTTCTGGAACTCTCTTTTCTCCAAATCCCTGTTGAAGCACACAAATATTGTGATCAGTGGGGATTTCAATTTATCCCTAGGATTATCGGAAGCATGGGGTCCTTTAGCCCAGGTGGATCCACTGACATATTTATTCCTCCATAAGTTGGCCTCTTTGGGATTTGTGGATGTCGACCCCATCAAGCCCAGGCCAACCTGGAGGAACAGGAGAATTCGGGGTGACAGGTTCGCTAAGGGACTGGACTGCTTTCTTCTCAAAGAGGACCTGGTGAGAAAAATCTCGATATTCAAGCACTGGATTGGGGAAGGGGGCAAATCAAACCATATGCCTATTATTTTTGAACTCACAGGGTCAAATTAGAAGCTGGGTGCTCCTTTCAAATTTATTCCATCTTGGCTGAAAGATGTCTCCTTTAATGAGCTATTTCACTCCACTTGGAAGGTGGATGAGGTAGGATTGGAGGGGGATAAAGGATCAATGTTCATGAGGAAACTCAAAATTATGAAGAAGACTATGGTGGAGTGGGCGAAGAAGAAGAATTTGGTAGAGGATGATCCCTCCATCGGATAGGAATGTAATTAAATCATGTCAAGTCCCTAGAAGATGATGGTTATGGAACCATCGAGAAAAGGGACAGAATCAAGTTACTGGAATCCAATCGTAGGAAAATATTGAAGGATAAAGAAAAACAATGGCGGTTAAAGAGTAGAGCCATCTGGTTGTCAGCAGGGGATGAAAATTCAGAATTCTTCCAAAATTATGCAAAGGGAACGAAAAATATCAATACCATATGGGGGATGTAGTTAGAGGATGGTCAAACTAAAAAATCCTTCGATGATCTAGCTAGGCTGGGGACCAACCACTTCAAATCCATTTTCAAAGCTCCAGCTGAAGCATATATTATGGAAGTGATCAGAGTTGCTCGCATTTTTCCTCGCTATGTGGAATAGGATGAAAATGAGAATATCATGATGTCCGTTTCCAAAGGGGAGGTGGAAGGCATTCTCAAAGCTATGTAGAAAGACAAAAGCTCGGGGCCAGATGGATGGACTGTGGATTTTTTTCAACATTTCTTTGGGTCCCTGGGGGAGGAACTGATAGAGGTGGTTGAAGAATCTAGGCTCAAAGGATCGATTCATCAGCCCTTTAATTCAACTTTTGTGGCCCTCATACTAAAGAAGGAGGATCCAAAATCATTTAATGACTTTCGACCAATATCACTATGCAACTGTATTTACAAAATTATAGCAAAAGTGATAGTAGTTCGACTCAAACCCATACTCTCAAGGAATATTTCTAAAGAGAAGTTCGGTTTCCTGGATGGAAGACAAATTCATGAAGCATTTGGAGTGGCTCAGTAGACTCTTCATAGCCTTAAAAAGAGCAAGAATAAAGGGGTTATTGTTAAAATCGACCTCTCCAAGGCTTATGATTGTATAAGCTGGCTCTATCTTCATTTTATCTTAACCCACATGGGGTTTGGAATATATTTCATCAATTGGGTGATGGGTTGCATCACCAATGTCAGTTTTGCACTGCTGATCAACGAGGCAACAACCTTCTTCTTTCAGAGTCAGAGAGGACTATGTCAGGGTTGCCCCCTCACACCCCTCGTTTTTCTCTTAGCTGTAGAAGGCCTTAGTCAGATGAACTTGGATGAAAGAAGGAGAGGGGATATCAAAGGGATTTAGGTCGTTGTTAATATAAGTATCACCCATCTTCTTTTTGTGGACGATATCCTCCTATTCAACTCGAGTAACTAGACGGAAACAAGGCATCTCAAAGACATTTTAGAACTTTTCCTCAAAGCTACATGGCTATGCATCAATGAAAAAAAATCTTCAGTCACCATAGAAGGTTTTTCTGAGATGGAGGCTGGCAGGATATCAAAAGAGCTCCCTTATGAAGCAAATAAATTGTCAGACAAATTTAAATATCTGGGGTTATTCCTTAAGCCAGATACATAACGAACTAGTGATTGGCACTGGCTAGTGGCAAAAATTGAAAAAAAATTTAAACATTGGAGTTTCAAGTGACTCTCGGGCAGGTCATTTAGTGATGATAAAATCGGTCCTACTATCCATCCCTGTTTACTGGACAAATCTAACATGGGTGCCAAAAGGAATCCTCTCAAAAATCAAGCACCTGTGCAGTAGATTCCTATGGGCAGGGTCAAAGGAGGAGTCGGTCCTCCCCTGGGTGGCATGGGAAAAAGTGGCTCAACCAAAGGAATGGAGAGGCCGGTGAATCAAGGATCTCAATTCTTTTTCACCTTCCCTACCGGGCAAGCTGGGTTGGAAACTACTCACTAAGGACATCCACAAGCATCAGTGGTCTGGAAAGCTACAGTTGACTCCATCTACATCATCAAAAAAGGTTTGTCGTGGCTGGTTGGGAATGGAGAATCAGTAAGTATTGCCAAGATCCTTGGGTGAGATGCAACGGGTCCTTTGCTCTTTCTAGGGACCAGATTGAGCATCTAGCTACAAAAGGGATCCATCACCTTAGCCAAGTAGTGCTCAAGGGCCACTCTAGGATTTGGGGGAAAGCCTAGAAATTAGGCACAGATCTCCAAATTGATGAGAAATGGATGGAGGAATGGAGGGGCTTGATCTCGGAACTTCATAGTTCAAATGTCAGATTGAATGTAATATCCCAATTAGCCCAAGTTAATGGGAATATACAATTTTGTTTCAATTTTCTGTTTCATGAATAAAAGTGTAAAGGAGGATCAATCAAACTCCTAATCAGCAAAATAAATCAATGCCACATGTGAACATGGACAAATCTAGGCTATTTACATAAGCACACTTAGGTTTGAAAGACACTGGAGCACTTGACCAAGTCAACCAGGACCAAAGCAATAGCGCTATCTAGATACAGTGAATCTTTTAGAGGCACAACGCAGTTTTAGTTGGAGGCTTCTCATGTGAATGGAGCTAAATCATTGAGATGGTTTAAGTTTTGACAAGAATTTAATCCTATAAAAGGAAGAGGAGGACAATAGAAGAAGGTTGTTGAACATATTATTTTGGAAAGACTTGTCTGTTTAGACATTTCTTATTCTCTTGGCTATTTAGCAGAGAATAGTGTTGTTTAGCAGTGGGTATTCCTAATCGGGAATCCCACCTCTTTCCTTGAGAGGCCTCTTGGAAGAGTCTTACATTTCTGGTCCAATATCAGACATTTGGCCAAGCTTCTACTTCCAACTACAACACAGATCTTGTATATTTTTTGGTTGTCTTTGTAAGCTGCATCAGGTGCAGGCTAGATCTGTTTAGATCTAAGCCATTCTAGTGCCTCTTTTCAGTGGGAAAGCCTTCTTTCCCCCTAGCAAGAGTGTATTGGATCATTAGAGCTTCAGATCCATACCTTAGCATCAGGAAAACCTATTGATCAAGTCTACAATGCAGCATATCTTCTAGGACTGCGTTATCTGCAAGAGGAAAGTGGAAGGGAGTTTTGGGAATCTTTGAGGAGTGATCTATAGTGATGGGAATCTTCCTCTCACTATGGTGATCCATGGATTTCTATTTTCATCCATGTAATATCAGATATGATCTGAATACTCTTATATAAGCTTCAAGATTTCTGCAAAAATCTACAAATATGCTGCATGAGATCTCAGATCTACTCCATACGCTTCATGTTTTGCTGAAAACCCCAAGGGTATGTAAAATAGAGACAATCTAGTGTACATATTTGATATATATCTAATATTTTATACATAGATCTATCCTAGATCTGAGTTTTAACCTAAAGCAGCTGTATGATAATAAAAATAACGTTGTCAAGCCTTTTGCAGTGAAATACATTGTTGCAACACCTCATTTAGAGGGTTTTATCCACAAAAGTCTTCTATCTTTCTCTTGTACATTGTATGGGCCACATTGTAAATATAATTTTCTGATGTATAAGCTATTTATAAACCTCTATATTGGTTCCCTACTCTTACTCAGTCAAATTGCGTTATTTTATGAGCAGTGTTGTTAAGTATTGATGCAATCCCTTGCTTGGGCAACTTTCAGGCCATACTAGGTGTGGGAGGTCTGTTTACCTCACCTAGTTTGATTTGGTTCTGATATCATCCTGGATTTGGGTCTTATATTATCAGATATAAGGGATCCAAGGGCTGATCTTGGTTGTTGTAGCATACATTCCTGAAAAATGTGTTTTTCAAGCATGCCTTGCTAGCAGTCCTAATTTGGGGATATTACAATGGTATCAGAGAAATCATCTTGGCACAGCTTGTGATTTGCTTTCCTGAAGAGCCAAGGTGTCTCCAAAAGAAGATGAGCCTCTCACTGACAGAAAGAAGAGGTACTTGAGAAGAATACAAAATAATTTTGATTGCACCAATGATGATAAAGACAAGGGAAAAGCCCCTGAATTTGGAAGTGATGAAGATGGGAAGGAGTTTGCAAAAACCCTTCTAAAATCCATGCAAGATCTTGCTAGAGAGATAAAAGAGATTATATTGGATAGGATCAAGGAATATCCTAGGATATTTCATCCTGGAGAAATCTCTGGCATGTCTCACCACTGGAATGATCAACCAGTGAACCAGCCACAAGCTCCACAATGCTCTACTATGCTTACTTTTTTGGTTGTGAAGAATGAAGGGCCTCATGAGAAAGCATCCCTTGAAGACTAATTTGAAGAATATAAGTCTTAGAATCAGAGATTCAAGGACCACTTGAGTTTTCAAGAGTTTTGTCACCTCAAGGAGAAAATAAGACCAAGGCATCAATATAGAGATGGTGGATTCACACAGAATCATGATCAACATCACTCTATGGGAAGATTATTTGTACCCAATTTTGATGGGTCATCCACTAGTTCTACCAAAGCATGGGTAGAAAAATTGGATATCTACTTTTAGTTGAACAAAGTCCCTGAGATGGAAGATATAAAGTTTGCAGTGCTGCCACTTTGAAGGTGAAGCACACAACTGGTGGTTCCATGGGTTGTCTACATTGGGCCATGCCAATGTGACTGCCTATTATGAGTTTACTAGAAGACTGGTGGAGAGGTTTGATAGAAAGGATCCAGAAGCACCTTTCATGAGCCTTGCAAAATTGAAGCAGTCAGGTAATGCAGAGTCTTATATCTCTGAATTTTTGAGATTATCTGTTATGGTTCCTTATCTGTCTATAGAAAGGAGGGTGTACATTTTTATCGATGGCTTGGATGAACCTCTGCATGGGTTGGTTAAATATACCAAGCTCACTACCTTGCATGATGCCATTGAGAGGGCTAGATACCTTCAAGATGAATTGCCAAAAGAAAAGGTAAACTTTCAAAACAAGCCCTCTTTTCCTTCTCAAGGAAAGGAAGAGAAAGCTGCTCCTTCAAAGGAGAGCTCATACAAGAAGCCTCTTGATGATGAAGTCCAGAAAGATTTAAGAAGGAGAAAGCTATGCTTCACTTGCTAAGAACCATGGGTACCTAGACATAGATGTGATGTTGGTAAAGCACATTATATATAGGTATTATCAGATATTTAAGAAAATGAAGATGATGAGCCAAGGAGGGCTCACAACGCTGACAAAGTTGGAGGAGATCTAACACCATTAGGAGATGAGAATGGAGCATTTGATCCTATTTGAGGAACTCTTGCATCCTTGAGGGGAGTACCTAAGTACTTAACCTTAAGAGTTCAAGGGTCAATCATGAATCAGAGGGTTTCTGTATTGATTTACAGTGGGGCTACCCACAATTTCATTGATTCCCATCTTGTGCAAAGGAGGGAAATACCCACTAATACTTTTGAGGATTATATGTTTTGGTCCCAGGAGATAGAAAAATTCAATGCATGCATTATGTTCCATCACTTTCAGTCACCATGGGATCCTACACTTTGGTGGATCATTTCTTTGTAGTTGACATACTAGACACCAATGTTATTTTGGGTGTTCAATGGTTGATTACATTAGGGAAAGTCACCACTGGTTGGGAGGCTTTACAAATGGAATGGGTGGAAAAGAAGAGTGGTGCACTTCAAATAATCAAAGGCATTCATACTTACCCCTCACACAACACTTCCACACAAAAAACAGAGATGGATTTGTGCAGTGGAAGCAAGGACCTCACTGTCCCTTCTCTCATGTTCATGAGATTTCTGCAAGGGACACTCTTATCTAGTGGCAAACCACCTGGGAGGCCACCTGATTCAGTTTTGGTGAGAGATATCTCACTAATTTATGCTCCAAAATTAGATCCAGGAGGGATGGGATCATTAGAAGACATAGATACAATGCTGAAAGGCTGGGGCAAGCACAAGAAGGAGGGATATTTTCCTCTCTCATCATCCTCACCCTCCTTCATTTTTGAGTCTGCACTATTGGAGGAGAAGAAGGGAAGGTATGTCCTTCCTACTTGTAACTTTGGCATAATAAATTTCAAAGAAGAGATCAGAAACATGGAATTTATTCCTACTGATGTATCATCAGTGCTGTCTTTGTTGGGGAGTGTAGATCTATATTGGAAATCCCAGCTGTTGGTGGATTATTCCAAACATCTCCACACTTGTATGATGCTTGATGACCAGCTGCATGGAGAGCTCTATCTAGTCCATAAGGGAGTCATATATCATCATGATATGATCTTCTTACCTAGAGCCTCCAAGCTCAAGGAGAGGATGCTACAAAAGGCCTTCAAAGAGTTCTGTTTCAGCCCTACCTATTCTATGAAGATCTACAAAACTATCATGAGATGCTTTGAATGGGAAGGATTTGGAGGAGAGTTACATCAGAATTTTATAGAATGAAAAAGTTATGTGGAGTTGGGGCAGCCAAAGGACTCTATGCAAGAGTCATTTTAGTCATTTCTTCCTTCTCTTGAAAAGGGAGAAAAATTTGTGCACAATTCCATGTATAGAAGAAACATTGATGGTGAAAAATATGATTATGTAATGCAAGCTTCATTTTCTGATTTGACACATTCTTTCACCATGTTTTTGCAGGCCATGACTCCCAAGAGGAGTGTTGTATCATGTAAATCTCATGGCAAACATTGGGCCACTACGATTTCTGAATTTGGCCACTCCCTTGTTGTGCAAAGGGAGATTCTCTTTCATGATGGGTGCTTCCCAAAGGCACCAAACATATCTCACATTTTCAGCCATGGTGACATAACTTGTGCAACAAGTAAGTGGCGGGGAAACCACTTAACATACCTTGATCTGATGCAGGCAGGAGATGCACTGCGCTGGTACCATATGTGGGACTATGACCCACCTCCTCATGCTCAAATTTCTGTTTGTGTATATGTAATAATGCTTCCATACTTGGATGATATAGTTGTATTTTTCATGGGATTGTATGGAGGGAGGATGGGCAGTTTGTATGTACCACATGGGATGGAAAATCTCTATGTACCTTATGCTACATAATTTAGAGAGAGTATTAGACCAACCATGTTTGTTTCTATTGATTTCTTGACTCCTTGTGGGATGGATCTTGTACATCTCATGATGAATTTGGAGGAGCAATTCATGGAGGCTTGGATTGGTGAACACCTGGCTTGTGAGGAGAGCTTGATCTTTGAATGTGTCACCAATGGAGAAGGAGAAGTGTTGCAACACTAACCCTATCATTTTCTTGAGGACAAGCAACATTTTGGAGGGGAGGACTGTAATATTCTCAATTAGCCCAAGCTAAAGGGAATATACAATTTTTTTTCCAATTTTCTATTTCATGAATAAAAGTGTAAAGGAGGATCAATAAAACTCCTAATCAGCAAAATAAATCAATGCCACATGTGAATATGGACAAATCTGGGCTATTTACATAAGCACACTTAGGTGTGAAAGATACTGGAGCACTTGACCAAGTCAACCATGACCAAATCAACAACGTTGTCTAGATACAGTGAATCTCCTAGAGGCACAACGTAGTTTTAGTTGGAAGCTTCTTATGTGAATGGAGCTAAATCATTGAGATGGTTTAGGGTTTGACAAGACTTTAATCCTATAAAAGGAAGAGGAGGACAATAGAAGAAGGTTGTTGAACATATTATTTTGGAAAGACTTGTCTGTTTAGACATTTCTTATTCTCTTGGATGTTTAGCAGAGAATAGTGATTTTTAGCACTGGTTGTTCTTGATTGGGAATCCCACCTCTTTCCTTGAGAGGCCTCTTGGAAGAGTCTTGCATTTCTTTTCCACTATCAGGCATTTGGCCAAGCTTCTACTTCCAACTACAACGCAGATCCTATTGAGGGTTTGGTTGTCTTTGTAAGCTGCAACAAGTGGAGGATAGATCTGTTCAGATCTAAGCCATTCAAGTGCCTCTTTTCAATGGAAAAGCCTTCTGTCCCCCTAGCAAGAGTGTACTGGATCATCAGAGCTTTAGATCCACACCTTGGCATCAGGCCAAACTGTTCATCAAGTCTATAGCGCAGTATATCTTCTAGGACTGCGTTATCTGCAAGAGGAAAGTTGCAAGGAGTTTTTGGAATCTTTGAGGAGTGATCTCTAGTGATGGGAATCTTCCTCTCATTGTGGTGATCCATGGATTTTTGTTCTTATCCATGTCATATTCAGATCTGATCTGAATACTCCTATATAAGCTTCAGGAATTCTGCAGAAATCTGCAGATCTGCTGCATGAGATCTCAGATCTACTCCATCTGCTTCATGTTTTGCTAAAAGCCCCAAGGGGTATGTAAAATAGAGACAATATAGTGTACAGATCTGATATATATCTAATATTTTGTACACAGATCTGTCCTAGATCTGATTTATAACCTACAACTGTTGTATGCTAATAAAAATAACGCTGTGAAGCCTTTTGCAGTGAAATACATTGTTGCAACACCTCTTTTAGAGGGTTTTCTCCACAAAAGTCTTCTATCTTTCTCTTGTAAATTTTATGGGCCACATTGTAAATCTGATTTGCTGATGTATAAGGTATTTTTTAACCTCCATATTGGTTCCCTTCTCTTACTTAGTCAAACTACGTTATTTTTAGAGCAGTGTTGTTAAGTATTGCTACAGTCCCTTGCTTGGGCAATTTTCAGGCCATACTAGGCGTGGGAGGTCTTTTTACCGCACCTAGTTTGATTTTTTTTCGATCTTATCTTGTATTTGGGTCTTAGATTATCATATCTAAGGGATCCAAGGGCTGATCTTGGTTTCTGTAGCATATATTCTTGAAAAATTCATTTTTCAGGCATGCCTTACTAGCAATCCCAATTTCGGGATATTACATTGAATGACCGCCTTGAATCGCTAAGTTGGGTTCACTCCCCATTGGGGAAATATACTCCTAAATTTGGATATAAGTGGCTGATGTCACAAAAAGGATGGAATGATCGAAACTGGTGGTCTAAGGCATTGTGGAAACTTAAGGCACCAGCAAAGTCCAGGCTTTTCTTTTGGTGCATCCTTAAAAATAAAGTCCCAACTTGGGATTTCCTTCACAAAAGGAGTAAGATAGGCCCTGGGTGGTGTCCGCTGTGTAAAATAAATGAGGAAACCATTCTCCATCTATTTTTGTCCCTTCCTTACAATATTCAGATATGGAAGGAAACTTTGCATTTGATAAAAATTAATCTTGTCTAGGGAGGTCCTAATTTCCATGATGCCTGGCTTACTTGGTGGAACAAAGCCTCAGATGAAAGAATAAGAAATATTCCGCTGATAGTATCCTGGGGTACATGGATCACTCAGAACAGGGTTAATTTCAGAGATTCTACAACTCCTCCTGGGATCAAAGCTGTAGAAGGGTTCTCTATATTTGAAAACATCCCTCTTTCCAACCCCTCCAGTAATGTAAAAGAAGTCAAGGTAGAAGACATCAGAGGAGACATCCCCTGGGCATATTTTTATGGGGCCTTAGATCCCCATAATATCTGCAGAAATGGAATCTTCTATCCATTTCCCCTATGGAAAGACTCTTTGTGCCTCAGTAGGCCTGGGATATGGATCCAATAACTATGCATAACTCCTCTCTCTCAAACATCTCCTTTGCTGGCTTATTCACCTTGGGCTAAGACAGACCCATATTTTCGACGACTCTCTGAATGTTATCAAATGGTTCAATGCAAAATTTAGATGTCAAAAATTTATGCTAATGCCTCTTTTAGAAGAAGTTTGATCATTGAAATGTTATTTTGATGAATTATATGTATGTCATATATATAGGAAGCGGAATATGAAAGTGTACATCCTTTCTAAAGATGGCGTACAACAAGCTCTAGGAGTCTGGGCCATAAAAGAAATCGATGGGGACTCGATCCACCTCTCAGATCAGCCGACTTATGCCCATTAATGCCCACCTGATCTTCATCGCAATGGTAGGGTCATAGACCTGCCTATGGCTCCTGATTCTCTCCAGATTTCTCGCTTCTATTAGCTTTTGTTTATATCAGATTTTCAGCATACATGTAAAACTTATCAGTGCCCTTTTCTTTCAACTTACTTCTAAATGTTTTGACCGGTTTGTTTTCCATTTCGATGGAGGCCTGAAGTGTTGGATTTTAGCTCATACACTGTCATGTTTATTTTTATAAACCCCTTACTTTTGAACTGGAAAAATCTTTGTAATGCAGCTAGATCATCTCTTTGCTCCTGTTTGAGTTGTTTTCCTCTAAAAGAGGAGGCTCAGGACAAATGAGGATGGTTATGGTTTTTTTGTTTTCTATTTTACACACATTAGTGCCTTGTGGGGTGGTTGGAAGCTCATTCTTTCTCACCATCACATGACAAATCTATATTTATTTTTTCACTTGTATAAGGGAGACAATAATATACAATTTCTTGGAATGCCAATAGGCATATACTTTGTAACATTTTATTCTCTCAATAGAAGGTTCAATTTTTTCTCTGAAAAAAAAAAAACACCTATGTGCAACTACCGCGTCATCTCCTTCGCCATGTCAATTGGATTTCGAATATTGGCCTTTCCTTCTAAATGCTTTCAATAGCACCCATCTAATACCCAATAGGAAATGGTTAAGTTTAATTATGGGTTAATTAGAATAATACTGGATTAATAAAGTGTTTAGATAATTACCACCAATGAATCCTGTGCCAATTTCACAATCATTTCTTGATATAAATGAGGCATGCTTCTGAATCCTTTACATATAGATTCTCTCACAAATTCCATCATTCACCATTTAATGACTTTCAATCACTTCGAAATTACATAAAGCTTCCCAAAGATGCCATAATTTAGTTGTATGCAAATATTACTAATTTTTCTCTCACTTGCAGGTTCTCCCAGTAAATATTTTCCTTATATAATTCTTATTCTCTAAGCTATCAATGGGGAATAAAGGGAAGAAGCAGTAGCATAAGCCTGAGCAAAAACCACCCCAACCACTAAAAATGGAACATTTGGATGCAAGAACCCAAATTCTAAGCTCTTTTCTAATACCACCTACAAACTAGATGGAAGAAGCAGTTCCTGGTTTGATATTTATAAATTATTCACAGAGGAAAGAAAATCCAAGTCCAAAGAAATTCAAGACACGATATATGTGCTATACTGTTGATTTTTTGTATTATCGGGCACTATTCCCACATGCCAAGGAGCCTTCTAAATCAATAAAAATAAATTATGAATATTAAAAGAGAAATATTTTTTTTTATATTGGTTCATGTAGGATTCAAGAAGCCTAAGTTGGACCCACCATTAGAGGTGACCATTGGTAAAAAATGGCACCCATTTTAACACTATAAATACACAAGAAGACATCAAATTCAATCAATATATCAACAAGAAACATATCATTTGAAGTAGTTGTATGAGTGGACAAAGAAAGAAGGAAAAGTTGACTGTAATCTAAAGTTTGACCAAGTCTGGCCATTGATTGAATCTCACTGCAGCACAGATCTAACCTCAGGACATTGACTGCAGGCCAAATTGACCTCAGGACATTAATCGTAGGACCAAAGATCTCTATTGACTGAAATTATATGTATTGACCAATGTTGACCAGTGTTGACTTCTATGTTTTAAGGATTTGACCAGCAGTTAGAGTTTGGAATAATTTTGAACATGTTTGATTGGTATTTGGGCTTGAGAATTGGCACAAATTTCTAGAAAATATTTATTGTAAACTTTTTCTCAAGATTGAATTCTCCTTATTGTAGCGATTAATGCATGGGAGATTGTAGACATAAAACCCTCTCGGGTCTCCCAGGACCCAAGGAATATGGAATGAGATGACATACAAATGTTGAGAGATACATGCAAATACTCGTGTTAATCTAGAATCAACAAAGCAAAAGAGAAGGATTACCTTCCAACCCTTGGTGTATATCTGCTGGAGTTCTCAGTGTGGCAAAGGAAAGATCCTCTGCCAGCTCTCAGATCAAGACCTGCACATAGAAAAGACATGGAGTAACCTTCACAACATATGCAACTTTAATGATTCAAAACATCAACACATAATAATATATAAAACTAGCATGTATCTAAGATAATTATTGTTGAGCATTGGAAAAGGTATGAATTCACCATGCATTTCGTTATCTTTTTCCCTTAAACATAACTCTTTTTATTCTAGAAAGATGATATATTGAAGGATTATGATAGAATTGCAAAGATTAATGTTTATTGTGAAAATTAGCTAAAGATTGTCTTTTATTCTCAACAGGAAACAAACGAAGTGGGAAACCACCATTCGAAAGGCAAAGCTAAAATAGGAGTAACTACTGTTCCTCCAACAAAGGGCCATATCCAGACAGAAAGGATGAAATCAGAACACAAAGCTAAAGTAAGGCAGGGAACAGCACGGCTACAGCCTAAGAAGACCAAGCATTAGCTAAAAAAAGAAAAGGGAGCGAATCCCTCAGGATATTTCGAACCTGAGGGATCATTGTTCAAATTCTATCGTTGTTTCTTGTATTGTCCACCGAATTGTTATAAAAGGCAGTGCCTGTAGAAATCAGGGGACATAACAATTATTTAAATTCCTTTTGTGACTCTGTAATTTATCATTAACTCTCGTGATCAGAGAGCGACTGTTGTAACGCTATTGTTCCCGATTAATACATGATCTAGTTGTTGTTCCATTTCTTGACTCTGGAGTAGCCCAGTGGTGTTTCACTGGTGGCTAAGGGCCCGGCCCTGGTGGATCCATCTATTTTTTGTATTACTATATTTCAATTATCGTTGTGTGATGGTTTGCATTTGTTTTCATTACAGCTTTCAAGTTTAATGGTTTACTGCTTAATTGCTTCATAATATTGGTGTGTTATATTGGTGAATTGGGTTGCTGTTCCTTTCTAATTTAACAAGAATCTTAATCTATGTACAACTTGTCTTGTTATGCTTTAACAGAGCTACGTTGTTCATCAAGTTGTTGTTCTATTTCAGTTGCTGTTCCAATCCATTTGTTGTTCTGTTCAGTTTGTTGTTCAATAGGGTTTGTTGTTTAATAGAGTTTTGTTGCGAGATCATCAACTGTAAAGGACATCTGGTTATTTCTACCTTAGTTCTTAGATTGATTATCTTGTTTTCATTTGATTTCAATTATATCAGTTACTAAAGGAAATAGTTATCATTACTTCATCCTTGACTGATGATTGCTGGGTGAATTATTGGATTTCAGAGAATTTAATTTCATGTCATTGTAGTTATATTTCATTTCCAAGCATCCGTTTACTCTTGTATTTACAACACTATACTACATATTGCAAGGCATTACTCTTAGATTGAATTGCAGCCTCAGACAGAGTACACTCTTGAAATAAAAAATCATATTTGGATTGATAATTAATGTAGGATAAATAAGCGTTAAAAAGACACCTTTTATACATCAACAATTATCAATCTCTCCATTGAACTAACATACACAGAAAGAAGGTATTAACATCATCAAGTAGACAAAATATGGGCAGATCTGTATTACCAGATTAGAGAAGAATGATTACAACCATGGTTGTTGAATCAATCCTTCCCTTAGCTCCTGCGCTTCTCTCTCTATCTCTCTCTTGATCAACTTCTCGACAACATAACAATGCTCAAATTTTGATCCTTGTTACAATGGCCAAGCCTCTAATTTATAGTTGAGGAGAGGTTCAATCCTTGCCAATTTCTTCATAAGTTACATTGAGGCAAAAGCTAGATGTTGCCTCACTTCATTGATATTTCCCGCTTATTGTGTTCTTGTTATAAGGATTAGCAGTTTCCTTAGACAAGACTGAGGCAGATGTTTCCGGATTTTTGAGATGACATTTGAATGAAAACTGGAGTTCTATTCAGTCAACTATGCTTTGACCTCTGAAATCTCATAAAAATCTACTAACACTTTTCTTTAGGCAAAAAAAAGTGTTAACCTAGGGGCTAACACTCCTTGTTGAGTCATAGGAAACATTATTGTTTTGAAACCAGCTCCAAAAATAGAAGAAAAGAGATATCAATGCCTTATAAATAAGCCACTTCGAGGGGGAAACCTCCAATACATTACATGAATGAACAATTCTTGGATGATACAAATGAAAAAACCTCCTTTCTATATATTGGAGTCCATGGGGCCACAACGTAATCATAGTGGGGCCACAATATAATCCTAGCCGACCTAACAATAATAATTTAAGGGCACAACAATAACAATATGGGGGTTACAGGGGTACAACAATAACAATAAGGGGGTTACACTAACACCAATAAGGGACTATACTAGTAATATAAGGACCTAACATGCTCCTCTCCTTCAAAAAGGTGTTGTCCTCAATGCTTGAGTAGCTCCGGGTGCTTTTGTATAAATTTCTCATCCTCCCATGTAGAATCTTACGTGGGTAAGTTCATCCATTTGATGAGATACTATGAAATTGATCGATTTCGTAGTTGTTGAGTTGTTGTTTCTATGATTGCTTCAGGTTCCAATATGGTTTTTCCTTCCTCATCAAGTTCTGGCAATATTGTTTGAACTAGAAGTTTGTCCCCTATAACCTTTTTAAGCATGAAACATGGAAAACTGGATGCACTCGCGAAGAAGCAGGAAGCTCCAATTTGTATGCCATAGTACCAATATTTTGCAAAACCTTGTAAGGACCATAGTACTTTGGTGATAATTTATTATCCTTCTTAGCTTGCTTGAGGGACATTTGTTTGTATGGTTGTAGCCATAAAAATACCCAGTCTCCCACATCAAAACTTCTCTCATTGCGATGTTGATTTTCCTTTTGTTTCATTCGATTTTGTGCCAAATTTAGGTTATCCTTTAAGAGTTGGAGAACTTCTTCTTGATGCTCAATGTGATCCTTCACTGCTTGAACCCTAACATTTTCTCTTAAATATGATGTGATGGATGGTGGATGATATCCATAAAGTTCCATAAATGGGGTCATTTTTGCTGCAGTATGGAAGGAAGTGTTATACCACCATTCAGCCATAAGTAACCACTTGACCCATTGTGCTTACTTATCAGATACAAAACAACGAAGATATCCTTCTAAAAATTTATTCATTATTTCTGTTTGACCATCAGATTGAGGATGATAATATGAGCTATGAGCTAGTTGAGTACCCAAACACGAAAATAATTCTGTCCAAAAATTTCCTGTAAAAATGGGATCTTTGTCACTTACAATAATCTTTGGGTTTCCATGTAGCTTTTGATTTGTTTCCATAAATGAAGTAGCAATTGTACTTGCTTTAAATGGATGATATAATGCACAAAATTTTGCATACTTGGTAAGTCTATCAACTACCACCATGATGACACTCCTTCCTTCGGACTTAGGTAAACCTGTGATAAAATCCATTGAAATCTCCTCCCAATGTTGACCTTGAATGGATAAAGGTTGTAGAAGACCCAGGGTCTTAATTGTCTCCACTTAATTTTGCTGGAAAACCAAACATTCCACCACAAAATTTTGAATATTAGATTTAAGGCCATCCCAAAAAAATTCTTTCTTCACCCTATGGTAAGTTTTTAAAAATCCAGAGTGTCCTCCTAAAGGAGAAGTGTGCAATTCCAAAAGAATATTTTGTTTTAGTTGGGAATTCTTTCAAATATACAAGCGATCTTTGTACCATTAGGAATCATTTTTCCAACTAAATGTATTAGATGTACTAGGATCTTGCTGCAACTTTTGAATGAGAGTCCACACTTCTTCATCCTTCTTCCATTCATCCTTTGCTTCGGTTATCCAATCTGGTTGGATAATTGAAATGGCACAAAGCAATGCTTCCACCTCTTCATCATTTCTTGAGAGTGCATCTACAACAACATTTAGCTTCCATTTTTTGTAAACGATTTCAAAGTCATAACCCAACATATTTGTGACCCATTTTTGTTGCTTTTCTGAAGATAGACTTTGTTCCAAGAAGTGTTAAAGACTATCATGATCAATTTTTACCTTGAAGTGTCTTCCCATTAGGTAAGGTCTCCATTTCTTTAGTGCATGTAGTATTGCCAACATTTACTTCTCATAAATATCCTTTTGTAATTACTTTCCTTTGATTGAATGAATTTCAAAAGCAATGGGTCTTCCTTCTTGCATTAAAACAACACCAATTCCATTTCCCGAGGCATCACATTCTGTAATAAAGGTTTTTGTGAAGTCTGGCATAGCTAAGACTAGTGCTAGGCACATTGCATCTTTAAGATGTTCAAAGGCCTTAGTTGCTTCAGGAGTCCATAAAAATGCATCTTTCTTCAATAATGTTTTTAGAGGTGCTGCTATTCTCCCATAATTCTTAACAAACTTGCAATAATACCCTGTTAACCCGAGAAATCCGCTCAACTGCTTTATTGTTGTGGGGAATTTCCATTCCTTAATGGCTTTAATTTTGTTAGGGTCTACCTTAACACCCTCATGAGATACAATATGACCCAAATATTCCACCTCTTGTACTCCAAAGAAACATTTGGATGTTTTTGCATATATTTGTTTCTCCTCCAATAGTTTGAGCACCATGTCGACATGTAGAACATGATCCTTACAAGACCTGTTGTAGATTAGTATATCATCAAAAAATACTAGCACAAATTTTCAAGGAATGGTTTGAAAATGGAATTCATCAACCCTTGAAATGTAGAAGGTGCATTGGTAAGGCCAAAAGGCATGACCAAAAATTCATAATGACCCACATGCATTCGAAATGTTGTTTTTGGAATATGTTCAGTCATCATTCTAATTTGATGGTATCCTGAACGAAGATCCAACTTGGTAAAATAAATTTCTCCATGTAATTCATCCAATAATTCATCAATCACAGGAATGGTTAATTTATCTTTAATAGTGAGCTTATTGATCTCGCTATAATTCGGACACATGTGCCATGATCCATTTTTCTTGTGAACCAATACTACTGGAGCAGAGAAAGAATTTTGACTAGGTTGAACTATACCGGCCTCTAACATTTCTGTAATCATACGTTCAATTTTTCTCTTTTGGACATAAGGATATCTGTAAGGCTTGATGTTTGGAGAAACACTTACTGGAATCAAATGAATAGCATGATCATGATCACGAATAGGTGGAAGTCCTTTGGCGTATCAAACACCTTGGAATGTTTGTCCAAGACTTTTTGGAGATCTAGAGAAATAGATAATTTTGATGTTGGAAATTCTAGTGAGCATAATTGTGCAATTACGCTGCGTTGTTATTTCTTCAAAAAAAATTTCATGACATTAAAGCTTATTATCTTTCCCGGCTTCTCTGCGATACCCCGTAATTCGATTTCCTTTCCTTCCAAAAATTTTTTCAAGAAAAGTTCTTGAAAATTAAAAGCTATAGTCCCCAAATATTATAACCATTGCACTCCT
Organism: Pinus albicaulis; assembly: GCA_034641835.2. Lineage (NCBI taxonomy): Eukaryota > Viridiplantae > Streptophyta > Pinopsida > Pinales > Pinaceae > Pinus > Pinus albicaulis. The sequence goes on from CM076572.1 coordinate 870,866,309, forward strand.
AGTACAACATCAACACCTCCCATTGGGATGGAAAGCATTGGACTATTCAATAAATATTCCCCCATGGATAGCTTGATATTATGGCTTTTTCCAGAGGAATTTATAGTTCCTCCATTTGCAATCATCACTTGACATTTTGGTGCTGGGTACAGGAAACAATTCAATTCCTTGGCTACCTTACAATGAATAAAATTATGGGTACTACCAGAATCAATCAACACCATTACCTTTTTCTTCTTGATATGTTCTTCTATCTTGAGAGTTTGAGGAGTGGTAATTCCTGCCAAGGCATTACATGATATGGTTGGACTCATTTCTTCTTCTTCTATGGTTTCTTCCTTGTGTATATCCTCTACTTTTGAAGTTTCTTCTTCATTTTCTTCCTCCTCTTCAAAATCTATGTAAAATAATTTCTTCTCAGTGCACTTATGACCTTTAGTGTATTTTCTATCACAACTGTAGCAAAGCCCTTTTGGTCTTTTTTCTTCCAATTGTTGTGGTGTCAACCTTGTGGGTTGTGGAAGTCTAGGAGTAGCAACACTTCCATCTTTATAGATGTGAGTGGTAGGCTTCCTTGTCACCATAATTTTACATTCAATTTTTCTTGCCAACCTAAATTCCTTCTCCAATGAATCAAGTTCCCAAACACGAACTTCATGTTATATGTTATCCTTTAAAGTCCCTATAAAGACATCAATCTTGTGTTCCTCTGGAATATCAGTTACACTTATATTCAATTTTTGGAAGTCCTCAATGTGCTCCGCCACTGAACCCTTTTTTTATAGATTTATCAATTGGCTAAAGAAGGTGTTTCTCTTTGTATCCTCATAATGTGCTATCATTTCCTCTGTAAAAATTGACCAAGTGACAATTTTTTTACGGGAGCAAAGCCATCGATACCATACAAATTTATTTTGTTCTAAATGTAAAGTTGCAATGCGTATCTTTTGTGTGTTTTTCACATTATTGAGATCAAAATATTGCTCCATCTGTAGTATCCATGTTACGGGGTCCTTGCCATCAAACTTCCTCATATCCATCTTTGGAATATGATGGTTCTTCCATCAAACATTAGAGTTTATGAAATCACGATTAACATTTATTTTGTTCTCATCATGAGTTTCCTCCACTATATTTTCACCATTAGGAAAAATTTCTTGTATCAACTTTTCCAAACCTTCGATGTCTACTTTAGATCATTCTTCATGTTATCCATGTTGTCTTTCATTTTTTCATCGATCTTAGCTTCCATGTCATCCATATTAGCTTCCATTCCCACTTCCATGCCATCCATATTAGCTTCCAAACCATTCATCTTAGCTTCCACGCCTTTATTCAAACCATCCATCTTAGTTTCCATGCCTTTCTTCAAAACTTCCATTTCATTTTTTGTTGCTTTTTGCGATAGTAAAATTTGGTGCACTTTCTCTTGTAATTTTGATATCTCATGTTGTATTTCTTCGTCTTCATGAGTCATAGTAGAGCCTTATGAAGGCTTAATGGGTGCTGAATTCTTTTTAGGGGGCATTTTAGAACCCAATACTGATATCTATTCTTCAATATTCCCTTGGAATAAATTCAAACTAATTTTTTTCAAACGAGACTTAAGTAATTCGAAAAAAATACACACATTTTTCTTGATTTTGAGGAGCTCGATATTGAAACTGAATTATCTCTATGATCTCAGATCTTCAATATCTGAAATTTTCCCCTGAGGTAGCCCTATGAATCCTCTTTTGAATGCCATAGATCTGACCTGATTTGGATTCTTCAAGGAAAAGTTATGTCCAATCTCCCACAATTACCTAATTATGGATTGGTTCAATAGAGAGAACTTGTACGACTTCCCACGTGTTAGTGTTTTCTCCTTTGGTTCTAAAATTGATAGAAAGGAAACTAAATTCCATGTAGTTCCAACCAATTTTTACAGAATTTCCAATATGATGCTCAGAGATAGAGTTATGAATATTTTCCCACGATCACCTCTTTGAGATGAAATTCCAGAGCTTGAAAAATACCTAACTTCCACAGATCATATCTCCGGAAATATTGCAAACCAAGCTCTGAAATTTTGCGACGATGTTCCTCAGGATTTCAACTTCGCGCTCTAAAACATTAAGCTTCTGAACCTTCGTAGAAAAAAATTTATAGCGAAAATTTCATGATGACCTGTTTGGTGCAACAAAACCCTAGAATTCAAAGCTCTGATACCAAATGTTGTGAAACCAGCTCCAAAAATAGAAGAAAAGAGATATCAACGCCTTATAAATAAGCCACTTCGAGGTGGAAACCTCCAATACATTACATGAATGAACAATTATTGGATAATACAAATGACAAAACCTCCTTTATATATATTGGAGTCCATGGGCCACAATGTAAACCTAGCCGACCTAACAATAATAATTTAAGGGCACAATAATAACAATATAGGGGTTACATGGATACAAAAATAACAATAAGGGGGTTACACTAACAACAATATGGGACTATATTAGTAATATAAGGACCTAAAAATTATAAATCCCTCTGTCCGTTTCTGGGATGCGTTACCCTGGTCAATGGACATGTAACTTAGGGATTTCTTCCAGTAAAAGTGTCCTTCTCCTCTAAATTGATGGGGACGTCATTTTGTGTATAAAATATGCCCCATAAAGTGTGAGGTTGGAGAAGAAGACAATTGCTGAAATACTTTATAAATTGTATCGAAGGAGAGAGACGATTGGAGCTTTGGAAATGCAAGAGACATGAAAATAACAACATATGTAAAAAATATAAGAACATGTATTGAGCCAGAAATTCCCATGCTTAGTAGCTAAATCAAAGTGATTGTCAGGAGAGATATGACTGTCGCATCCACCGATAGGAATGATATGGAAGTTGTGTCATAACAAAATCAATCCGATGAGTTGTCTTCGAAAACAATGTACACAGTTTGGGATAGGAAACAAGGTTGAGTGATGAAATCCTCTACCCAAATTCTTGGTCGCCACTTCTACGAACAACATATTTCTACACATGTGAATAAAGGAGTTCAATTCAAACATGTGAGAAATCTCCTGATTACCAATCAATAATGAAAACTATTAATAGATGCGAGGATGGCCACTGATAAGGATTATGGTCTCCAAGATGAACAATACAATCTAGCGAGTGTGAATAAAAGTTGTTGGTGTTGAACACTCATAGAATCGTTCAGCCGAGAGGCAATAATGAAAACCCCGAGTCAAACGTAGAGTTTTAGAACCCTGTAATTTACAATATCAAAAGGTGACTGTGTACTTTATCTTTGAAAATTTTTCATACTATACAAATATGTCAATATTCAAAATATTTTCCAAAGAAAGAATAAAAGGAAGCAAAGGAAGCATATAAGCAGTTGAGGCAGAAAAAAACAGCAAAGGCAGAGTTGTAAACATGTTGGATAGAGTCATGAATGTGATTGGGTCAACTTGTGCACGTTTGGGTTGAGCTGTGAACGAAAGTGGGACAAGTTGTGAACGAGTCAAGTATTCCACGAACAAATAGAAAGAAATGAAAGGCACGACTAAAGAAACAAAGTCAGAAAACCACAACAAGGGAGCAGTGAGGACCATTGGATCTGAGCATCGATCAACGACAGAAATTTAATCGCATATCACATATTGACCAATTTTACATTTATAATTTAAGAAATCCCAAGTTAAATAATTTAAGTTGCATTATGATAAGTCACAAAAAATGCGAAATACGAAGTATGGGTGGTGACGTGGAAAGTTACATGGCAGTGAGGTGGAAGTTGTTAGCTCCCCGTAAGTTGCTAGATTGATTGAGATAAAAATGGACAAGGTAATATCAAACCAAGATTTGGAATCCAAGGACCTAGCCTTCCTGGATTCGAAGAGGGATCTCTCTAGTAGGTGCAAAGATGTGAACTTGTTTGCTGATTAGGGTTGATTTTAGGCTAGATGTTAAGTGCAGGATATTTTGATTGTTTTTGGTTGGGTATGATGCTCAAATGGATTTAGATAGAAAACATGGAAGATTGTTTAAGTCATTGGGCAATGGAGTCTAACAAGGTCATGATGAGTTCTTCAATGGTTTCAAGAGCATTTGCAGGGAAATTTTAACTTGGTTGGTAGGTCTTTGAGGTTGTGGTGGATGATGAGATGAACATTAAACTTGATAATAAAAGCTAATGAAGGGCATAAATGAATCCTTAATAAATTTTTATACTAAGGGAGTTAGAAAATCATAAGCATGGAAAGAGAATCAAAGGCATAAGTGAAACCTAATCCATTTGATTTCAAACTGAACACAGGTGATTATCCAAGACAAACATTCAAATGAAATTATAGAAAGGCAAGAAACTTATTTAGCTTTCATAGATTTCATTATCAAGTGCAAAAAAACATTTAAGATGCACAAGTAATTATAACCATAGTAGAAGAGAAAACTCTGAACATCTAAAGTTACAACTGTGAAGGTTCTTTGAAACAAATTCAGCTAATTAAAAGCAAAGAGCATGATTCAAACAAACTTCTTTGACAAACCTAGGTAAAGCTGCTTTAAAGAGTTGATTCCCAAAACAGAGTATTTTAGAAGCAACAATATGTAGGACTAGCCATAAATCATACTTGACACTAACTGATCTAAACCATTCAAGAAATGGACAAGATAAGAACTTCTTATAGAGCAAGAGATGGATTCCCTAATATATCTCAACAAAAGAAAACATTAAGGCAGTGAAGGACAATCAGAAGTAAGGTGCCATCAGGAAACATTTCTTAATCTAAATTTTTTGTCCTACTGCAACATAGCAAGATGGAAAACATAATGGAAAACTAGAAAACATGAACATAATAAACACTTCACCATCAGCCAAGTTTATGGATCCTGCAAACAGTCTCTCTCCATCAACAAGCAAACCAGGGCATGCATGAGCTCCAAGACATCAAATTTCCATAAGAAAACTCCAAGAGACTATGTATTTTCTTCAAAATAAGTCATCAAAATCCAACCCAATACATAAGACCCTCCTGCTCTATTTATGGAGCAAATGAGGAGGTGGAAACCCTAAGAGGCTTCCAGAAACCCTAATTTAGCCATAAATGTCATAAATGTGCTTAATGACCATGCAAGGCCCAAGACACATAAGAGATAAGATAATAAATGGAAAACACCAAAACATAACTCCCAAATCAAATCAGGAGTGATTTTCCCAAGAAAATAATAAAAAACCAATTTGCCATTAATTAGTGTCATTTGTTGACTTTTTGGCCAAAAGTTGTCTCTGTGCATAGCGCCATATCAACAGAAAATAGGGTCTGTTGCAGCTGAGTTTTGGACCCCGCCCTGGCATCAGATTTGGCCCCATGATAACTCGTTGGAAAGCTTGAAGAGTATACTTTCCAGAAATACTTGATTTGTGCTAAATGGATGCCATTTACCTCATAAAAAATCCAATCTCCCATGACTGCTCAACACGCAGTGCCAGGCCTAAAAAGGAAGAAGAGAGGACATTTTTGAGGTGTTTTTTGACCTTTTGAGGGGGAAAAAATGCTCCAATTGACCTGAAATTTTGTGGGTAGACTACTAGTGACATGAAAAACCCAAAAATGTAAAATTTAGCAGCTGAGGATGCCCCAAAAAAGAGCGTAGCGCCTAGGGTGCTGCGCTCCTAGGGCCCAAAATTTGGAAAAAACAAAAAGTTTCCAAATTTTATTCAAAATTGGTGTGTATACCCCTCAAGGGGTTTTAGACACCTGCTAAGAAGCATCGGCCAAGATACCAAGGCTGTCATGCACTTTGGGCCTTTTTAGCTCTTCTAGCTCTAAGAGGGCTTGCTTCAATTTGGCGTTAGCAAGTATGCTCTTCCTTGCATAGAGTTTGACCATTTTTTTCTACAAGGAAAGGCCCCTCTTCACCTCTTTGAAATTTTTGTGCTCCTGTTTATAATAGTAGATGACCCTTTGTGCCCTTTCAAAATCCTTTTCCCATTCTTGAAGTTGGGCATCCTTTTCTAAGAGGAGAAATTTTGTACTTATCCCTTGGTCCTCATTATCATTGTCTAGATCAACAAAGAGAGGCCCTTGAGAAGCCATTTTTATCCTTTTTCTCCTCCTTAATGGTGTATTTTACTCAAAACTCTTCATTTTTTCTTTGCCTTTGTCCAATGCTTTGGTATTTTGTGAGGAGATGGCCCTTTGCCTTTTAGAGGCAGCAAACACATCCCTTTTCCCTCTGTGATAAGTGCATGAGAAAGGGGAAATAATGGGAATATCTAAGGAAATGTTGCCATCATTTTGTCCTTCAATATTCTCTACATTTTCTATACCTTCCTCACTCTGATTCTCTTTGTCTTCTATGGACTGATTTTTGTCAAGACTGTCATGACAACTCTCACGACTGTCATGACTCTTTCTTGGACTGTCTTGGGCACTTAGATAATTTTCTTCCTCATTTGGCTATTCTCCCTCTTCACTGTCTTCTTGTTCACTGTTTTCCTCTTCCTCGGCATTGTTATCCTCTTCCTCATCATCGTGTTCACTGCTTTCATCAATGTGGTTGCTTTCACTGATGTTATCTTTATGGCTGCCATTACTAGTTTCATCTTTGTTTTCTCCTTCATTATCTTGCTGCCCTTGGCCATTGCTGCTTTCTTCTTGGCCACCTTCCTCTCCTTCATTTTATTCTTAATCTACATCATCTTCCTTTTCAATGCTTTCCTCATGATTATCACTATTTTCTTCATGATCATGGTTGCTTTCTTCATGGGCACCACTACTTTATTCATGGCTACTTCCCTCCTCTTCATCATTTTCTTCATTTTCATCATCTTCTTCTTCACTGTTCTCTCCTTGTCCATCATTATCTGTCTCATCTTCCTCCTGACTGTCACCTCCTATTTGTTCTTCACTAGGGCTACTATCAGCCCCTTTACTTGGTAATTTAGGGGAGGAGGTAATAGGCGAAATTATTTGTGGAGAAGGCACATGGGGAGATGATGGATGTGTAGAGGTAGATGGTTGTGAAGTGGAAGGAAAGTTCTGTTGGATGAAGGCCCGAGGGTCAGCAAACACATCATGTGAGATGAAGGTCTCCCAAGATATACCTTGTTTCTCTAGCTGGTATAGGACAATCATATTGATTAGAGAGTGATGAAAGAGGCTAGGCATTTGGTGGTCATAGATTTTCCTCTTGACAGCAGAGGCCATTTTATCAATACTCCGGAAAAGGTAATAAGGTAGGTTCATCATCTTGACTTTGGTAAAATTCATCAGCAACCTGATATAATATGAGTAGAGCCGGGAGTATCTTCCCTCACATGTGAAAAAAATGTTAATCTGTCTCATTAATGCTGCATACCTCTCTAGCAAATGAGAAAAAGGGAAAATAGCCTTACAATTTTTCTGATAGGTGGGTTTCAAATAAGGCCCACAATAACCCAGATCCAACTTATTTTTTTTAAACAAAAACTCACCAATGTATGGTATACCTGTTACCTTGGAAATGATTTCATATGAAAGCTCAAATTGGACCCCTGCTAGATTAACTTGGTGGTTTTGTAGGCTATAGGAAAATAATCTAGTCAAGTCTGGATGACTGTTGACTTGCTTGACCTTCTCACAAAAGTTGTAGCACCCTACATCGTGGAAGCATCAGAGGATCATAGGAGAGGAAGTGATTGGAGTGGTGTCTAGGGGCTCAATTTTTTTAGCTTTTCCTCCATGATGTTTTCCCTTGGTGGTAGTGTGACTCTCATCACCACTGGTGTGATTGTCTCTCTCTGACATGATGGCTGGTCCAAAACAACAGAAGTGTAGAAATTATATGCACTACGCATGCATATGTCCAAGATTCTCCTGATCACACACTATTTTAACTTCATGCACAATACAGAATCTATTCCACCATTGATCATCACATGTGGAAATTAAATCAATTGCAAAGCACACATGAAACCATAAAAATTCACACACATTAACACAGTTGTTTTAACGGGAAAGCCTGAAGCTAAAAACCCCAACTATCTGTATATAATATATGTCATAGAGATCATGTAACAATCCTCATACAAATCTTATCACAAGCTCTCAGTACAATCCAATCGCTACACACTAACAAGATGAAATCTACAAATCCATGCACTGATTTCTTGCCACTTGATAGCCTGCCTCTACTGCAAAATCCCTGCTGAAGAATGGCTCTGGATGAACTCGAATTACTCCAGCATTTATCATGCAATCCTTAAAGGCATCTCTACTAAATTTGTGGTGCAAACAATGCAACACTATAGTCACAACTGATAGTCACACTTTCTCTTTCACCTACCTCTCCACTGGTCTCCACTGAAACTGTCCATGCACTGTAGTTAACTTATGTATTCTTCAGTTGATTAATGAGTTATTATTTAGTGAATACCATATCATCTTCACACCATTCTCACTAGTGTATCATTCAGCTTAGACTAGATACAACTAGCTCAATTGTGTCTAACTGAGTTAAACTGAACACAACTCCATTAACTACCTCAATAACTCCACCAAACTCTGTCACATGAGTTCTAACTAAAGTATCCATGTAATAGCTCCACTTAACCCTCAAGAATAGTGTAATTCCTTCTGTCAACTCCTGTGCCACATCTGTGCACTTAACTGAAGTGCTCCAAGACAATAAGATAATGTTTATAGTCCAAATATTATTAAGAGTTAATAATATTCGATATATCTATTTTTAGACTGGCAATCTAAAAATAGATTCCGCTCAATATGTCTAAAAATAGAAGTCCATCTATTTTTCCAATTTCACAAACCATCCACAAATAGCATCCTGCAACTCATATAATATGATCGACATGTCTAAAAATAGGACTTTTGCGCCATGGGAAACCTCAGGGCCCCACCTACTTTAGGTGATTATTTTCCAACTAGGATCAAGGATGATGTTTCAGGATGTGTCCTTCACTTTTTCTTGTTGCAATCTTCAACACTCCCTCTCAACAAGAAAGGACTGTATTTACATGCGACATGCAACTCCATGAATTCGCCCTGCAACCTTTGCAAGCGCCCTACAACTCCATGCATCTGCTCTACAACTCTTGCTGCAACACTTCCGAAACTGAAAGGCTCCAAACAACTCAATTAGTCTAATGCGTCTATCATCAAAGTCTTCGACTTATACTTAGCTACTGCACATGTCTTTAGGAACCACTGCGTTGTTGAAATCTGCACCCATGCACTTTGCACTTGCTGTCAACTCTGAACCACACTCCAGTATCTGACACTGTCACTTTGATCTCACTGCATCAATCCAACTGATCGCGTCATCGTTCGTGGGCACCTCGTAGCCAGGTTCAATTCATGAGATCCACACCATCTCCATGAATCCTGCCCAGAAATCTCCTCTTGGGATTACTCATGCATGTCGCCCCACCTCTCACCTGGTGGTATAGCTGCATGCACTCCCTCTGCCCATCTGGCTCAAAATTTATCTGCATGAGTAGTTTCTCCCACTCCATGACCCTCATCTTGTCGCTGCTCCACATCCCGAGGTTCACTCTTACCTACATGCAAAACTTTCTCCCTCTCAAGCATCAATTGCATGTCTTTCTTGCACTTCCCAACAGTAGGAAGCTCCGTAGAAATCCCATCTACTTCGAGTCTGTAGAGATTCTTGGCTCGAATCCAAAACTTCTTGACTTTCCCTATTTCTTTGTGCTGAAGGGAAAATTTTCCTTCACTAAAGACAACATCATAGCCTTTATCCTCTAACATTGTGACTGAGATTAAATTCTTCTTTAAACCTAGAACATGCACTACATCTTGTAAAAGAATGAGTATACCTGACTCCCTCTGAAAGGTAATGGTACTAATTCCGGTCGCATTGTATCATCCATTGTTACCCAACTCAACATGCAACAGGAGATATTTCTCCACCAATTCACTAAAAATATTCACATCTCCCGTCATGTGAAAGGAATCGCCACTATCAAAATACCACCTCGATCCCAATGCACTAGAAACCATGCATGCGATCAATGAGAAGCCCAGCTCAAATTGCAAGGCAAGAGCCTCACCAACTGTAGCTCCATCAGCCTGCTTGTTCTTCTTCTTCTGTGGACAATGTGTGGCGAAATGCCCATGCTTGTGACAGTGAAAACACTTCACTTTGGACATGTCACGCTCTTTGCCATCCGCACCGGATTGAGAAGGATTTTTCTTCCCCTTCCCTTTCCTTGCTTTGGAAGCCAAAGTTTAATCCTCTTTATTATCATTCTTTGATGAAGATCCATCCCTGGTATCCCGCCTTATCTCCTCCTGCACAAGATCCGACCAAAGTTGCTCCCATCCTGGCAGTTTCTCCCGACCATTGACAGAGTCCTCATAGCTATGCCAACTCTTTGGAAGCCCAAGGAGAGCCAAGATCACCAAGTCTTCTTCATCCACGCTAACTCCTACACTCCCAAGCTCATCCTTGTAGTGGACAAACTTTTTCAAGTATACCGGAATAGTGTCATTCTTCTCCATTTTTATTTTCCTTAGCTTGTCTTTGAGCGCCAACTTCTTCTGGTCACTTCTGCTTTGGAACAATTTTGTCAAAGCCTTCCACATCAAGAATGGAGTGGCTTTATCATGAAGGCTAGACACAATGTGATCCTTCACACCTTCCAACATAATCCTTCGACACCTTGCTACCTTCTTTTGCCATGCGTTAAGTGCGGCTGCATCGCTAGAACCCGGTTTAGGAATTTCAACATCTATGAATTCCTTCAACCCATTATCCTCCAGCATTGCCTCCATCCTGTCCTTCCATGAAATATAATTAAAGCTTCCCTCAATGGCATACTCCAATCGCAATCTGTTGAAAGACATTTCAATGAATGCTCAACTTCGACACCAAGAAAAACACTGCAGCAATTTCAAATTCCACCAGCACAAAACTCAACTGCCTCAATAATTGAAATTTCTCCAATGATCAATGCTCTGATACCATGTATAAATTATATGCACTACGCATGCATATGTCCAATATTCTCCTGATCACACATTATTTATCTTCATGCACAATACAGAATCTATTCCACCATTGATCATCACATGCGAAAGTTAAATCAATTGCAAAGCACACATGAGACCATAAAAATTCACACACATTAACACAAAGTATTTTAATGAGAAAGCGTGAAGCTAAAAACCCCAACTATCTCAGATAATAATATATGTCATAGAGATCATGTAACAATCCTCACACAAATCTTATCACAATCTCAAGACAATCCAATCGCTACACACTAATCAAAGCCCGATCTTGCAACCATGCACTGATCTTTGCCACCGCGCAATCCCCCGCTCAAGAATGGCTCCGGATGAACTCTAATTGTTCTGTACCTTTCTCACTTAACAAAGTATCTCTACTAAATTTGTGGTGCAATCAATGCATCACTATAGTCACAACTGATAGTCACACTTGCTCTTTCACCTACCTCTCCACTAGTTTCCACTGAAACTACCATGCAATGTAGTTAACTGATGTATTTTTTAGTTGATTAATGATTTATTATTTAGTGAATTAATTAAATAATTAATTCATACCACTCTCACTAGTGTATCAATTAGTTAGACTAGATACAACTAGCTCAACCGAGTCTAACTGAGTTAAACTGAATACAACTCCATCAACTACTTCTATAATTCCACCAAACTCTATCACATGAGTTCTAACTGACTCTCCATGGCTAGCCCAAAGAAACCCTTAGGAATAGTGTAATTACTTCCGTCAGCTCCGTGCCACATCTATGCACTTAACTGAAGTGCTCCAAGAGAATGAGAGAATGTTTAGAGTCCAAATATTATTAAGAGCTAATAATATTGGACATATCTATTTTTAAACCGGCAGTCTAAAAATAGACTCTGCCCAATATGTCTAAAAATAGAAGTCCATCTATTTTTCCAACTTGACCAACTATCCACAAATGGCATCCTTCAACTCATAGAATATGATTGACATGTCTAAAAATAGACATAGTCTAAAAATATACTTTGCGCCAAAAATCACCTATGTGGGCCCCACCTAGTTTAGGTGATTATTTTCCAACTAGGACTGTGAATGATTTTTCATGATGCCTCCTTCACTGCTTTCTTGTTGCATTGTCTGGCCAAGAATAAACCTTGGGCTTTTCTTGAGGGTATTTTTGGAGTAAAACAAGTGGTGTAGGTCAACTCTTTGTAAAAAATAAGAGAAAGCTAAGATGCAGACAATTTTTTCAAAGCTTGTACTTGGTGGTGGAGGTCAGCCTTATAGTTACTCAGTCCTCTCTTTTCTCTCAAAACAAAATTTTCCTGTAAACCCTAGCTCAAAGACATAAAAAATGATTTTTGCACAGTCTAGGGTTTGGTCAAATTTTCACTATCGATGACCTCTTTGACTTTTAGGCAAATAATTCTTGGGAGAAGGAAAAGGGTTTTACCAACCATGAATTTAGCTTGCGGAAGTTTAGAGACCAAAATTTTTATTTTTGAATGTATTTGGAAAAATATAGAGAATGTTGCTAGGAGCGCAACATCGGTGCGCAACACTGGGCCGGTCGGGCTATCAGAGCGCAGCGCCAGGCAGAATGGGTGGTCTCCTGGGCACCCATTGAGTTTTCTGGGCCCGAGCATAGCACCAAACCAGGTGTGTAGCACCAATCTGTGAGCACGTAGTACAGTGTAATTTTACGCTGCCCAGATCACCTCTGTGTGTAGCGCCAGCGCCTACGCATAGTGCGAGTAAAATTTCACAGTTTTTCCCAAAAAACACTACAACTCTCCTCCAATGGTTTCTTCTTTCTTGCAAAGTGGAAAATGGTGCGGGGGGGGGGGGGATTAGAAGGGGCCCTTTATAGCCTTTTTGAAAATAAATTAAAATGGCAAACCCACTTTTGTAAAGTTCATGTTTCCCTCTATTCTTGCATGTGTCTTGTTACTGACATTTCACTATGTGGAACACTTTTTGGCATATTTTTTGCAAACATTTTAGTCACACTTTTATCATATTTTTGTAGGACAATCCTTTTACAAGGATTCCATTGTTGGGGTTCATCAGATGAGATGTAAATCGTGGGAAAAATGCTTCTTAAGCCATTTCTGTTAATGAATTATGTCCCATTTTGATTTTAAGGTAAAAACTCTGTTTTTGCCTCTTTGGAGAGACGAGACTCTGCATACTGATACTCCTTATCCCTTTCCTTTAGCGCAGATGACCTAATGCTATCCTTGGAAGTAACCTTGGGGAGGTGACTTTTGTTGTTGTGTTTGTGGTGATTTTCTTGTTTGTCACCATTGTTTTATGACTAATAAAAAACACCCATTTTCTCCTTAAACACAGGCCCTTTGTTGATAAGTACTTTTACTGATTTACCATAAACTCATGGTGTTTCTGTTTGTCTTAATTTTACTATGTCTTCTATAAAAAATGGCTTTATGAACTCTTTCAAATGTACTTCCTTTTTTCTATCTCTGCTTCAGATTACTCTTCAAGATGGTATTTTGGCAGAAAGGTTTGGAGGTGATAGTTTATCCTTTGTATGTTTAGGTGCTGAAACAAGAGGCTACTTTTGGAGGTCCCTTTGACATCGCCTTTGCTATTTATGAAGGGAACCTTTTATTCCATTACCTTGCCTTTTTTCTAACCTAATGTCATTTTGACCACTCTTGCAAAGATGTGAGCAAAGAGAAACTATCTCCTTGTAAGATTCATGTCTTTAGGCATAAAAAGTTCCTTGACTGATCTCTTTGGTGAATCTAGGACAAAGTGACTTGTCCCTTTCTTTTTGAATGTATTCCCTTTATATACAAGAAGAAACAGAATCTGTAAGGCACCAAATCCATCCTATGACTTTGTGAAACCCTAGGTGATCTAGTGGAGGCCTTCTTGGACTTGGTTTTTTGGGTTGGATCTAGACTTAAGGTTTACAAGTGTAAGGCATGATCCATGCCAAGATTTGTGTATTTGTGGGCCTAAGATACAACACACATACTTGAATATCTGAAGGCTCTGTAGAGACACTCAATTTTTGAGAGTTGCTAAAGGAGGCTCAACAAAGTTGCTCTGTTTGGCAGGCTTAGGTGATGGTGGGGAATTGTGTAGGTAAGAAAAAACAAAGGTTTTGAGCCACAGAGACAAGTTAGGTTTAAAAATGAATGGCTTGAGCCCTTGATGGGTATTTCGGGAGTAGTGGGCTAGTCATGACTAGATAGGATGACAAAATAGTGAAAATATTATCCTAAGGATAATGAAGGCAGTGAGATTTCTAGAATTCACAATGTTCTATAAAATTTGTTTCTAGAAATCTTGGGGTAATTATTTAGTCGTCACCAAAGAAAAAATTTATTGATGACTAACAGTGGCTCCACTTGGGGAGGGCAGCCCCTTTTCAGGGGGTGTCTAGAACTCATATTTATGGCTTTCATTGAGACTAGTGCCTTTCTCCATTGGGCAGACTTTCTCTTTATTCATTTGTATATTTTTTTTTTGAGTCAGCGACCTTTTATATTTGAAAAAAAACATAATTTATATCAGCAACATATCTACCTACCCAATCTATTTTCCTAACATTTTTTTCTTCTGTGGGTGCTCTTGAACTAGCAAACCCTTGACATTTTTTTTTTTAAACAAAATCAAATTAACTAAATGTACCCTTATCTCTTCTGAGAATTCAGATTAAACTTATGAACTATCTTTATTTTCTCTACATAAACTACTCATTTTTCAAGATTGAGTTGTTTGACAAACCTTATTCACTAATCCTAAAAACAAAAATTGAAAAACATAGACAAATCAGGATTGAGAAGTCTGATTTGCTATGATCTATGGCATTATGTAAAAGCTGCACATAGAATTTATTAGCATAAAAGTAAAACAAAATATTGAAGGCTTAATATCTGAAAGCATAATAAAAATCCTTCTTTCTTTCTTTGGCTCAGGTTTTAATATTTTTAGAGCCATTTTCCTTCTATCCTAATCTATTCTATTTGATAAGCCAAGATTATATGGTCTTTTGACAAGTTATTTATTTCACTACCCTATCAGAAAAATAAATTAAAACATGTTTCAGCCACGATTTATATTGGATAACTGAACAAGACTTCTATTTTTAGAAACAAGTAGTGGCATTTAGACTTGCACACTTTCAGCAACATTATTTTTTAGGTATGGGGTTGTACCTTTCTTTCAACTTCTGCCCTCTTTTTCCCTTTTCTATTTTCTAGGGTTTTTTGTCTTTACATCCTTTCATAAAACAATGGTATGTACAATGAATGAGAGAATTAAACTAATTTTCTTGACAAAAGTAATGATTAAGCATCCTCCCATTTACAAGACCTCCAAACATTTCAGTTCCATCAAGTTCCTACAAAAATAAAGCATTGTTTCCTCTCACTAAATCAATGATATAGCGGCCTTTCCATAGATTTTCAAACTTGCCATGTTTGCCTTTTTCGTCCCTTCTTGAATCCCATTTCAGAACCACGTCTCCAACCTGGAAATCATTTTCTTTGGTTCTCCTATAAATAAAATTCTTGATATTGTCTTGTATAACTTGTTTCTTTTTGTAAACCTCCACCCTTGTGTATTATAAATGAATGGTTTGGTTCAGCCTCCTTGGCATGTCATTTTCTTCTGATTGTACTTCTTGAAGAAGCTTCATGACTGGAACTCCCAAAGAGGTGGGGAAAAATGCATCCATGCTATACACTAGTTGATAGGGAGACATAACAATAGATTTCTTGGTGGTTAGTCTAATATCCCATAGTGCATGCACTAGTTTTTTATGCCATGCTTTTTGATTTTGTTCTAAGAGCTTCTTCATGATGTTTACCAAGCTCTTGTTAGAGGACTCAGCTAGTCCATTACCTTGTGGGTAATAAGCAGTGGAGTGACCTAGGGTGATGTGATATTTATAGAAAAATTCCATCATTTTCTTAGATGTAAAGGCAGCAGCGTTATCGGTGATGATATTCGTAGGACAACCAAACCTGGATAGGATGTTCGTTTCAAGGAATTTGATGATGACTGAGTCAGTGGAATTTCTAGAAGGGATGGATTCTATCCACTTGGTGAAATAATCAGTGGTAGTGCGGATCCACTTATGTTGGGCAGATGAAGTAGGATGGATCTCTCCTTTGAATTCCAAACCCCACTACTGAAAAGGGGCTTTAACACTGATGGGATGCAAGGGTAAAGGTAGGAGGTTTCTTTTGCCATCAAATATTTGGCACTGATGGCAAGTCATGACTAGCTTGTGAGTATCGGAAAATAGGGTATGCCAATAGTAGCCATCTCTAAGGATTTTGTTGGTTGTGGTATTCCAATAGAGGTGACCCCCACACTCTCCCTCATGTAATTCATGCATGATATTTTCTGCATCATTTTTAAGAAAACATTTAAGTAGCAAACCAGCAACACTCTTCTAGTACAATATTCTGTTTAAGATGCAGAAATTTAAAGATTTTTGTTTCAAGAATCTAGCTTTGGTTTTTAACAAAGAAGGTGGAGCATTGAGATAAAGAAGTACATAAATAATATCAACATACCAAGCATAATTTAAAAACATTTCTTCAATGTATGGTGTTGAAAATTCTTCAGTTTTCTCTAACACATCAATCATGTTCATGTCTAAATCTTGGAAATTTGATTTAGCCATCAGTTTTGCAAGTCCTTGTCCTTTAATCAATTTAGTGGGTCTGATTTCTAAATCATATTCTAAAATGGTGACAATCCACTTGCCCCTTTTACCATTAGGGTCTTGATTAAGAATGTCTTTAACAACAGTGTGCGAGACAAAAGCTATGATATGTGAATGAAAAATATAAACTCTAAAGTCCTTCAAAGCTTTGATTAAAGAAAAGACTTGCTACTCCATGATGTTATACTTTAGAGGAGCATCCATTAAGGCTTTACTGAAGAAAGCTATGGGTTCTTCTTGCCTATGATGTTCTTTTGCAGCAATACTGCCGCCATAGTATGTTCAGAGGCAAAGGAGAAAATGTAAAAGTCCTTGGTGAAGTCTGGGCTAATTAAGACTGGTGTTTGTGTGAGTGCTTGTTTTACCAGCTCAAAATATTGTTTTGCTTCCATATTATACTTCACTCCTACTTCCCTTTTTAACATATTTGTGATATTTCTTAAGAGCTCAGCAAGGTTAGGGATGAATCTCCTTAGGAATTTAATCTTTCCAATGAAATATTGCAGCTCTTTAATGTTTCTAGGATGGTTGATTTATAATATGCCTTCTATCCTTTTGGGATCTATCTTGATTTCTTTCTCAGAGATGATGTGACCTAGGAGTTTTCCTTCCTGAAGGCCAAACAAATTTTTCTTAGGATTTAGGGATAGGCCATACTTTCTACATTTTTCAAAGACTTTTCTCAAATGTACTAAGTGCTCTTCATCAGTCTTAGAGTAGACAGTGATGTCATGAAGGTATATGAATATGAAGTAACCTATGTCTTCTGAAAAATCTATGTCCATTTCCCTTTGGAAAGTAGCCCCTGCATTAATTAAACCGAATGGAATTTTAACATACATGAATGTACCCCAAGGTGTAGTGAAAGCAATTTTGAGTTGGTCACTTGGAAAGACTAGAACTTGGTTATAACCTAAGAATCCATCTAGTAATGAGATTCTCTGTGAGCCAACTACTTTTTGGAGTATGTGATCCATTTTAGGCAAGGGGTAATTGTCTTTCAAGGAGGCCTTGTTCAAATTTCTGAAGTCAATACAAAGCCTAATCTTCCTGGTCTTCTTCCTAACTGACACAAGGTTGGACACCCATTATAAGTATCGGACAGGGACTATGATCCCGACATCATACATATTTTTGATTTCTTTCTCAACCGAGGGTAACAAAAGGGGGTTTATTCTTCTGAACTTTGTTTAAATGGTTTCTGATTTTATTTGAGAGGAATTTTATGTTGGATGATTTTGGTGTCATAGGATTTCAAGTCTTCATACCCCAAGCAAACACATCTTTAAATTCTCTAAAAAGCTCAATGTATTTATGTTTTATGTGAGATGGGAGAGTTTTAGACAGCTTTATTATTTTGGGCTCTTTCATCCCTCCAATGTTACACTCTTCTACATTTGTTTCAGTGGATTCCATCTTGGGTTTTTTAGCTACATCATTAAAATCAAACAACTCTTCTAGTGGTGTAAGGCCTCTTGGCAAGGTGTCATCTTTGTACTGCAGAATTTCAAGTTCTCTTTGATCTGATTAATCAAATACTTCTGCAACACAAGATTTTTGAAGGTGGTTTTTATCATCATCAAAGGGAAACTCTGTTTTTGGAGTTTTATTTTCAGCAGAATTATTTCTTTCAAATCTCAAACTCTGTTTTTTGCTTGCAAAGTCATTTATGGATTGTAGAAAATCATCTATTTGGTCATCATTGTCAAACACTTGCCAATGGTTCAAGTTGTCCAATACAGTAGGCCTGTTCTTTATTTTTATGAGGCATTGATTATTTTCATAAGGTAAAGATAAATTGTTGGCAGCAAAGGCAAGCTCATTGGCAAGGCAGTTTTGGGTCCTAGGGATGAAAGTGAGCTCATATTTCTCAAAGGTTTTGAGAAGGTCTAGGGCATAATTTATATATTCCCTTAGCCTAGGGTTCTTGGCTGAATATTATCCCTTAATTTGATTTATGATCAGTTCTGAATCTCCTTGAACCAATATTTTCTTAGCTTTGAGGTCTTTGAGTAGGTGAAAACCAATAAGGAGAGCCTCATATTCTGCAACGTTGTTGGTGCATTGGAAATATAGCCTATAGGAATGGCCTTCATTTGTGTTGTGGAACCAAACCCCTGCTCCTAAACCAACATTACCATAAGAGCCATCAAATCTTATATGCCAAAGGGTGACAATTTCAGTTTTGTCAATGTTTTGCACTTCAGGGCTACTAGAGTTTGGGGTGTCATTTTCTTGGTCAGAGGATTGGCTTGGTTGTTCTAAGGGGCTTAGTTCTTTCTCCTTGTCATTTATTTGTTCATATATGTCATTTTCATTGTACAGGATGAAGGAGTCAAGGTCTGAGTGAATGGAATAAGCTGGTGTGTTATTTGGCCTATCTATGTTACTCACCGTGTATTTCATGTGGGATTCCCGGTATAATCTCCTTGTTTGATTGAAAACTGGGATGGTGGCATAAGTCACGTCCATTTGAAGGCTTCCCTGGAGTTTTCCCCCCCATGATCTAGATAAAAGCATGCCATAGTTTGGGGGGATGTCAACCACAACTATATCCATGACTAGACTTTTAGCGGAGATTTGTGCCAGATTGACACACAGATCCTTGATTAGGCCTAGACACTTGACCCTACTGGAATCAAAAGAGTACAAGTATTTGTAGGGCTTTGTGATCTCTAAGCCTAATATCTCCATCACAACCTTTGGCATGAGGTTGTGTGAGGCATCAGAGTCTAACATAGCATTATGCAGAATTTTGTCATGTAAGTTCAGACTTACATAGAAAGGCAGGATAGCTCCTTCTTGATATTTTCCCTCTACTTCAGGACCAAAAAACAATTATGGTTTATCATTAGTTAAGTTTAAAGTGTCGGTATCATTCCCTATGTTTAATACTTTGAAAATCTGGGATCTATATACCTCTTGGGTTACCAACTCAATGAGGGGTATGGTTATCTTGATTTTGGCAATCTCCCCCTCAAAACTGAAAGGTGTAGGTGTCTTTATTGCATTTACATTAGTTTTATCAACCATTAAATTTTCTATATTTTTAATTTGTTGATTCTAATTTGATGGTTTGGACAGCAGGATTTTTTCAGGGCCACTAGTTGAAGTACTAGGGCAGCTTGAATCTTTACTAGGTTGACTAGTCTTTGGCTTGTTTAGTTCAGTTTTCTTAGCCATAGTATTTGTGTTTTATGCTATATTTTTAGGGATAGGTTCTGAGGTTTTTATAACAACATTTTTTGGCTGTTTTTTTTTAGGAATATCTTAACTCTTTTTTCTCCTAAGGTCATACTACCTATGGACTTCCATTATGGCATTCTCAATTCCTTATCTATAGTCTTTAGAATCTTCATATGATTTCTCATCTGGTTTTGAAGAAAACATCATTTTTTCTTCTTTGGTAAGGAATGTGCTATCCTCATCATCCAAACCTATAACATTTACATGGTCTTCTTCCAACTACTCAGGCTCTCTTTCGTCTTCATCTACATAGTTGTCTTGGAAAGGGGGTATGATTTGTTGGTCACTCTCTCTTTTTCTGACTTGAGGAGGGTCTCTTCTAGAATTTTGATTTCTATTCCTATTTTGAAGATTGGCGTGATTTTCCCTAGGAGGTGTTCTCTCATTCAAACTGAATTTTTCCATCATCCTCTCCATTGTTCTAACCATGGAGTCAAGTTTGGTGTCAGAAGAGGAGGGTGCAGGTGTTGTGTCATATTTATAAGTCACCATTTTTTATGATCTCATCCTAGCCCTTTTCTCAATCAAATTGGCCTCTACACTCAGAGACCCCTTTTGCATGTATTCTAGTGTTAGGTAATCTCTCTCCCTTAGTTGATAGGCCATATCAGAATCAAAGCCTTCTGGATATTTCACTAACGCCAAGCCTTGTGGAGGTTTTATGTGAGGTGGGAGAGCATTGTAAACACTATTAAACCTAGTGGATTAGTCATGAACACTTTCTCTCGGATTTCTTTTAAGATTGTTATACTCGGACAGAATTTGAAGGGGGTTCTTCTTGATTTCCCATTTGTTCACAAAGGTTTGGTAGAGAGTAGGGAGATCATGTATGCTATTGGGAGGTAGTTTTTTAAACCATTTTTTGGGTTCTCCCCCAAGGCTTTGAGAAAAAATTCTCATATGCATGCTTTATTCTTCTATCTCCATGTAGTCAAAAGAATCATTAATTCTATCTACATGTTTTTGAGCAGTGATGGATTCAGTCCCTAAGAAGTGAGGGATTTTGGACTGATAGTCATTTGGTAAGGGTAATAGTGGTTGTTGTAGAGCCAGTGGAGCATACCAGGCTGCTATTATGGGAGGGAAAGGAAACAAAGGCTAATTTACAAGGGGAGGATTTGTGAGAGGTGGAGGAGGATGGAGTGAGGTGGTTTGTACAATGGTGGTATGGATGGGTGTAGCTGAGGTACTTGGACTGGAGGACTAATTCTGAGTATATTTGAGATGAAAAGGGTTGAAGTGTTGGAGAAGATGAAAATCAGGTGGAGTGGAAGGAAAATCTTCTCTACTAGAGCTTTGCTGCAAATATATGGGCTCAAGGTCAGCTTGGTCAACCCTACTTTGTGACTTGGTCCTGAATAGGTTCTTGGTATGGTGCAAGTCAAACTAAGGATCTTGTGAAATTTTAAGGTGTTCTGGTGCAGAACTTGCTCTATGAATGGTCCTAACAGTGGGTGAGTTTCCAGCTTTAGAAGTTTGCCACAAAATATTTTATGGGTCATCAACTACGGTAGGAGTATTTGGGTCCGGGTGTGATCTGGTACTGATCCTTTGTGAAGCTAGATCTCTTTAGTCACACAAGGTATAACTAGGCCTTGAAAATTTTTTTGGACTGATTTGATGCAATCCTAGAAAAACCTATGGGACTAGTGAGATGAAAAAAGGCCTACTGGAGGCTAGTGGAGTCGCCAGGTGGATTATTTTTGAAATTTTGAAGACATGTATACAATGTTACACCACCAAATTCTTGATAAAAATCAATCTAGGGAGTACTTTGGGTTTTTTAGATTCTTTATGCAGCCTTAAGGTTAATGAGTATCCCCTAGCTGAGTCATCATCTTGCTAGGATGGTGAAGCAATTAGTTTCTACTCTTGGCTATGGGTTGGTTTTTAAGTCAAACTAGGGATGTATATGAGGCTTTAAGAGTTTTTTAGGCTACTATGAACTCAGTCCCACTGTGATCACCATTATGTTAGCTCCCCATAATTTGATAGATTGATTGAGATAAAAATGGACAGGGTAACATCAAACCAAGCTTTGGAATCCAAGGACCTAGCCTTCCTGGATTCGGAGAGGGATCTCTCTAGTAGCTGCAAAGATGTGAACTTGTTTGCTGATTAGGGTTGATTTTAGGCTAGATGTTAAGTGCAGGATATTTTGATTGTTTTTGGTTGGGTATGATGCTCATATGGATTTAGATTAAAAACATGAAATATTGTTTAAGTCATTGGGCAATGGAGTCTAACAAGGTCATGATGAGTTCATCAATGGTTTCAAGAGAATTTGCAGGGAAATTTTAACTTGGTTGGTAGGTCTTTAAGGTTGTGGTGGATGATGAGATGAACATTAAACTTGAGAATAAAAGCTAGTGACGTGCATAAATGAATCTTAATAACTTTTTAGACTAAGGGAGTTAGAAAATCATAAGCATGGAAAGAGAATCAAAGGCATAAGTGAAATCTAATCCATTTGATTTCAAACTGAACACAAGTGATTATCCAAGACAAACATTCAAATGAAATTATATAAAGGCAAGAAACTTATTTAACTTTCATAGATTTCATTATCAAGAGTAGAAAAACATTTAAGATGCACAAGTAGTTATAACCATAGAATAAGAGAAAACTCTGAACATCTAAAGTTAAAACTGTGAAGGTTCTTTGAAACAAATTCAGCTAAGTAAAGGAAAAGAGCATGATTCAAACAAACTTCTTTGACAAAACTAGGCAAAGATGCTTTAAAGAGTTGATTCCCAAAACAGAGTATTTCAGTAACAACAATATGCAAGACTAGCCATAAATCATACTTGACACTAACTGATCTAAACCATTCAAGAAATGGAAAAGCTAAGAACTTCTTAGAGAGCAAGAGATGGATTCCCTAATATATCTCAACAGAAGAAAACATTAAGGCAGTGAAGGACAAACATAAGTAAGGTGCCATTAGGAAACATTTCTTAATCTAAATTTTTTGTCCTACTGCAACATAGCAATATGGAAAACATAATGGAAAAATAGAAAACATGAACATAAGAAACACTTCACCATCAACCAAGCTTATGGATCCTGCAAACAGTCTCTCTCCATCAACAAGCAAAATAGGGCATGCATGAGCTCCAAGACATCAAGTTTCCATAAGAAAACTCCAAGAGACTATGTATTTGCTTCATCATAAGTCATAAAAATATAACCCAATACATAAGACCCTCATGCTCTATTTATGGAGAAAATGAGGAGGTGGAAACCCTAAGAGGCTTCCAAAAACCCTAATTTAGCCATAAATGTCATAAATGTGCTTAATGACCATGCAAGGCCCAAGACACATAATAGATAAGATAATAAATGAAAAACACCAAAACATAAATCCCAAATCAAATCAGGAGTGATTTACCCAAGAAAATATTAGAAAACCAATTTTCCATTAATTAGTGTCTTTTCTTGACTTTTTGGCCAAAATTTGTCTCTGTGCGTAGCGCCATATCAACAAAAAATGGGGTCTGTTGCAGCTGAGTTTTGGACCCCTTCCTGACATCGGATTTGACCCCGTGATGTCCCGTTGAAAATCTTGAAGAGTCTGCTTTCCAGAAATACTTGAGTTTTTTTGAATGGATGCCATTTACCTGCTCAAAAATCCAATCTCCCATGACTGCTCAGCGCGCAGTGCCAGGCCTAAAAAGGAGGCAGAAAGGTCATTTTTGAGGTGTTTTTTGACCTTTTGAAGGGGAAAAAATGCTCCAATTGACCTAAAATCTTGTGGGTAGACTGTAGGTGACATGAAAAACCAAAAAAATTTAAACTTTAGCAGCTAAGGATGCCCCAAAAAATAACGTAGCGCCTAGGGTGTTGCGCTCCTAGGGGCCAAAATTTGGAAAAAACAAAAAGTTTCCATATTTTCTTCAAAATTGGTGTGCAAACCCCTCAAGGGGTTTTAGACACCTTCTGAGAAGCATCAGCCAAGATCCTGAGCCTGTCATGCACTTTGGGACTTTTTAGCTCTTCTAGCTCTAGGAGGGCTTGCTTCAATTTGGCGTTAGCAAGCATGCTCTTCCTTGCATAGTGTTTGACCCTTTTTTTCTACAAGGCAAGGCCCCTATTCACCTATTTGAAATGTTTTTGCTCTTGTTTATAATAGTAGATGACCCTTTGTTCCCTTTCAAAATCCTTTTCCCATTATTGATGCTGGGCATCCTTTTCTAAGAGGAGAAATTTTGTACTCATCCCTTGGTCCTCATTATCACTATATAGATCAACAAAGAAAGGCCCTTGAGAAGCATTTTTGATCCTTTTTCTCCTCCTGAGTGGTGTCTTTTTGTCAACACTCTTCATTTTTTCTTTGCCTTTGTCCAATGCTTTGGTATTTTTTGAGGAGATGGCCCTTTTCCTTTTAGAGGCAGCAAACACATCCCTTTTCCCTCTGTGAAAAGTGCATGAGAGAGGGGAAATAATGGGAGTCTCTAAGGTAATTTTGCCATCATTTGTTCCTTCAATATAATCTAAATTTTGTGTACCTTCCTCACTCTGATTCTCTTTGTCTTCTATGGACTGATTTTTGTCAAGACAGTCATGATAGCTGTCATGACTGTCATGACTCTTTCTTGGACTGTCCTGGGCACTTAGATAGTTGTCTTCCTCATATGGCTATTATCCCTCTTCACTGTCTTCTTCTTCAATGTTTTCCTCATCCTCATCATTGTTATCCTCTTCCTCATCATCATGTTCACTGCTTTCATCCTTGTGGCTACTTTCACTTATGTTATCTTTGTGGCTACCATTACTAGTTTCATCTTTTTTTTCTCCTTCTTTATCTTGTTGCTCTTGGCCATTACTGCTTTCTTCTTTGCCACCTTCCTCTCCTTCATTTTCTTCTTCATCTACATCATCTTCCTTTTCAATGCTTTCCTCATGATCATCACTTCTTTCTTCATGATCATGGCTGCTTTCTTCATGGCTACTTCCCTCCTCTTCATCATTTTCTTCATTTTCATCATCTTCTTCTTCACTGCTCTCTCCTTTTCCATCATTATCTGTCTCATCTTCCTCCTGACTGTTGCCTCCTATTTGTTCTTCATTAGGGCTACTATCAGCCCCTTCACATGGTAATTTAGGGGAGGAGGTAATAGGTGAAATTATTTGTGGAGAAGGAACGTGGGGAGATGATGGATGTGTGGAGGTAGATGGTTGTGAAGTGGAAGGCAAGTTCTGCTAGATGAAGGCCCGAGGGTCTGCAAACACATCATGTGAGATGAAGGTCTCCCAAGATATACCTTGTTTCTCTAGCTGGTATAGGACAATCATCTTGATTAGGGAGTGATGAAAGAGGCTAGGAATTTTGTGGTCATAGCTTTTCCTTTTGACAGTGAAGGAAATTTTATCAATACTCCGGAAAAGGTAATAAGGTAGGTTCATCATCTTGACTTTGGTAAAATGCATCAGCAACCTGATATGATATGAGTAGAGCCGGGAGTATCTTCCCTCACATGTGAAAAAACTGATAATCTGCCTCATTAATGTTGCATACCTCTCTAGAAAATGAGAAAAAGGGAAAATAGCCTTACAATTTTGCTGATAAGTGGGTTTCAAATAAGGCCCATAATAACCCAAATCCAACTTCTTTTGTTTGAACCAAAACTCACCAATGTCTGGTATACCTGTTGCCTTGGAAATGATTTCAGATGAAAGATCAAATTGGACCCCTGCTAGATTAACTTGGTGGTTTTGTAGTCTACAGGCAAATAATATAGTCAAGTCTGGATGACTGTTGACTTGCTTGACCTTCTCACAAAAATTGTAGCACCCTACATCCTAGAAGCATGAAAGGTTCATAGGAGAGGAAGTGATTGGAGTGGTGTCTAGGGGCTCAAATATTTTAGCTTTTCCTCCATGATGTTTTGGCTTGGTGGGCGTGTGACTCTCATCACCACTGGTGTGACTGTCTCTCTCTGACATGATGGTTGGTCCAAAACAGCAGAAGAAACCTTGGGCTTTTCTTGAGGGTTTTTTGGAGTGAAACAAGTGGTGTAGGTCAAATCTTTGCAAAAAGGAAAGCTAAGTTGAAGACAACTTTCAAAGCTTGTACTTGGTGGTGGAGGTCAGCCTTATAGTTCTCAGAGCTCTCTTTGCACTCAAAACCAAATTTTCTGACAAACCCTAGCTCAAAGACATAAAAATTGATTTTTTCATAGTCTAGGGTTTGGTCAAATTTTGACTATGGATGACCTCTTTGATTTTAGGCAAATAATGCTTGGGAGGAGGAAAAAGGGTTTTACCAACCTTGTATTTAGCTTGCAAAAGTTTAGAGGCCAAAAATTTGATTTTTGAAGGTCTTTGGAAAAATATATAGAATGCTGCCAGGAGTGCAGTGCTAGGCTGATCGGGTTGTCGGAGCATAGCGCTGGGCAGAATGGGCGGTCTCCTGGGCACCTGTTGTATTTTCTGGGCCTCCGCGTAGCACCAACCCAAGCACGCAGCGCAGTGTAATTTTACACTGCCCAGCTCGCCTTTGTGCTTAGCGCCGGAGACCAGTGGCATAGCGCCAGCCTCTGCATGTAACGCTGATCAACTTTCATAGTTTGCCCGAAAAACAATGCAACTCTCCTCTAATGGTTTATTTTTCCTTGCAAAGTGGCAAGTGGTGCGGGGGGAAAATTAGAAAGGGCCCTTTATAGATTTTTTGAAAATAAATTCAAGGGGAAAACCCACTTTTGTAAAGTTCATGTTTCCCTCTATTCTTGCATGTGTCTTTTTACTGACATTTCACTGTGTGGAACACTTTTTGGCACAATTTTTGCAAAATATTTTCTCATGATTTTATCATCTTTTTGCAGGACAATCCCTTGACAAGGATTCCCTTGTTGGGGGTCTTCAGCCGAGATGTAAATCACGGGAAAAATTCTTCTTAAGCCATTTCTATTAATGAATTATGTCCCATTTTGATTTTAAGGTAAAAACTCTATTTTTGCCTCTTTGGTGAGATGAGACTCTGCATACTGATACTATTTATCCCTTTCCTTAGTGCAGATGACCTAATGCTATCCTTGGAAGTAACCTTGGGGAGGTGACTTCTGCCTTTGTGGTGTTTGTGGTGATTTTCTTGTTTGTCACCATTGTTTCATGACTAATAAAAACATCCCTTTTCTCGTAGAACACAGGCCCCTTGATGATCATTATTTTTAGTGATTTACCATAAACTTATGGTGTTTCTATTTGACTTAATTTTACTATGTATTTGATAAAAAATGGCTTTATGAACTCTTTCAAAGGTACTTCCTTTTTTTCTATCTCTGCTTCAGATTACTCTCCAAGGTATTTTTGCACAAAGGTTTGGAGGTGATAGTTTATCTTTTGTATGTTTAGATGCTGAAACAAGAGGTTGCTTTTGGAGGTCCCTTTGAAATCCCCTCTGTTTTTTATGAAGGAGACTTTTTATTCCATTACCTTGCCTTTTTGCTAACCTGATGTCCTTTTGACCACTCTTGCAGAGATGTGAGCATAGAGCAACTGTATCCTTGCAAGATTCATGTCTTTAGGCATAAAAAGTTCCTTGAATGATCTCTTTGGTGTATCTAGGACAAGTGACTTGTCCCCTTCTTTTGAATGTATTCCCTTTATATAGAAGACTAAGAAAAATCTGCAGGGCATCAAATCCATCCTATGACTTTGTGAAACCCTAGGTGATCTAGTGGAGGCCTTCTTGGACTTGGTTTTTGGGCTGGGATCTAGACTTAGGGTTTACAAGTGTAAGATAGGATCCATGCCAAGCTTTGTGTATTTGTGGGCCTAAGATGCAACAAGCATACTTTACTATTTAAAGGCTCTGTAGAGACACTCAATTTTTGAGAGTTGCTAAAGGAGGCACAACAAAGCTGCTCTATTTGGCAGGCTTAGGTGGTGGTGGGGAATTGTGTAGGTAAGCAAAAATAGAGGTTTTGAGCCAAGGAGACAAGTTAGGTTTAAAAATGAATGGCTTGAGCCCCTGATGGGTCTTCCAGGAGTAGTGGGCCAGTTATGACTAGATAGGATAACAAAATAATGAAAATTATACCTTGAGGATAATGAAGGGAATGAGATTTCTAGAACTCACAATGTTCTATAAAATTTGTTTCTAGAAATATTGGGGTAATCATTTAGTCATCACCAAAGCAAAATTTATTGACGAATAATAGTAGTGATGTGGCAAGCTAGCATCGCAGGTGATGTGGCCTAGATCCCACAGACTACAATTAGTTTATGATGACATGACAGTGATGTGGCAATGATGCGGCAAGCTAATGTGGCTCGATGACGTGGACCTGGCCTGTGTACCGCACATCGCATATCGCACAGGATAAGTTATTGTTAAACGTTAAAGGTTGCGAAGTTCGATGTTGGCCTCATTGCGATGTAGTTTCAAAGGAAAAATCCAAAGGATTTCAAATCCGTATGCAAAGCCTTTTCTGTGCTAAATCACATCCGAGGAGGAAAGGGAGATTACAACGTAAAAACTATGGAACGCAAAAGTGCGATGTGCGATGCTAGGTGGGACCCGATTGCAATCGAAAATTGAAAATATTAAAAGATTAGTTGCAAAGGAAAGTGTTAAAATCGCTGAAGTGCGATGTGCGATGCCAGGTGGGAGCCGATCGCAATCACAAATTGCAAATTTTACAAGGTAAGAGCTAAGGAAAAGTTAATTCTTGCGCCGTGCGAAGTACGATGTTGGCATGGATGCAATGTATTTCAGAGCAAAGGCCTAAAGGTTTTCAATTCTGGGCGGATGTAGTTTGTGTGTTGTTTTTTGAAGAATAAAGGCTAAGCATGACAATAGGACCCGACTATGCATTCAAAGGGTTTATCCACCAAAGCTACCAGGATTCAAGACTCATTAAAAAATAACGTGCTAGTGGGGTCAAGCTGGCCCCCACCTGTGTGCCACGTCATTTTGACTCTAACCACCCTCCACCTTTCCACCTCATCCACTCTTCTTTCCCACATCCGATGACCCTTATCTAGTTTCGGCTCCCCCGCAGCATTCAAAATTTATCATGAGGGGGGGGGGGGTCTGAAATGGGTGGTATCCATTATCGCCCAATCCTCCACATGTTTCACTCTCACAATTTCACACCCCCTCTCTATTACCTCTTACCACCTGAGACCCCTCCGAAAAGATCTTTCCATTGGCCTCCAAACTGCCGCTGCATTTGTTTGACCATTACCACTGCTGCTGTGCCACGTCCACAATCATCCCTTCACGTCCAGGCTTATGAGGTTTGTGCGCCATTTTATGAAGAAATAGGCCAAAACATGATAGAAGGACTTGTAATAGAATGAGCCTCAACAAGGTGTGCAAACAAAGGAGTTCGAGTCGGGAAAAGGCATTTTTACAAAAAAATTATGTTATAATGGAAGAAATAGAAAAGGAAACAAACTCATCGACACAATCATTAATCCATGAAAAGTAACTAGCGCTGCACCAGATTTAATTACTAAACACCAGTTTTCTAAAAAGCAGGGTCAGATGTTAGAGCCACCATTGGTTACCTCTTTATGACCATCACAGCTACCTCCAAGCTTATTGTTTGATCCTATGAAGAGCCATCGAAGTGTTTAGATCCATGAAGAGCTGCCCAAAATTAATTCCACAGGCGGTGTTGTTGTCAGAGATTTCTGATCAGGCCTTGCATGGCCACACTTGTCCATTTTCTACTAAATTGTAATCAATGAAAGGTTGCCGAGTAAGGTAGGGAAACCGACTTAGTCTTTAGATAAATACTGCATGCCTTAGCAGTATCAAGGGTTGGAAAATTTGACCCTGCTAAAACTTGCATTGTAAGAAGTATTGGAACACTATAACTGTTTGAGTTGGGCATCAATAATAAAAGACCGTTCACAAGATTCTTGAGCTATGTTAATGGTGACATTGTATCCTCTGTATTAATGTTTTTCCTCTGCCTTTTCATGTTGTGCATCAATTTATCTAATTTCAAAACAAAAAATTTAGATTAAGATTTGCTAAGAGAGCACCTTAATTCTGTCTGTGTTTTTTATCTTAATGTTCTCCTTTGAGACATGAATGAAGAATTTAGAGATGGTCTGCATTTACGTTGAACCTTAATCTTCTCCTCCTTTCCCATTTTACACTGCTAGTAAGATCCAGTCTAAATAGTTAGCTTGCCCTAGGAATTCCCTTGAAAAGTTGATGCACCATTCAGCCTGTTTTGACTCCATATCCTAATGGAAACAGTTTAGAGGAATCCCCTTAAATCCAACCATGAACAATAAAAAAAAAAAACTCCCGCACTCAATTTAATTAGCCTAATATTAGTAAATTCAAAAAAATCTAAATCTTATAGAGAGATCCCTCTCTGAGTCTAGGAGGGCTAGATCTTGGGCTTCAAGTGGTTTTGATGTTGTTATTTATAATTTAGTCTTGCCAATCTTATAGATTATAGAGTGATAACATATTGGAGACCACACTAGGGATTGAGTTATTGAAAAAGCTTAATATTTCATTAGAACTCAGAAACCCCAGTCAAAACATTGTATGATTTAAGTATTTTCCAAGGTTGGTATCTGGTTGTTGATGGTGGACAACAACCAACCGCAACAAAGTTGAAATCATCCACCTGGCGACTCCAACCCAGATCAGTTCCATTCAAGTACTCCACTGAAGGAAGGACCTGAAACATGACCAGTTAGCCTAGAAGGATAAAGTATTCAACCCCAAATTGGATTCAAGAAATTGTTGTTTTTATCTTTAACTATGTTTTATCCTAATTTAAGCTTGATCAAGATAACACTACTAAGTTTTACATTGATCATTGGCAGATTGATGAGCCTCAAGAATCTAAGCCCCAAAATTTAGACCATGTACATACTTATACACATGTGCACATCCTAGATACACTTGTGGAAAACCCAGTAAAACATGAGCCTCAGGCTTTATCCCATGCTCCTGCTAAATTCCCACATGGTTATAAGCCTCCTGCTTTACCACCTATACCTGTAAATTTCCCAGACGGATACAAGCCTCTGGTTTTTCCTATTATCCTCCATGACCTCCCTACCAATTTTATCAATAATCTACCCAGATTTGATGGAGAAAGTGCAAAGATCACTGCCGAAAAGAACATGAAAAATCTTGAGGATTTCCTTGATCTGTTTGAGGTGGGAGAAGATGACGTGTGTATCAGAAATTTTTCCCTATCATTACAAGGTAAAGTTAAAAATTGGTTTAAATATCTTCTAGCTGCAAGCATTAGCAATTTTAATCAATTCACTCAAGTTTTCCTAGATAGATGGGTGGTCATGGGAATTTTTTTTCTCATCATAGAAGAGCATAAACATTTAAAAAGACAACCTCGGGAGACAGTACAACATTTTTCAGCCAGGTGCAATAAGGTATACTATTCGATGCCTGCTAAGATAAGGCCACCCCCAGGATTAGCTCTCTGGAACTACCCACATGCATTTGACCCAAAGATGGCATTCCAGTTACTAGAAAGGGATCCTGCAACCCTTGAAGAAATGAAAAAATATGGCTGTTGACGTGGAAGAAAACCTATTGAATAGGGAAGAAAAGTTAAAAGAAATGAAGAAGGAAAAAATAGAAAAAGAGAAACTGATATCTTCAAAGATAAAGCTAGATATGTTGACAAACACAATCAACGAAATGATGAATATGATTAGCTGGAAAGAGGAACTTGCTGTTCAGATACCTCATGTTCCATTAGTTCTGAAAAAGACAAAAATAAATGTACCCAAGCAATCTGAAGCCCATCCTGGACACCTTAAAATAGAAAATGATTGTTTCATATACTCTATCCACAACACATCCAAAGATGAAGTCCAAAATCAGAAGGAGGCAGGGAAATCCTTAGCAACAATGTATATGATAGATGACCTTGCATACAGAGGTAGCCATCTTGAGTAATATTGAGGTTGACTGTACAGATAAACCAACGCTATCTCCATGGGAAGAAGAGGCATGGTCACCACCATGCAAAAACAAAAACCAAACTCTGCATGCTGAGAAAGGTTGCAAAGAGGAAAAATTAGGAATTTTCCAAGTAAGTAAAAAATGCCTTCCTCTATCTTTTGCCTCACTCTTAAGAGAACATTAAAAGAATGTTGCAAATAGGAAAGAGGAGGAATGCTCTAATGAGTCAGTTGAGAAAAAGAGGGATGATCCTGAACCTTCTTCAGATCCAGAAGTTCTCTCCCTAAGTCATCTTGAAACAATGGAATCTAAAACAGATGATGAATTGATCAAGATTGATTCTTTTCCCTTATGATTTGATGCATTTCAGATTGAGAAAGGGAATCTAGATCACATTATAACTGATAATCACATGAGAATATTAGGGTTCAACCCTTGAGTTCAAGATTAGCTATAAGATTAGGAGAATATTATAGTTTTTTTAGATCTAGGGGTTCAACCCTTGAGTTCTTTTGAATGCCAAGTACCAGATGAAATCACAGAGTCTAAAATAGATGATGAATTGATCTAGTTTGACTCTCTACCTTTGTGCTTTAATGAATGTCAAATTATAAAAGGGAATTGGGATCACAGTTTGGCTTATAGTTATAAGAGAAAACATGAGCTCTTAGAAGAACCAACACTACCATCTAAAGCACCACGTGACCCAATAGCAGACACATTGGATGGTTTATGCATTCAAAGTCAATCTTCCTGTGTTCATAATGCTCTCAAAAGCTTCTATGATATGGATATGATCAGATAGTCTTCCC
Source organism: Pinus albicaulis (assembly GCA_034641835.2). Lineage (NCBI taxonomy): Eukaryota > Viridiplantae > Streptophyta > Pinopsida > Pinales > Pinaceae > Pinus > Pinus albicaulis. Next base: position 870,898,986 of record CM076572.1, read on the forward strand.
CATTGTATGATTCGGTAGAAGTAGTGGCACAATACTCATCAGGTAGCATGCAAACATGTTTCAAGTTGATTGAAGACCAAGAGAGCACATATGCAGTACTAGGATATGAAGCTGAGTTGGCCGAGTCAGAATACCCAGAAATAAATCAAGAGTATCTTGATCCAATGGCTGTCTATATGGAGGAATTGTTCTTTATAAAGCCAACACATATTTCCATCATGTCAGTTTTTTTTCAAAGGTACCAAGATCCATGTAAACAAGATCAGGCTAAGAATTTCTATCAAAAACCATTGTCAGGTTTGTCTCTGAACATGTTGAAGAGCAATGAAAGAACAAAGATATTAGAAAAATTGCTTGACTGGCTACACTGTAATTATTGTATTATTTAGAAGGGAAACCATTTCAGTAGATTAGGGTACATAGGTGTGGAAATAAGCTCAACACTCTTAGCATCTTTCAAATTTTAGTTTTAGATGGCTTTTCATTTTTGGATCAGTATGTTTCAGACTTTATTTTCAGCTTAGTTTTGGTTTCACCATTCAAGTTTTCAAGTTGCAGCAGTATGTTCAGCTTGATGGATTGCAGTGGATAAGTTAAATTGTAGTTTCAGTTTAGATTTCAGTATTCTAATAAGCTAGCTGGCTAAGCATGTGGTCTATTTTAATCAGTCAAAGTCAGGAGGAACAATCAGCTAGTTTCCAGTCACTATGTTGCCTGAAAGATCAAGATACAAGTTGTGGGATCAATCCAATGGATCAGGCTACTAGTCTAGGGTGTTCTTGACACCTCCTGAAGGAGCTGCCATCCCCAGCTAGAGCCACTGTTAGAACCCTATAATTTAAATTATCACAAGGTGACTGTGTACTTTCTCTTTGCAAATATTTCATACTGTACATAAATGTCAATATTGAAATTTTTTTCCAAAGAAAGAATCAAAGGAAGCAAAGGCAACAGAGAAGCAATTAAGGCAGAAAAAATAGCAAAGGCAGAGTCATGAACGTGTTGGGCATAGTCGTGAACATGATTGGTTCAACTCGTGCACGTTTGGGTCGAGTCGTGAATGAGTCAAGTATTCCACGAACAAATAGAAAGAAACGAATGAGCACGACCAAAGAAACAAAGTCGGCAAACCACATCAAGGGAGTAGTGAGGACCGTTAGATCTGAACATCGATCAATGGCAGAAATTTAATTTCATATCGCATATTGGCCAATTTTACATTTATAAGTTAATAAATTTCAAGTTAAACTATTTAAGTTGCGATGTGATAAGTAACAAAAAATGCGAAATGTGAAGTACGAGTGGTGACGTGGCAAGTGACGTGGTAGTGATGCAGCAAGCTGACGTGGCCTAGACCCCACACACTGCATTTAGTTTATGATGACGTGACAATTACATGGTAGTTATGCGGCAAGCTAATGTGGCACGATGACGTGGACCTGGCGCACATACCGTACATCGCAGATCGCACATGATAAGTTATTTTTAAACGTTAAAGGTTGTGAAGTGTGATGTTGGCCTGTATGCAATGTAGTTTCAAAGGAAAAATATGAAGGATTTCAAATTTGTATGCAGAGTCTTTCTGTGTCAAATCGCATTAGAGGAGGAAAGGGAGATTACATCGTAAAAAATATGGAACACAAAAGTGCAATGTTCGATGCTAGGTGGGGCCCGATCGCAATTGCGAATCGAAAATATTAAAAGATAAATTGCAAAGGAAAGCGTTAAAATAGCCGAAGTGCGATGTGCGATGCCGGGTGGGACATGATTGCAATCTAAAATCGAAAATTTTACAATGTAAGAGCTAAGGAAAAGTTAATTCTTTCGCCATGAGAAGTGAGATGTTGGTGCAGATGCGATGTATTTCAGAGAAAAGGCCTAAAGATTTTAAAGGCCGAGCGGATACGGTTTGTGCGATGTTTTGTGAAGAACAGGGGCTAAGCACTACAGCAGGACCCAGCTACACATTCAACGGGTTTATCCGCCAAAGCTAACAAGGTTCAAGACTCATTCAAAAAGAACGTACCAGTGGGGTCAAGCTGGCCCCCACCTGTGTGCCACGTCATTCCGCCTCTAACCACCCTCCACCTTTCTGCTCCTCTTCCACACATCTGACGACCCTTATCTAGTTTCGGCTCCCCCGCAACATTCGAACTTTATCATGGGTCAGGGGGTCCGAAATGGGCGGTATCCATTACTGCCCACTCCTCCATGTGTCGTACCCTCACAATTTCACACCCCCATCTCTATTACCTCTTACCACCTGAGACCCCCTCGAAAAAGTTGTTTCTGCTGGCCTCCAAACCGCTGTCGCATTCATTTGACCATTACCACTATTGTCGTGCCACGTCCACCGTTATCCCTTCACATCTGGGCTTATGAGGTTTGTGCGCCATTTTATGTAGAAATAGGACAAAATAGGGCAGAAGGACTTGTAATAGAATAAGCCCTGACAAGGTGGGCAAGCAAAGGAGGTTGAATCGGGCAAAGGCGTTTTTACAAAATTGTTATGTTATAATGGAAGAAATGAAAAAGGCAACAAACTCACCAGCACAATCACTAATCCATGAAAAGTAACCAGCGTTGCACTAGATTTAATTACTAAATGCCAGTTTTCTGAAAAGCGGGGCCATATGTCAGAGTCGTTGATCAGCGGTTGTCATTGATGTCAACCCAAGCAGCACCAGGGACTACCCCAATATTGCATGGGAATTTTGACCTAAAAAATTACTATATTCTGGTTCGATAATGATTTTGATGGTTTCTTCTTGTTGAGATGTTTTCGTTGATATATGGCACACCATGTAATTCTTCACGGTTTGAGAGATATTCATGTTTGAAGTTTGTAACTCTAATTAGTGGGATAAAACCCCATGGGGTTGTGGCATGGGTTATTGAAAAGTCATAATTAATATATTTTTTAAGCTCCTAAAATCCCTCCCACGTTCACTTGTTGAAGCCCCTCTCAACCTAAGCATTTATATAAATTGTGATCCTCATATCCTCCTTATGCAAGGGATTTCGCCATTTGAAATAGGTCATCGTGGAATTTTCACTCTAAATTTTTGTCTACGAAGGTTCAGAAGTTGAAATTTTTTTGAGGAGAATCTGAAATATTGAGGAAGCTTTTGGGAAAATTTCAGATCAAGGTGCGCAATATTTTTGGAGATATGATCTGTGAAAGTCAGTGTTTTTGCATGCTCCTGAAATTCATCTCAAAGAAGTGACCTTGGGAAAATCGTCATAACCCTCTCTCTGTGTATCAGATTGGAATTCTGTAAAATGTGACAGATAGTGCACAGAATGTAGTTTGCACTCTATCAATCTTAGAGCCGAATGAGGAAAAAGTGACACGTGGCATGCCATACAAGTTCACTCTACTGAAACAGTCCATAATTAGGAAATTGTGAGAGATTGGGCATAAATCTCTCTTGAAGAATCCAAATTGTGTCAGACTTGTGGCATTGGAAAGATGACTCAAAGGAATAATACAGGACTGAAAATAATATATTGGGGATCTGAAATAATAGAGATACACCAGATGCAATATCGAGCTCCTAGAAGGCAAGAAAAAGCTAGATCATGTGTTGTCAAGGGCTACAAAGGACTAGACTTTCTAGTGCAACAAAGAAAATCAAGGTGCAACAAAGGGTAGCATGACAAGAGTAGCAACCAAGGTGCATAATAGCAGCAATAAGTTCATCACACAAAGTCTTCAAGTGGGCAGCACTGCATACAGTCACTGTAAAGTATTTCCAACAAGAGCCACCATTGGTTACCTCTTTGTGACCATCACAGCCACCTCCAAGTTTATTGTTTGATCTTACGAAGAGCCATCAAAGGATTTGGATCCATGAAGAGTAGCCCAAAATTAATTCCAGAGGCGGTGTTGTTGTCAGAGATTTCTAGTCAAGCCTTGCATGGACACACTTTTCCATTTTCTGCTAAATTTTAATCAATGAAAGGTTGTCGAGTAAGGTAGGGCAACCGACATAGTCTTTAGATAAATACTGCATGCCTTAGCAGTATCGAGGGTTGGAAAATTGGACCCTGCTGAAACTTGCATTGTAAGAAGTATTGGAACACTGTAACTGTTTGAGTTGGGCATCAATAATAAGAGATCGTTCACATGATTCTTGAGCTATGTTGATGGTGATGTTATATCCTCTATATTAATTTTTTTCCTCTATATTTACATGATGTGCATCAATTTATCTAATTTCAAAACAGAAAATTTAGATTAAGATTGGCTAAGAGAGCATTTTAATTCTATCTGTGTTTGTGATCTTAATGTTTTCCTCTAGGACCTGAATGAAGAATTCAGAGATGGTCTGCTCTGCATTTACATTGAACCTTAATATTCTCCTCCTTTCCCATTTCACACTACTAGTAAGATCCAGTCTACATAGTTAGCTTGCCCTGTGAATGCCCTTGAAAAGTTGATATACCATTCAACCTATTTTGACTCCATATCCCAATGAAAACTGTTTAGAGGAATCCCCTTAAATCCAACCATGAACAATAAAAAAAAAACAACTCCTACACTCAATTTAACTAGCCTAATATCAGTAAATTCAAACAAATCTAAATCTTATAGAGATATCCCTTGCTGAGTCTAGGAGGGCTATATCCTGGGCTTTAAGTGGTCTTGATTTTGTTATTTATAATTTAGTCTTTCCAATCTTATAAATTATAGAGTGATAACATAGGGTAACCTACTGCTTAGCACTGTAAGTTCCAGGGTACTGATATGTTTCTGAATCTGCTTCCTAGATAACATGTTGAATTCGATAGGAATATATCTGTCAAAGGTAGTCAATGAGGTGTCCTACATCAGTTGACTCGAAATGAGACAAGAATGATTTTTTTGGAGATATATTAGAGCAATGTGTTAAAAAAACTAAAGGAAATATAGGCATATGCTTGTATGGTTCTTATAGGAAGAAGAGAGTAGGAAAATCCCTTGAACAATAGAAGGAACGTCATCAAGGTTACCAAGTAGCTTAGACTCAAGAACACCAAAGACTGTTAGGATACAAGGATGCAGGAAGATCAGGATATCAAGGCTAAACTCATAGGATGGTAAGGTTCCACAAGAAGTTAATAAAAGAGGAATATGCTAAGGGGATTCAATGTTCAAGGGAGTTACAAGAATATTGATTCCAAAAGATCCTTTAGAATATAGATATTGAGTCACTGTTCTATCCTAATTTTTCCAATTTGATTAATTTTAATGAGTACAAAAAGGTAAACTAGGCGGTATTTTCATGTTTATAGAGTATGAAAAGATCGTAAATACAACTCCAAGTGGTACCTTTGTCATGGTTGATAACTGGGTGCAAAAAAGGGTTGATAGTATACCCAACACAGTTCCTTTTCCGTAAGTTAGTCCATTGAGTTCGGATAAAGTGAGAAACCTATGCTCAATAGACGTTTACCTCTTTTTTTTTATGAGTATGAGGAGACAAAGTAAAATCAATATTCTCCTTGAAATTTTAACAATTCAGACGAAGAAAAATCGATATGTCTTTTCCAATTTAGCGAGCTAGAAAAAGAGATAAAAGGAATTGCTCAAATATTCTTCGTGGGAGTTTTATGAGCCCAAAGAGGGTAAATCTAGGATTTTTCAGTTTAAGAGTGAGAAAAGATCCAAAAAAAATATTTTCTCATCTAGAGTCAAAGACGGTCAATTATACATAAAAACACTAAACGATCGTCATAGCATATGTAAATTTTGACAGAGTAGTGAGCTCATGCATGTTTAAACAAAGTAGCAATGAATTGCTCCAAAATCAAAGATAAGCTTAGACGTGTCATACCTCCAAAGAAACTATAAGAAGGGAAGCATGCCCTCATTTTCACCATTTGAAGTTTGTGAGAGTGTTCTGGAGAGAAAAATGAGAACAAATTTCCCAAGCGATTGCGAGAAAAATAGGAAACCATTCGAATTTCCGCCAGTTCCACGTAAGAGCCCTGATCCTTAGCTTGCATTTCATTCCTTATTTTATGTTTTTTTTCTGCAAATATTTTGGTTTTTAAGAAAGCCCTAGGTGTATTGGATGGTAATGCGATCGCACAGGCAATGGGATGTGTTACACGCTCTTCCCATTAAGGAGGAGGGTGTTAGCACGATCTGTGGAGTGAAGGAGGGTTGCCTTAACCGGAAAAGCATAAGAAAAACATAAGTTTCTTGATTCCCAGGTAGATTTTGCTAGCTATAATTTGATCAAGGGGTTTTATGATGTAGGGATCAGGTAAACAAGATGAGTATTTAGAGAGAAAGATCTCATGACCATGAGTAACTAAAAATTCTTAATGCTCCAACATATTTGGAAGCTCTAAAATGGTGCGAGTTGTTGAAATATGCCAAACTTGACCTGATGAAAATTCAGGAGGATGTCTTGAGTTGGATCATCCAACAGTGGGATGAAAAATAGGGTTTGTTCAGGATTAGGGACCATGAGCTCTCAATCGAGCAGGACAATATATATTTCCTCACTAGTTTATAGTGCAGAGGTGCATGAGTAAACTTGAAAAGATGGAGAAATCCTAGGACAACGGTGGAACTGATCCGAACACATTTCCCAGAAGGCAGTAAGCTAGTGAGTAACAAGATTCCAGTAGTGAGGATAGCATAAGACCATTGAGGTATATTATATGGATGATCATGCACCTGACAGGGGATAGGAGTTAGCATGTGGCTACAAAAGCCCAGTTTCTACTGGCATTGGATTTCTTGCAACCACAAGTGTTAAACTAATGTGAGGGAGTCCTCTGACAGGTGAAAGAAGAGTTGACCACATGTAAGACTCAGACTCAAAGAGAGTTTTTGTATGATACCCTAATCGTGACCTTCATAATAGAGAGAGTGCCCATGATGGGGCCTTGAGTGATTCTAGGTATAACCAGTCCTAGGGAACCCAAACAGGATCGATGGGTTATTGAGATTCAACAAGATGATGATCCTAGTGAAAATTAAGCACCTACACTAGGTGGGGCCTGCAGGCTATTTTTAGGTGATATGCCTATTTTTAGAATTTGGATCAAAGTCTATTTTTAGCAGTATTTTATTTATAGATGCTTGAGAAAATTATATGGATGGATGGGTGTCTATTTTTAGAATGCATGTGCGAAGACGGTTTGTTGATCGCATGTCTAAAAATAGAATGCATGTCGATTATTGTTATCTCTTAAAAATAATTAGACAATAAATAATAATCTATTCTCTTGAAGAACTTGATTTCAGTTAACTGATGTGGAAAACCAATTAACTGAAGGAATTTCGAGTTCAAAGGTTGGTTGATGGGACATGGTAGTGGACTACATTGTAACTGAGTGATACAAAGTTGTAACAGAGTTGGATGTGTAGTTATGTGAGTTGTAAAGTAGTTTAACTCAGTTAAGTGAGCTAAACTTAGTTGTGCTAGTTCTAACTAGTTGTAACTAAAGATACACTAGTGAGAGATCAGCGAATTAAATATTAAATTAATTCACATGTAGTGATCTCACATGCAACTGAAGATTTACTACTGTTAACTACATGCATGTCAGATCCAGTGGAGACCCAATTGAGAGATAGGTGAAAGGGACAGTTTGAATATCAGTTGTGACTATATTGGGTGCACAATTGCAACCAAACACACATTGGAGATGCCAATGAGGATTGCGCATTCAAGGCAAGGAAAGATCGAATTCATTCATGGATTGTTATCAGCAAGGATTACATAGTGGAGGCAAGCTGTCAAGAGGTAGTAAATTGGTGCATGTTTATGCCAATTTTTTTATGACAGTGTGAGACGATTGTATACTGTACTGAGAGCTCCTATATTAGAGCTTTATATGAGATTTTTTCATGATCCATGATATATACATAATATATTATAGTGGGATTTTTATCTTTATGCTTTCCTGGTAAAAACGTCTGTGTTATGTGTGATTGATATTTCTTCATGTGTTTGCAATTGGCGATTAAATTTACGAAAATATTTCAGTAGAAGGATTCTATATTTAATAGTGGCATATAATTGTTAGATCAAGAGAATCTGGCAATAAATAATTTTATTAAAATTTCTACATGGTATCGAAGCAAAGAATATTGCAATGTAGAGGAAGTGGCTAAGTTTGTTGGTAGAAACAATTCGAATTTGTTGCAAGAATTTCTTGGTGTGACAGTTGAGTAAACATCGAAATGGATTTCAATGGTTTTCACTTAGAGCATGCACTTGAGGGAAGCTCAAACTAGATTTCATGAAAGGACAGGATGGAGGCGGTGCTTGAAGATAATGGCTTGAAGGAATTCATCGACAATGATGTTCCTAAGCCCACTTCGACAGATGCTGCATTACTTGACGTTTGGTAAAAGAAAGTAGCGAAGACGAGAAGGATTCTGTTGGAAGGTGTGTGAGACCATATTGTCTCAAGCCTTCATGGGAAAGTCACTCCATTTGAAATTTGGAAGGCTTTGACGGATCTTTTCCAAAGCAGCATCGACTATAGGAAATTGGCGCTTAAGGATAAACTCAGAAATATCAAGATGGAGAAGGGCGAAAATATTCCTAAGTATCTCACAAAGTTTGTCCAATGTCGGGATGAATTAGGGAGTGTGGGAATCCCAGTTTCTGATGATGATTTTGTGAGTTTGGCTCTCTTGGGACTCCCTAAGATTTGGCACAGTTATCAAGACTCTATCAATGTATGAGAAAAATTTCCGAATTGGGAACGTCTGTGGTCGGATCTAGTGCAGGAGGAGTTTAGGCGAAACACCAAAGATGGCTCTTCATCAAAGCATGATGATGAAGAGAATTGTGCTTTGGATTCCAAGGCAAGGAAAGGGAAGGGGAATAAATTCCATTCAAAATCTGAGGCTAAAGGTAAGAAGTTAGATTTGTCCAAGGTGAAGTGTTTTCAATGTCACGAACATGGGCATCTCGCCATTAACTGCCCATAGAAAAAGAAGAACAAGAAGGTTGTTGGAGCTGCAGCTGGTGAGGCACTTGCCTTGCAATTTGAACTTTATTTCTCTTTTATCGCATGCTTGGTTTCAAGTGCAATGGGATCGGTGTGGTATATTTATAGTTGCGCTTCCTTCCACATGATGGGAGATAAGGAGATTTTCTGTGACTTGGAGGAGAAAGATCTCCAAATGCATATAGAGATGGGCGACGATGGATGATATAGTGAGACTGAAATTGATACCATTACCTTTGAGAGGGAGTCAGGTAAACCATTTCTGTTGAAAGATGTTATGCATGTTCCAGGTCTGAAGAAAAACTTGGTCTCAGCCGCGATTTTGGAGGACAGAGGTTATGACGTTGTTTTCAGCGATGGAAAAGCTTTCCTGCGACATAAAACATCAGGTCAAACCAAGAGGATAGGGATTCGAGTCAATAATATCTACAAGCTGGAGGTAGATGGTTGCACTGAAATGGTGGGCAAAGAAGAAGAAGTGGTGAGCCAAGATGAGGTAAAATTATGGCATAGGCGATTTGGCCATCTTCACCATGGCGCCCTGAAGATTTTGCAGTAGATTTTTACTGGACTTCCCAAGGGTACACTTGTGCAGTTAGATCAGTGCAAGGGGTGTACTATGGGTAATTTTGTGAAGACCACCTTTCATGAAAGGGAGAACCGTGCTTCGGTGATCCTAGAGAGAGTTCACACTGACGTGTGTGGACCATTCTTGGTTGCTTCAACAAAAAAACACAGGTATTATGTTATTTTTGTTGATGACTATTCTCGTAGATGCTGGATATTATTTATGCAGAATAAGGATCAAACATTCTCAGATTTTTGTTAGTTTAAAGCATTGGTGGAGAAATATTCGAGGAAGCAAGTGAAAGCTCTGTGGAGCGATAATGGTGGTGAATATATCTCGAACAAATTCAAATACTTCTGTAAAAAAGAAAGAATTCAAAGAGAACTCATAACGCCTCATAACCCACAACAAAATGGGGCCATGAAGAGGAATAATAGAATGATCATAGGTGTTGCATGAGCTATGCTGCATGATCAAGGCCTACCAATGCACTTGTGGTCGGAAGCATGCAACACTGCGATTTTTGTGCAAAACCGTTGTCCTCATAAAGTACTTGCCATGAGTACACCTGAAGAAGCTTTTACTAGTAAGAAACCAGATGTTTCTCACTTTAAGATTTTTGGCGCATTTGTTTATGTGCATGTGACCAAGAATGCCAAGAAGAAGCTGGAGCCGACTGCTGAAATTGGGATATTTTTGGGGTACACAGAAACACCCCATAATTATCGTGTGTATTTTCCAAACAGTCAAATTATTGTGGTGTGACGAGATATAAAATTCAATGAGGAGAAAGCCATGAAGTTGTCACTTGAGAGGGAGCTAGACTTGCATGTAAAGGAGGAACTGCTTGTTCCCAAAGATGAGTCTCTAGATATGGATAAACCACAGGAGGAGGTTCATGGAGTGGAGGAGTCCACTCATGCAGAGCCAAACATCATAACTGGCAGAAGGCGTACCACAGAAGCTGAGAAGCTGAAGCTTGATGTGGCACAGGGTGTAGGAGTCCCTACTTCATAGCGCAGACAGAGACAGTCTCCTGATCGATTCACTGGATACATGGCTCTCATGAGAAAATGTATTATGACTGAGCCATATTCCTTTCATGAAGCAGTGTAGAAGCCCACATGGGTAGATGCAATGGTGGAGGAGTATGACTCTATTGTCAGAAACAATGCTTGGGAAATTGTTCCAAGGCTGGTTGATAAATTAGTGGTAGGTTCAAGATGGATCTACAAGGTAAAGCAAGCTACTGATGGGAGTGTTGAGAAATACAAGGCCATATTTGTGGCCCGGGACTTCTCACAGATGAAGGGGATTAATTATGAAGAAATTTTTTCACCTGTCGCACGGTATTCTTCCATAAGGACTATCCTTTCTCTCTTAGCATAGATGGGTTGGCACATTCATCACATGGATGTGAAGACTGCATTCCTTAATGGGATCATTGAGGAAGAAGTGTACATTGAGTAGCCTGAAGGATTTGAGATCTTTAGTAGTGATTCGCATGTGTGCAGACTCAAAAGAGCATTGTATGGGCTGAAGCAAGCACCCCGTGCTTGGCACACTCAGATCGATAGCTATTTCACTAGACTTGGCTTCACCAAGAGTGAGGAAGATGCAAAGCTATACCAGATTGTGGTGGAGGGTAAGATTTTAATCATTGTTCTTTATGTTGATGATTTAATACTGACTGGTGATGAGCATTTGATACACTTATGCAAGGAGGACCTTGCAAAGGAGTTTTAGATGAAGAATATGGGCCTCCTTCACTATTTCCTTGGATTGGAAATATGGCAGCGAGATGGTGAAATTTTTGTGTCTCAAGACAAGTATGCAAGGGAGATACTTGGTAACTTTCACATGGATGACTGCAAACCCATGGATACTCCTCTTCCAATAAACTGGAGGAAAGAGGATGCTACATATGGAGAGCTAGTGGATGCAACTTCCTATCGACAGTTGGTGGGTTCACTCATGCATTTAGTTAATACAAGACCGGACATATGCTATGCGGTGAACCAACTTAGTCAAGAGATGGTTAAGCCTACCAAGCTCTTTTGGAAGGCGGGCAAGAATGTCCTGAGATATATCAGGGGAACATCTAAGTATGGCTTATGGTACAAACAGACAGATGAGGTGAAGTTGCATGGCTTCATGGATGCAGATTGGGCGGGCAACCCAATGGACAGAAAGAGCACATCAATAGGGGTTTTTAGTATCATATCTACAGTTTTTTCTTGGTACAATAGGAAACAAAGATCCATGACACTGAGTTCAGTGAAAGCATAATACATGGCAGCAAGTCAAGCTGCATGTGAGGCTATCTGGATGAGGAATATCCTGGTCGGTTTGTTCGGTTCTCATTTAAATCCTACAATGATTCATTGTGATAATTAGAGTTGCATCAAACTCTTGGTTAATCCTGTGTTTCATGATAAATATAAGCTTATAGATATCTGATATCACCATACCAGAGATTGTATGCAACGGAATATCATGTTTCTTCAGTACATTCCTAAGGAAGATTAGGATGCAGATATTCTAACGAAGGCACTCACCAGGACAAAATTTGAATACCATAGAGAGAGGATCAGGGTGAAGGATAATCCCTTTCTTGTTGAGAGGGAGTGTTGAGATTCAACAAGATGATGATCCTAATGAAAATTAAGCACCTACACTAGGTGGGGCCTGTAGGCTATTTTTAGGTGATATGTCTATTTTTAGAATTTGGATCAAAGTATATTTTGAGCAGTAGTCTATTTATAGGTGGTTGTGCAAATTATATGGATGGATGGGCATCTATTTTTAGAATGGATGTGCGAAGACTCTTCATCGATCAGATGTATACAAATAGAATGCATATCGATTATTGTTATCTCTTAACAACAATTATACAATAAATAATAATCTGTTCTCTTGAACCACTTGATTTCAGTTAACTGATGTGGCAAACCAGTTAAATAAAGGAATTTTGAGTTCAAAGGTTGGTTGGTGGGACATGCTAGTGGACTTCGTTGTAACTGAGTGATACAAAGTTGTAACAGATTTGGATGTGTAGTTATGTGAGTTATGAAGTAGTTTAGCTCAGTTAAGTGAGTTAAACTCAGTTGCGCTAGTTGTAACTAGTTGTAACTAATGATACACTAGTGAGAGATCAGTGAAGTAACTATTAAATTAATTCACATGGAGTGATCTCACATGCAACTGAAGATTTACTACTATTAACTACATGCATGTCAAATCCAGTGGAGACCCAGTTGAGAGATAGGTGAAAGGGACAGTTTGACTATCAGTTGTGACTATAGTGGGTCCACACTTGAAACTAAACACACATTGGAGATGCCAATGAGGATTGCGCAATCAAGGCAAGGCAAGATCGAATTCATTCAGGGATTATTATTAGCAGGGATTGCGCAGTGGAGGCAGGCTGTCAGGAGGCAGTAAATTGGTGCATGTTTATGCCAATTTTTGTATGACAGTGTGAGAGGATTGTATATTGTACTGAGAGCTCTTGGATTAGACTTTTGTATGAGATTTTTTCATGATCCATGATATATACATAATACATTATAGTGGGGTCTTTAGCTTTATGCTTTCCCGATAAAAACATCTATGTTATATGTGATTGATCTTTCTTCATGTGTTTGCAATTGGAAATTAAATTTCCGCAAAGATTTCAGTAGAAGGATTATGTATTTAACAGTGGCATATAATTACTAGATCAGGAGAATCCAACAATACATAATTTTATTAAAATTTCTACATGGGCATCCTTAGCACCTCGGATATGAGGCAGATTGATTAGACACTTTTTTGAGGATGAATTATTTGAGTGGCTCAGAGAACTATACGGGGGATCCAAAACTAATCTTGCCACTCGACACTCAATGGGGGCCACTAGGTAAGAGGATGGGTCAGGGATAAAAGTATTTTTTGTCTTTTTAAGTTTATGAATTTTTTTTTGTTATGGGTGAAAAATTACTACATGAAGCTTGGCTTGACACAAATGTGGCACTAATTTGTCTTGCAGGTGCTCCTCACCATGCTAGGCAGGGTGATCAACTACCTAGGGCTGGAGTAGCAACATAGGTCATGACAACCTCCGAAGAGGGAGATGACAGAATGATTTTTCATGAGGTTGGTAGGAAAATCGAAGGATTGAGCATGGGCGTGTCACCTCTTCCCATGAGAGAGATACCTATCCATATGCATCGACACATACTGGGTGTACCAAAGCAGTTTTTGGTGCCTCTTAGGAGGTTAGCTAGAGAAGTGATTTGCTACCATGGGTAGCAAGCTCAACAGGAGTAGATTAATGGCCATCGGGTGTCAGAGTGAGGCTTAGCAAAGCCATTTTTTATAAAACACCCAAGTTTTTGGATTTTTTGATGTAAAAAGCCTGGAAACAATATATATATATATATATATTCAAATATTTTTTGGCGATTTTGATGGTGTATGTGTTTGTTTTTTGTGTAAATATTATGATGAAAATTGGACATTCATGCATGTAACTATAAGGAATGTGAAATATGCCAATCTAATACATAATTTTACAATGAATTAGATAATGCATTAAATTCTCTAGGAATGTGTTCATAAGTAAGATATTCGAATTGACGTTCCAAAATTCATATCCTTAAAAAGTAACGTAACAACATTAGATTGCGAATGTGATAATGATTATTCAAATGCATAAAAACAAGCTAAGAATCTAACCTGACCACCATATTGGATATGTCGAGAGATGTAACTTCAGTAAGGAGTTTTATGACTGACATATACTCAACAATATTATTGGTGGCATAACCAAGGAAGACCCCCTCGAAACTAAGTAGTTGCGACTCATGTGTGTAAAGAACCCAAGTAGATGATGCAATTTTCCACGTGATGATTGGCACCATCCGCGTATCTGACATATGATAAGGGTGATGTGGACATCTGTGTAAAATAAGAGATGTGCATGAGACAAATAACCATTTTTAAAAGCCAAAAATATCCAAACACACCAAAAGAGACAAAACTTATATACATAAAATTACAAAGTAGATTCCTAGTAGAGCACTAGGAAAAATACCTTTTTAGATAGAGCATGTTACAGGTCTCTCCAAGTGGGATTCCATCGTAGTCCTAAAGTTCATAGGATCCTTTGGAAACAACCTTAGTGGTGACATATGGAGCGACCCAAAGTGGTTGAAGTGTTCCTGCCCCCAAGAGATTATGTTTGCCGTACTGGGATTTGAATCATCGCTTGTGTGATTCAAGAGACAGTGCAACGTCTCTACGAGTCTCATCCAAATGATTAAGTGAGAGCAAGCGCTCTTCTTTGACAGTGGTACCAGTTAGGAGTTCAAAAACAAGTTTGAGGGAGGGAATATGACACTTGATAGGAAGAGATACTTCCAGGTTGTAGGCAAGATTTAATGGTGTGCAGCCTGTAGCAGTTTTCACTAACGTTTGGTATGCCCAAAGTGCAGAATATAACATTCTATGCCATCAGGTTTTATGATTTCCTACTAACCGGTGGATCATGGCCTTAAGGATTCCAATGACGACTTCCACTTGGCCATTAGCCTGTGGGTAGTAGGAAGATGAATGATCTTGGAAAAAACCACGCATAGATGTTAAATCAAATGTCAAATAGTTCTGAAAGTGAGATCCATGGCCTGTAATAATTTTGTAGGGTAGTACACCAAAGAGAGATATAACTTGATTAAACAAGAATAAAGTAGTAGTTATCTATCATCCCAAAAAGTGGGAATGGCTTCAACCCATTTTGTGAAATAGTCCACAACAACAAGAATGTAGCAGTGTTTGTCAGAAGAAGTGGGATTACAAGTGATGAAGTCAATGACCCATTTATAAAAGGGACCAATGGGGGAAACCTGGTGAAGAGGGGAAGGGGGTGCACGCATTTTATTTGTATATATTTTACAAGGATGACACTGCTTGACTGCAGTAATACAAACTTTGAACAAAGTTGGCCAGTAGTATCCTGCACACAAGATTTTCTTGGTAGTAGCCATGCCTGGAAGATTCCCTCCACATGCCCCATCATGGAGGTAATTAAGAATGTGTTCCACCTCGGTAAGAGTGAGACAACATCAAATAATTGAGTCAGCACCATGATGATATAAAGTATCTTTGAGGACTAAGTAGTGCTTAGCCTGATGACAGATGCGACAATGGTCGTCAGATGACAGATCTGAGTAGAAATGTTGTGTTTGGATGTAGACAAGAATGTCTTCATACCAAGGATCAATAGATTCAACCAGATAAATAGATTCATTGGGCATAGGATCATGAGCTACTTCATCTGGGTTCAAATGTAGGAAGGTCCGACAATAATTCGGTGAATACTAAGGTTTTTTTGGCCATGGTTGTACTAAACCCCAAGTCAAATTTCTAGAGGATGATGATTCATTTTGAATATTTTCCTCCAATAAATTGATGGGAAAAAATGTGTCTCATGGGATTCTCCAAGGAAATGACAATAATATGACGCAACAAGATGTAGTGTCAGAAGCGATTGACAACAAAAACTATTACCAAGGAAAATTTTTCCACATGTGAATACCGTAATTCAGGCCCAACAAGGCCTTTTAAGAGGTAGTAAACCACATTCTCACTGTGATTATCATGTGTTTGAACCAAAACCATTCCGATGGAGGATGGTGAGGCTACCTGGTATAAGAGAAAGTCACGCATATAGTCAGGAGGACTTAGTAGTGAAGTTGCGATGAGCGTATTTTTCAAGGGGTCGAATGATCGTTAGATTGATAGTACCACAAATAGGGTAATAATTTATTTAGTAGGCACATAAATCCTTTCATTAATTCAGCATAGCTAATGATGTAATAAGTTTTCCTTCCCTTGCAAACTATGGAGTTGAAGGATAGACTGTGGTGAAGAAAATTGAGTAATCGCCTTTACTTTATCAAGATCAACCCATATCTCATGTTTAGAGACAATGAATCCAAGAAGATGCCCATAATCAAGGAATAATATGAACTTATGTGGATTTAGACAGATGTTATAGAACCTACACCTAAGAAACATCACTTGAAGGTGAGATAGGTGTTGGGCTCATTTCTTGGAGTGAGCAGGAAGATCATCCAAGTAAGCCTGAATAATGTGTCTGATATCATGAAAGGCTTAGTCTATAGAACTTTGAAAGGTTGAATCCACATTCTTGAGACTGAATGGGAGCTTACAATACACAAATTTTTCCCAAGGACAGATGAAGGCAGTTTGTGTTGGTTGTCAGGTCTAATAGAAATCTGGTTATATCCTGAGAAATCATCCATGAAGGAGAAAAATTTGCAACCGACGCCATCGTCAATTATTTTGGGGAATGAATGGATTTGGTTAGTTTTATTTTTACACACAACATTCAAATCGCGGTAGTAGACACAGACACAAATGGTACCTTTTTTTTTTCTACAGGAACTACATTGGATACCCATTCGGTTAAGGGGATGAGATAAATGAAACCAACACGTAATAGTTTTTCAACTTCAGTATTTATGTCAATTGTTTTGAGAGGATGGACAGGTCAAAGTATTTATTGGACAAGCTTGGCATTGTCATAAATCTTGATCTTATGCTTGAAAATAGAAGAATCTATGCCAAGAATTTCCTCATAAGACCAAGCGAAGACATCGTAGAATTCCTTAAAAAGGTAGGTGAAGCTCGCAATTTATTCAGGAATGCAGTTAGCTCCAATTTGAATATTTTCCACGATACCTATTTTGACTGAGATATCAATGAGCATAGTATTTGAAATATCACCCCAGTTACCTTATGAACCCATAGTTTAGATAGTCTTGTAAGCCAAAGGAATAATATAAGGTTGGTGAAAAGGAAAGATTTGCAACAATGTCATGTCTGAATCATATATCAAAGTGCGATGATGATAGTCATCCTAGCGCCACTCCTCTAAGGACATGATCCCATATATAGCTTCATCCAAAGGCAAGACTTCACTCAGGAGATTATTAGAGGGAGAGGCAATGGGAGAGGAAGTGGTATTATCAGTCATAACCAAAGCAGTATAATAATCAGATGCAGGTTGAATGGATTGGTAAGACATTTCAGCTGGTGAGAGCGACATCTGTTCTCCAAAGGAATGAAAGTCTAAATGGAGGATATAGGGATCGAGAGGGATATTATAAATGGTAGAGACCATTGAAACCTTATGTGGAATATCAGGTGGAAGGAGAGGAAAAAAAATCTAAGAGCGAGGAACCCTTTAGAAGATACGTACCAACATTGAGACAGGAATAAGGTATGCCACCAATTAAGGGCACATTGTCGCTAGGTAACGGGGATTAATTTGGCGTACAAAAGAATAGTTGATCCATTGTGAATATTTCCCCATCAATCAGAAAGATGATGAGTCAGATGACCGATGAAACAATGGTAGTCATGGCACAAGTCCAACTGTAGCCCAAAAGCAAATTATAGTTGAGAGGGCGATCTACGAATTCAATGTCCACCATTAAATTTTTCCCACTTAGAGTGATGGGGTAGCTATAAAGGTATCCTTTCGAGATGAAAGTGTGACCATCAAAATCTTTGAGGTAATTCTATGGTGGTAAAAGAGTGGGAGAACCCAGGGCATGCCAACTAGAAGTAGACATTTCGCAGGTCGAAGAACCTTCGTCAATGATAGTTCGATGAATAACCTTGCCTTTTGGCATGACCTGCACTTGAAATTCAAGTTGATGGGAGAGGAAAGGTTTACTCTTTTTTATGTTGAAAATCGCTAGGTTTAAATCCTCAGGGTCAATTCCAACAATGGCTGAAAGCAAAGCTTCCCATTGTGCTGGATAGGTTAGTAATACTTCAAGGGAAGACATAGCTGACGGTGCTTTCACAAAATTTTATACAATATTCTAGTTTTGGGAAACATGTGCATAGGTATTATTTGTTGTGCGACGAAGTTTCCCTTTGGGGGGACGAATCATAGGGTCAACGACATGCTCGTCAATATGAAAATCATTAGGCGGTGGTGGATATGAACTCAAGGCAGTATCTAGAGCGTTAGCAATTGGAATTCCATAATTTTTAGCTTGCGTTTGTATATCAATCATTTGATAGGTGTAAAAAGTTGAAAATCCTTCACCAGAAGGAGGTAGATGTGAACCATCGTTGCCCACTTGCAGGGGTTGTGGTGGATTTGATACAAGGTATTGCCGCTATTCAGCGGGAAATGGGTTGTTGAGGACCATAGGGGTCCAACGAGTGTCCTTATGTGCAAGAAGGTTTGTGCAGTCTTGAAGACGAGGAAATTTTTGGGTCATGTGGTCCTTAGCACAGATATTGCAGGGGAACTTGGCAATTTTTTCTTTCCCTTTCTAATATTTAACAAGAGCTTTCTGATTGGGATTTTTCTGAGTAGCAGGCTGCTCCTCAGAAGGAGAGGTATTTTTCTTATTCTTATTGTTCTTACTGTTGGGTTTTTGTGTAGACTGCAGATAGTTTATCGCAACGGTTGGAGGAGCAACCTATTGGGTAGTAGGAGCAGTATCGACAACAATAGATAACTGAGTAACTTTCCCACTGAGTTGTTTTACAATAGCCCAAAGGTAGCACCAATGATACCTGTATAGACCAATCTACTGTTCTAGATTAGGCTCAATTTATTGTCAACCAAGGTAGGTAATCTTAGAGGCACGTGTCTAATGTTTATAGACCTAAAAGGATCTGTTTGCCTAATTAAATTTTTATTGTGGTAGGCTCCAGCACTCTTTTTACAAGAGATTGGTATGTGGTTCCTCACACACTTTAAACACTCATGAAATTGAATCTGATATGTTGTTCTAAAAACAGAGTGCTACTAATTGTCTGAGTTTTCAATCCTTTTACAAGGTTTTAGTTCACGAAAACTCTTTCAAAGTAACACACTAAAGCATATTAAAAATCGAATTAATTAAAACAGAGATCACAGAAATGATTTCGAATTCAATACTCAACTAAACCCTCTTACAAGGACTGTTCATTAATTTAGTAATTGAATTCTTCAATTATAACTATGAATCATGAAATAAAAATTGATGAATGAAATCACAAGCAATCTTAATAAAAATCAATGAACTCAGAGCATAAAAATTAAACAAAATACTAAATCAGATTTGAATATTAAATCTAATGAAAATATAAATAAAAGTGTACCGACTTCACATGGGGGCCCTTCCACGCTTTGAAGGCACACTTGGGAAACTTCAAATGATGAAAATGCTAACTCAAAACACCATAAATGATAAAATTATGTTTCTCATTAAAATCTGGGAATGAGTTACATTAAAACAGAGTTCTGAAGCACGTACACAGTCTCCAATTTTCTCTTACATCCCATAATATCACTAGCATCACTAGCCTATTACATACTTTCATTCACTTATTTATCAAAAATTACAATCAAAAGAGGCTATTTTTGTTCCTTATAATCCTAACTGATCTCCAAAACAGATCGAATTAGTTTGGAATTCCTAATCATAGGCAAAATATCAAGCTCATTCATTATGACTCAGATTTTTCTGCTAGATTGGCTGGTTTGACCAGCGTTGACCGGATATTTAGGGACTTCAAATCTGATGATGGATAGATTTTTCATCATCTTTGTATGTTCCAGATCACATCCTTGTCCTTCTTTTTTATCTACCTACTATGCCACGTGTCAGAACATAAACCGTTTACAGGAAGTTATCACATCTTGTAATTTCTTGAAAAATTTCAATTTTTAACACAAAAATTCCATAAATTAATTTTAATGTAAAAATAACAATTATAATGCTATATTAATCAATTTCAATAAACCATAAGGGATTTATGGAAGAAAATAGTGGAAAATGATGGGATTTTAGGAGAAAAAGATAGCCACAAAATAATACCAACATTTCCCCCAAACTCAGTGATTTAGCATGTCCTCATGCTAACCTGATGTGCTCCCTTTATGTTCTGCTTCTGCTTCTGCTTCTACTTCCTATAGCAATACATCTACATTCTTCTAGGCTTGAAACTCATGCTTCATGTTCTTTTATTTTTCTTTGAGAGCCTTTTTCTGTGTGTACCATTTTGTTGCCCAATTACATGTTTCAATTTGATCAGTTTTGAGTTCTTTGACTTTCCTTTTCAATTTCTCATTTTTTTGTTGAATCTTCTTGCTCTGGGCTCTTAACACTTTATTTTATTTATTTATGACTCTTTCTAACATATTTTCTTCCATAAGTTCCTCTTTTAAATCTTCGATTTGTTTCTTTAGCTTTCTCTGTTTCTTGTTTGTAGGTACTGGCTCTTTTCTTTCTCCCTTGTTACATTCAGTTTCCATTTTTGCATCTTGTTCTGGCTGTGAATTAGCATTGCTTTCAATTTCCATTGGTGTATTTATATCTTTCTCTGGTTGATCATCTTGTATTTTTTTGCTTTTTATCCTCCTTGATCTTCTTGTGTAAGTATTGAAAATTTTGTCTTTTGCAATTTTCTTGGCATCTTCTTGTCTCATTCTCCTTGTTTTCACACTACTACTGGGTTGAGCAACAGTGCCTGACTTAAATTCAGGGGTTTCCTCATCAACATCAACCATAAATTCTGTGCTTCCTTGTTTCTCTTGTTCATCTTCTTTGGTTTTGATTTGATTGACAATTAAAAATCCTTCCCATGTTATTCCTCTCTTTTGCAATTCAAATTCAATTAAAATTTTGATCAAACCAAAATGATACAAGCTTCTATATTCAGTACCCTTTTGTTTCTGGATGGTCTTTGACATCTTAGTCAAACTCTGTAAAATAAAGTAAGGCAAACTGATAGTGCATTGACCCTTTAAGTGCAACACAATTTTTATGTGATACAAGTATACTATGCTGTAACGCCCTTCACATGTGACAATTTTTTGGAGAATGTATACCATTTCATCCCATGGATGGATTAACTAACTTCTAGGAACACCCTTTTTCCAATTGACAGAAGAAACTCTGGATGTAGACATAAACTAAGTCCACGATTTTTCTCTAAACTGCTTGGTTTTGAAATATTTTTCCCCTTCTGGACTAATGTCTAATGACTGAGCTCCTCTGAGATTCTGAAAGAGAAATTTTCTATCAAAGCTTTTTCTCCATTAAATGAAAATGCAAACTGTTTTGTAACTTCTTCATTGTTTCCATTGAATTTCTCTAGAAAAGGTAACCATTGTTTTTCCCTCAAAATTTTAACACAGTCTTCATGGTATTTTGAGCTATCAAATTTCTCAGGCTCTGCTCTATTTGTCATTTTTAGAAAAATCTTTGTTTTAACCCTTTTTTATTATACTCTGTGAAACAAAAAATTTAACCAGGGTTTTTCAACTTGTTACCTTTCTTGTTGCGTTCCACTGAGATGACCTTAAGTTTCTGAACCGACTTCTTCAAATTTCTGAGCTAGTCGTAAATTTCTGAGCTTACTTCAATTTCTGGGCGAAAGTCACAATTTTGGATAACCCCTGACTCCTATACTTTCTCCATTTTTCAACACATATTATCTCATCCTTTTGGTTCTAAAACTCAGAACCTGAATGTTAGCTGAATTTTATGAACTCAGAGTTTCGTAAAATGAAAACTCAGCGTCCAACCTTGATTTTGCCTATTATCATAAGATAAGATTGTTATGATGATGGCGCAAAGAGTAGGGCTTTATTATGAAAGACCGTAGTCTTATTTACAGAGCCTAAAGACGTGTCACAGAGAGTTCAAATCATAGATACAGAGGAACGATAGTGGTTTGCAGAAAACACAATCATAGTAATAGAGTATACAAGTCGTGCTGACAGAGAAGTGAAATCATTGGCGGATACACTCATAAGAAGATATGGACCTCTTTTATAACTTATCAAATAAACATTTGATACTTCATAAACTATATATATGTGCCCTGGCCTTTCGATTAAATCCATATATGCGTTCGAATGTCTTTCAATTAAATCCAAGGTTAAACCATGCATCAAACATTCTCCAGTCATAAACCTTGGGTGTTATATTAAGAATGGGTCCCACCAATTCATGCACTTCTTCAATCGACGACCCTCAACTCGTCGCACTGCAAACTCTGATCGAACGATCACCAATGAATATCGTGTTGTTAAAGCCTCTGAGCATTAATGCTCCAAATATACGCGAAATTAGTGGTATTAAAATACCACTACCTCCTTACGTGTCAATAGCAAACATATATCGCGTTTTTTTGATAAAACTTAAATACAACTTTTCAACTGCGCGATACTTCCAGTTTTCTATTTCAAACCCGCTTTTACTTTATCTCTCAAGATTCCTCTCCTTATTCTCGTGGTTCCACACCATTCCACTTCTGCACCACCCTGATTCTGATTTCGCTTCTTCTTTCACAAAATGTCTTATCCATTCTGAAGGATTGGCATTCCACCTCAACTAATGACAGTTTCTATCAGTCTTCTTCAGCAACTTATCTTGTTGGAATGGATGAAATAAATTGAGGACAGGCTTGTTGGTACTATGTTGGCAGAGGTCTATTTAAAACAATGATGAATGTATGAGGGTATGGGTAGGAATGGTTAAAATGGATAATATGGGTAGGAATGGGAAATATGAAAATATAAGTGTTTGTATAGAAATAGGCAGAGTGGTAATAAATATGAACGTATAGAAATAGGTAGAGGGATATGGGCATGAAACCATTAGGAAATAAGATAGCTTATGGTTTGATAGGTTAGAGTGCTTAGAATGGATTGATATAGGTTATGAAATTGATAATAAGCAATCATAATTATTTATTTAACACTAAAATAATCTAGGAATTTAAATGCTAAAAACAAAAATATTTCAATACATTACACTTGTGGGCTGATAAAATCCTAATATTTCTTTTTGCAGGTGTAACTGATTTGCTTGTACAGGTGTGACTAATCTGATTTTCTTTGTAACTGATCCTTGTCTTCTAAAATAGGTCCCTTCGAAAATAAGTATAAATAGGTCCCTTGAAATCTGAAGAGTCATGTTTGTGAAGCTTCTATTCATCTTTGGTGTTGATGCAACCTTGTTTACAATTCTGATTGGCAACCTTTGAAAATTGTTGAAGTAGCCTTGTGTACCTTTGATGCAGTATTTGTACAGGTCCCTCTGCTGTTTGTAGTATTGACATAGCCTTTGAACAGGTCCCTCTACATAACCATGTTGAAACAGGTCCCACTGCATATTTTGTTGCTTGAACAGGTCCCTTTACTGATTAGAACAAAACAGCTCTTATTGAAACATTGAATTACTGAAACAAATTCCTTGAAAAACTGAGAATGAGGAGATGAGATAGGAAATAAAAACATTGTTTCTTCTCCCCCATTAATTCTTTGAATTGTCCTCAATTCATTATTGAAATTATGAAAAACATGAAATAACTAGAACAATGAATTCTTACCAGCCAAATGATTGGTTTTCCAGTAAGAATTCGGGTTTAGAGTGTACCAGAGTCTGGTTTTCACATCTAAACCATTATTTTATTTTTTTGTATTTTTTTTTAATTTTTTTATGTTTTATTATTTTTTTTTTAATTTTTTTTTTAAGAAATTGAAATGACTAAGGTAGAGATATCACAGCTGAAGGCTATGATATCTCAACCTCCTTTTGCTGAGATACAGTTTGAATAAAATCTTCTTTACTGATGGGCTTATGATAGAGTTTCAACCTATGTCCATTGACAATAAAGGTGTTGCCTTCTCCATCAATTGTAGTAAGTTTGACTGATCCATTTTCAAATACTTGAACTATTTCATACGGGCCCATCCAATGTGTTGTGAACTTGGCTTTATGATCTCTAAATTTGGAGTCAAAGAGTAAGCCCAGTCACCTTCTTTAAACTCTTTCTTCTTTATGTGTGAATCATGCCACTGCTTCCTTTGTTTCTACATTAGGATTGTTCTCTCTTCTGCTTGCTACCTCATTTCATCTAACTGGTTTGATTTCATAATTCTCTCTTTTTTTGCTTCATTGAGATCAATCCCTATATTTGCAGCCATTTTATAAGTATGTATCTGAAATTCAATAGGAATCATTAACTCTTTTCCATACACCATTTGATATGGTGTAAATCCTGTAGTGTCCTTCCACGTGATTTTGTAAGCCCAGAGAGCATCCTTGAGCTTTTCCTCCCAGTTATTTCTGTTTATTGCCACCGTTTTAGCGATAATTCCTTCCAAAGTTTTATTTGTATATTCCACTTGGCCATTGGCCTGTGGATGGTAAGGTGTACTTTTCCTGTGCTTGATTTTATATTTTTTGTGATGTCTTGAACCAGCCTTGAAGTAAACTGAGTACCTTGGTCTGTTACTATCTCTCTAGGCACTCCATACCTTACAAAATTTCTTCAAATGGGAAATTTACCACTATTTTTTCAGTTTCCCAGACAAGTGCTTTTGCTTCAACCCATTTAGTCACGTAGTCAATACATACTAAGATGTACTTTTTACCCTTTGAAGGTGGATTGATAGGTCCTACAAAATCTAGAGCCCATTTTTCAAATGGCTCTAAATGTACTTGTGGCTGAAGTGGCATCTCATCTAAAGCAGTTGGTCTACCCATTCATTGGAAACTGTCACAACTTCTCACATACTTCTTGGAATCCTTAAAAATTGATGGCCAATAATAGCCAAGACTGAGGATCTTGAATGTTGTCCTTTTAGCTGCAAAATTCCCACCACAAGGTTCATCATGACAGGATTTTAAAATATCAATTATTTCAACATTTCTTACACATCTTCTAATAATCATATCATAACCAATGTAAAATATATCTCCATTAACCCATGAATGTCTGGCACTTTGCTTGATGAGTCTTTTCTTCTCCTTTGAAGTAAAATATGGAGGTGTCTTTTCTATGGAGAGATAATTAGCTAAATCAGCATACCATGGATCCACTATTGAAATTGCAAATAAATTTTCATCGGGAAAAGAATCTTCAACTGGAACAACCTCACCTGGATTGTGGAGTCTAGAAAGAAAATCTGCCACCTGGTTCTCTTTACCTGGTCTATCCAATATTGTAATATTAAATTCTTGTAGCAATAACAACCATCTGGTAACTCTACCATTAGTTATTGGTTTGTTCATTAAGTACTTAATGGTAGAGTGGTTAGTATGGATAAAAACCTCATAACCAGTTATATAATGTCAGAATTTATTCACAGAATGTATGATTGCAAGCATTTCTTTTTCAGTAACTGTGTAATTAAGTTCTGCAGGTGTCAGATTTTTACTAATAAAATAGATGGAATAATTCAAAGACTCTTCTTTTTGGCCTAATGAGGCACCTACTGCAGTATCATATGCATCTGTAAAGATGTGAAACGGTAGGGTAAAATTAGGTCCTTTTAAAACTAGTGTGGTTGTTAAATTTTCTTTGAGTGTTTCAAAAGATTTTTGACAATTTTCATTCCAGTTGAAAGGTGCATCTTTTGCAAGAAGCTTAAACAGAGGTAAATATATCTTACTAAAATTTTCAATAAATCTTCTATAATAGCTTGCAGACCCAAGAAAGCTTCTTACCTCTTTTTGAGTCTTCGGAATTGGAAAATTGACAATGATTTGGATTTTTGATGGATCTACTTTAATGCCTTCTGAAGAAATATAATGACCCAATACTATCCCTTCATTTAGCATCATAAAAAAATTTTCATTACTCAAGGATAAATTGGCTTCAATACATCTCTTCAAGACTTTCTCAATATTTTCTAATGAATGCTCAAATGAATTACCATACACTGAAAAATCATCCATATAAACTTCAACACACTCATGAACTAAATTAGCAAAAATAGCTAATACATCTCTCTGAAATGTAGCTGGAGCATTACAAAGTACAAATGGTAAAACATTGTAGGCATAAGTGCCCCAGGGACAAGTAAAAGTGGTTTTGTCCTGGTCCTCTAAGGCTATTCTAATCTGGTTGTAGCCACTGAAACCATCAAGAAAAGAAAATGATGATTTCCCAGCTAATGTATCCAAAACTTGGTCAATAAATGGTAGTGGAAAATAATCTTTGAGGGTTGCTTTGTTCAATTATCTGTAATCAACACAAATCCTCCACTTACCATTTTTCTTGGGCACTACTACCAATGGAGATACCCACTGACTGTCAGAGATGGGATAAATAAAATTTGCTTTCAGTAGTTTTTGTAATTCATCTCTAACAATATCATGAAGGATGGGATTCATTCTTCTCTGTGGTTGCCTCACTGGTCTTACATTACTATCTATGTAAATATGGTGAGTGCATGTTTCTGGGTGGATTCCCTGCATATTGGTGTAGTCCCAAGAAAATGCCTTTTGATATTTTCTCAATAATTGAATCAATTTTTCTTCTTGAGATAAGTCTAGGTGTGTGCCAATTTTCAATGTTTTTCCTGGACCAATATCTATGATCTTACTCTGTGTGTTTGTGATAGATTGAATGGGAAAAATGTCTTCAAATAATGTTTGCAAAGAATGAATGGTACATGTTTCTTTAAAACTTTGTGCTAAACGTTGATCTGCAGCATTGTATTGTTCATTTCTTAATTCTTCAGAAATATCAGGATGAGAAAGGAACAATTCTACCAAATCATCATTATTATGTTCTTGAAAATCATAGATTTGATTGATGCTGAAAACAGATTGAAATTCTTCTTTATCATTGTATTTTTCATCAAGCCATAAGTTGTTTTCTACTGCTGGTGATTGTGCTGATGGATACAGAGTGAGTTGTTTCCTTTGAGTTCCTCATGAAATAATCATATTACCTGATCTACACCCTATGAATGCATCAGCAGTTGCTAACCATGGTCTACCAAGGATGATAAGGTGTCCTCCTAAATTAGATTTTGGCTGAAGAACTAAAAAAATCAACTGGATACTCCCAAGAGTCCAGTGAAACAATTATGTCCTCCAAAATCCCTTTAGGAATCACTTTAGACCTATCAGCTAGTTCTAAGACAATTGGTGTGTATTGCAAGTTTGTGAGTTGCAATGTTTTCATTGTTTCAAGGGTCATCGCATTTATTGCAGCCCCAAGGTCAATTAAAGTGTTTGGAATAGGTATGTTTTTAATGATTGTAGTGACTCTGGGAATACCATGATCAACAGAATTTTCCATTGAAATGGTGTTTTTCATAAGGCCATCTAGATGTCCAATAACATGAATAGTTTGTGGGTCAAGTCTTTTTCTTGTAGGCTTCTTGAGGCATAGTTCTTTGATTGCTTTAGTATATATCGGAATGTCTTTTATGGCTTGAAGTAGTGGAATTTTTATATAGACATTCTTTAGCTCATCTAAAACATCAAACTGTGGTAAAGACATGGGAATTTTTCGTGGATCAATCTTTCTAGAAAAGGTGGTGGATGCACTGGTTGCATTTGTTTATTTTTTATGTCATCATTTTGTTTCTTTTGAGTTGGAATTTCATCTTCATTATGTTTGTTTTCTTCTTGTTTTTCAGATACTAGAGGTTCTTTTTGAAGTATCTTACCATACCTAAGCTCGATATTTTGTAAAGGTAGAGTGGGATATGATGGTCCCTCATCTACACTGTAAGCTGGTCTATCTGCTCTATTATTTGGATCGGGTACAGGTTGAGCAGGAATCTGAGTAGGTCTAGGAGGCTGGTTAGATGGAAGTTGTAATTGAGATGGATTTATTGGTGGAGGAGCAGGCAATGTTTGTTGAGTGTTTTGAGGTTAATGGACAACTTGCTGCTGAGGATATTGTTGATATGTTTGAGGATACTGCTGATATGGTTGAGGATATTGTTGGTATGGTTGAGGATATGGTTGGTATGGTTGAGAGTATTGCTGAAATGGTTTCCATTGTTGTTGTGGGTAAGTTTGGTGTTTCCATGGCATGGGTACATTCCAAGAATTCTGAACATACATCTGATCTTGTGCAAGAAATTGAAAATTTTGGTTTGGAAGCATACTTGGAGGTGGAGGTCTCGATTGCCATGGTCTCTTGGTGCCCATGAAATACACATTCTCCATATCTGCATTAGCTTCCAAATTACAATTCTAAAAAATATTGATTTTAGAGAAATGAAATATATCATGATTTTCAGTGCAAAAGGCACAGACTTGAACATTTTGAACATTTTCTAAAGGGCAGTCTTTTAAAGCATGTTTCTTCCGGCACTTTGGACAAAAGACAGCCATTAATTGATCTTCCTCTTCCTGTCTTTTCTTTGCTTTTAGAGTTTCAATTTGATTTCCTAAGGTACTTAATAGGTTTGTTTTGAATTCTTCTAATAAGTTTCCTATTTCAGCCCTTGTAACACTAGCTGAAGCAGATTTTGTAGCTTTGGATGATATGGTTCTTTTTCCATTTCTAGCTTTACTCCTAGAATAATTTTCACATAAATCAACAATCTCATCGAAAGGTAAGGTGGAAATATCACCTTTGCCCATCAAATTAAGATCATCTAAGTATTCTTCTCGAATGCCTTTCAAAAATATTGTTCGGATCAGATCGAGAGACATGGTTCTATGTTTTGATTTTTGTAGATTGTAAACAAATCGTTCCAAATACTCCTCTAAGCTCTCATCCTCTTGTTGATTCATTCTAAAGATATCATCTTTAGAATCTCTTGATCTACAATAAGGTTGGTATTTCTTTAAGAATATTTTTCTCATGCCATCCCAATCAGTTATTGCATGTTCACCAAGTCCCATGAACCACCTAAGTGCTGATGCTTTTAGTGTTGTTGGAAAGAGTCTAAGCCTATGGGCATCATCTGTGTAGCCATATGTCTGGCATACTATGTCAAATTCAAACAAGAATGAATCTGGGTCTTCTGAAGCCATGCCATAAAATTTTGGTAGTACAGATGGAGGTATATTTTTCATTTTTATTTCCTCATCATTGTTTTCTCCTGGTTCTTGAATAGGAAATTTAAAGGTTGACTCTTCCTCTTCTCTTGGTGGATTTCAATCTTGATCTTGCCTTTGTTTTTGTTAAACTTCTCTTTGTCTTCTTCTTTCCTCTTGTTGTCTCTCATATTCTCTAAGTTGTTCAGGAGTGGGTCCTCTTGCTGATCCTCCTCCTTCCTCAGTCATTTTGATAGGTTCTTCTGTTGATTTAATGTCATGTATCTAGCCTAGTGTAATATTCCTAATTATTCCAAGCTAATGGGAATATAAAATTTTGTCTCAATATTTTGTTTCATGAATAAAACTGTAAAGGAGGATAAATAAAACCCCTAATCAGCAAAATAAATCAATGCCACATGTGAACATGGACAAATGTGGGCTATTTACATAAGCACATTTAGGTGTGAAAGAGACTAGAGAATTTGACCAAGTCAACCAGGACCAAATCAATAGTGTTGTCTAGATACAGTGAATCTCCTAGAGGGACAACGCAGTTTTAGTTGGAGGCTTCTCATGTGAATGCAACTAAATCATTGAGATGGTTTAGGGTTTGACAAGACTTTCATCCTATAAGAGGAAGAGGAAGACATCATGAGAAGGTTGTTGATTGTGCATATTTCTGAGTACAGTGTCTGTTTAGACATCTACCATTCTCTGTTGTTTAGCTGAGAATAGTGTTGCTTAGCACTTGGGTGTTCCTATGTAGGAATCCCACCTCTTCCATTGAGGATTTCTTGGAAGAGTCTTGCTGATATCATCCACTATTAGGAATTTGGCCAAGCTCGTCTTCCAACTACAACGTAGATCCTGTTGAGGGTTTGGTTTTCCTTGCAAGCTGCAACAAGTGGAGGCTAGATCTGCTTAGATCTAGGCCATTTCAGGGCCTCTTTTCACTGGGAAAGTCTTCTATCCCATGGAAAAGAGAGCTCTTAACCTTTAGGGCTAATATTTCAGATCTTGGCATCAGGCCAACTCAGTGCTTCAAGCTACGGCGCATTTTCTCTTCCAAGATTGCGTTATTTTCAAGGAGGGAATTGCAGGGTGTTTTGACCCACTTTTTTAGGAGAGATCTCTGGTGCTGGGCTTTGCCCTTCACTTTGGTGATCCATGGATTAGCTTGCTGATCCATGTTCTTTACAGATCTGATCTATTCCTATTGTAAACATCTTCATAAATTTCTAAATAATATTGCAGATCTGCTACTTTAATCTCAGATCTACTCTCTGTATTGCATGATTTGATCAAAACCCCAAGGGGATCTTGTAAAGGAGCCTTTCTAGTGTACAGATCTGAAATGGATCTAATATTTTGTACATAGATCTGCTCTAGATATGGAGTGTAATATACAGCTACTGCAGCTCTTATAAAAACATTGGTAAGCTATTTTGCAGTCAATACATGTGTTGCAGCCCTCTTTCTTGAGGAGTTTCTTCTATTTTGTCTTCTACATTCTGTTGTATACTATAAGGGCATCATTATGGATCTGATTTGTTGTTGTTTATATAAAATATGATCTTTATTATTGATCTCCTGTTCATGCTCTCAAAACTGTGTTATTTATGAAGCAGTTTGTTGCACATAGTTGCAGCCCTTCTCTTTGGGTCTTTTCCAGCTATACTAGGTGGTGGGAGGTCTGTTTACCTCACCTAGTTTGATTTTTTTTAATCTCCTTTTGGATATAGACACTAGATCCACTGATCTAAGTGATCCAGGAGCTACAAACTCATTTCAGTGCACATATTTCTAAGGAGTGCGTTATTTCAGCAGGCTTTGCTGTGTATTCCCATTTTGGGATATTACAGTGGTATCAAAGCTCCTTTCTTGGCACAGCCTATGATTTCATTGAAGAGACAAAGCCAATATGAATTCAGAAGAAGATGAGCCTCTTACTGAGAGAGAGATAAGAGGTATCAAAATAGAAGCCAAAAGAAGTTTGATGACACCTGTTAGTGTCAGTCTAGTCATACTTCCATTAGTGATCAAAATTTCTCTTTTGCATTTGCATATTAGGAGTCCCATACCAATAAATTTCACCATTCCGCTAGGTCATGGATTCATTGATGGTAGTGATTTTTCATCAGTTTTCCCTCATGCGAAACTTGTTGATTTTCCTCTCTATGGTATTTAGTCACGAGTCACTCTTTTCCTCTTAAAATCATATTATTAGGTCATAGGATGGGTCTCATTAGGTTCTAGGATCTCATCATGGTCCAAGTAATGAGTCAAGTGTCAATAAATATCATCAAGGTCATGAGGAAGTCAATAAAACTCAAAGTCACAGCACTTGGAAGATCAAAACCATGTTTTGAGGTGAAAACATGATACTTTTCCTTTATTTCCATTTATTATGTAACTTTATGTCAGCATATGTAATAAGTCACAATTCAGAAGCTGTTATCTCCACAAAGTCTTCACCCTTCCATTCAGAGAGATTTTCCACAACATTTTCAATTCAGAATCATGTTCTAAGTGTAATCAACAGAAAGAGACCATAAAGAGCTTTCCAACGGTATATCGCACTCTCGAAACTAACTTCTGGATTGAAATTTATGCCTAAGTGAATAAAGTCCCCTATAACCTAAAACCCTCCCATTTTCCCATTCCCCTCCTGCACTTTATTTTATAAAAAAATTTAATGTTTCCTTTATAAAACCCCTTTTTTCCCATCCTATGGCCAATTCGCATTATTAAATCCTTTAATCCGATGCAATCTAACCACTTCCCCTCCATACTCCTTTAAACTTTATAATAAACAGTACAAAGTTTTTTATAATAAAGTCCCATTTCCTTAAATCCTGATAATACATAAAACACTTCCCCTCCATGCTTTGAAACTTTATAATAAAATTTTTTTATTATAATGATCCCCGCCAATTCTATTCCCTTACCTTTCCAATCGCATCTCAACTTTCAAACGATGCGCCCCGATTGGCCCTTATGTTAGCACAAGCTCTGATGAGATTGTATGGCCAACCCGCAATGGAAACCCGCCGATGTCACCCCGACCGTCGATCCGATCGATGATCCGACGGCCTGTACACAATCATCATTTTCAAAAGACACCCCCCGTCGATTGCAAATCCCCGACCACTCCTCCGCCGTTGATCTCATCATCCGATCCGATGGCCCACAGCCAATCGGACCATCCCAATCAGCATTGTTAAATAAAATCTCTCCTCCGCCCTCCTCCGATCTTCGATGCCGATGGACCTTGGGTCCCACCAGTCTATATTCTGCCCATGTATGTTACAAAAGGCCTTTTCCCTTTGTAAGCTCCAAAATCACGTTTTACTATGTTTCATAAAGGATTTCCCATCATCGCATCAGAGGAAATTTGTTATGTTGTACGCCAGCTCTGGTCTCCCGATGCTGATTGACCCTGGGCCCACCACGTAATATTTCTGCCCATTTATAATACCAAATTCCTTTTCCCTTTGTAATTTCTAAATCACATTTTATCACATTTATTAAAGGATTTCCCATGGTTTAATCCCATCGCATTGGAGGAATTTCATTATGAAATATGCTCGCTCCCAAGCCCGATTGCGATTGCGATTCACATACCCCGGTCCCACCTTAAAAATCCCTCCACTCCTTCATGCAAAATCACCTTTTCCCTTTGTAAAAGTGCCGAAAACATTTTTATTTTTTTTCACTATCCCTTTGGCTTGTTCTATTACCCATTGGACCTATGCCAATCGCATCGGAGCTTTTATGTGGCGTGTTCCAAATGCATCCAAACCCTTGATCCCGATTGCGATGACACCATCGCTACGTCTATTATCAAATGTTTTATTATATTATATCCCCTCTACCCCATCGACTCCGATCCCGATTGCGATGCGGACCCCACCTCCTTTCCCTTCCCTTTTTCTCATTCCAAAATCGGTTTTCCCTTCACCAAAGGCATAGTTTCATTCTATTGTAATTTCAAAGAATTTTATTAAAGTCATTTTTCTTCAACGAAATAATGGAAAGCGACAGTCAAGGGCCGAGAGTTAAATATAAAACAGAGATTTCTACGGCAGCATAAAAATAGGGATTTGCTCCTCAAATTTCCTATTTTTCATTCAACAGCGTAACTGTAAATCTGCCCAAGCAGTCAAATGTAATGTTGTTCCATCTTTAGGGCAGATTGTTGGTTCTCTTTCTATCTTCAGATTTCAGTTTTGAGTTTTTAAACAGCTCCCTCTTTTTTTGGATCTATGTTCCCACAAATATGGCCCATTTAATGTAATTGTAAATCATTTGTAAAGAAGTCTGTAACTCAGAAGTAGGATAATAGTGTGGAAAAGAACGCTCTGCGTTTCATTGTACAGTTTGACAGGGAATTAATAAGAGATGCAGCTCTGATTTGTGGGATCCATGTGGTATGATTTTTAGCATTTGTTCTCTTTTTGTGTTCATATGTAAAATTGTTATGTGTTCCATCCATTCATAAACATTTCTGGTTGAATGCTTTCAAGATAGAAAGGTAGAATCCATTTTATATGCTCTGCCTTGGGAAATCATTCATACTCTATGTTTTTCTTCTGTTTGAAAAGGATCCATCTTCTATGCCCTTTTCAACTTCTCACTAGTCTTTCCATTTCATCATTATTTAAACTTGATTGCTAAAATTTCCTGCCTATCTTGCCCCAAAAAATACCCTGTGTCCTGATTTGATTCCCTAGTTTCAAACTGTCCCATTTTATCCCATACATCCCTGAAAATTCATTTATTTCATTTACACATTTTCTCATTATTATACCTATCCTAAAATCAGTTTATTTATTGTACTTTGTTGAATATCCTTTTCATGGAGAGAGCCCTCTCCTGACCTTGTAGGGCTAGCTACAAGGCTGAGTGTGGTTTAGATGTTACCCTGTTTTGCCCCTTTTCAGCCTGGGGTCTAGATCGGGTGATAACAACATCAATGATGATCAAGACAAGGGTAAAGCCCCTGAAACTGGAAGTGATAAAGAAGGAGAAGAGTTTGCAAGAACTCTTTTGGTAGCCATGCAAGATCTTGCTAGAGAGATCAAAGAGATGAGACTAGATAGGCTCAAGGAGTCTCCTAGGAGGTTTCATCTCGGTGAAAGCTCTGGCATGTCTCACCACTAGAATGATCAACCAGTGAACCAGCCACAAGCTCCACAATGTTCTACTATACCTACCTTCTTGGCTGTGGAGAATGAAGGGCCTCATGAGCAAGCATCCCTTGAAGACTATTTTGAAGAGTATGAGTTCCAGAATCAGAGATTCAAGGACTACATAAGTTTTCATGAGTTTTGTCACCTCAAGGACAAAAGAAGACCAAGGCATCAGTATAGAGATGGTGGATTCACTCAGAATCATGATCGACATCACTCTATGGGCAGGTTATTTTTACCCAATTTTGATGGGTCATCCACTATTTCTGCCAAGGCATGGGTAGAAAAGTTGGATATCTATTTCCAGTTGAACAAAGTCCCTGAGATAGAAGCCATCAAGATTGCAGTGCTGCAATTTGAAGGTGAAGCACACAACTGGTGGTTCCATGGGTTGTCTACAATTAGCCATGCCAATGTGACTGCCTATTCTGAATTTACTAGAAGACTGCTGGAGAGGTTTGACAGAAAGGATCCAGAAGCACCTTTCATGAGCCTTGCAAAGTTGAAGTAGTCAGGTAATGCAGAATCTTATATCTCCGAGTTTATGAGATTATCTGTTATGGTTCCTGATCTATCTACAGCAAGGAGGGTGTACATGTTCATCGATGGCTTGGATGAACCTTTGCATGGGTTGGTTAAATCTACCAAGCTTGTCACTTTGCATGATGCCATTGAGAAGGCTAGAGACCTTCAATATGCCTTGCCAAAAGCAAAGGAAACTTTCCAAAACAAGCCCTCTTACCTTTTTAAAGGGAAGGAAGAGAAAGCTACTCCTTCCAACGAGAGCTCATTCAAGAAGCCTCTTGATATTGAAGTCCGGAGGGAGCTAAGGAAGAAGAGGCTATGTTTCACTTGCCAAGATTCATGGGCACTGAGACATAAATGTACTGCTGGGAAAGCACACTACATAGAAGTCTTCTCAGATGTTGAGGGGGAAGAAGAAGATGATGAACCAAGGAGAGGTCACAACACTGACAATGTTGAGGGAGATCCATCACCATCAGGAGATGGGAGTGGAGATTTTTCTCCTATTGGAGGAACTCTTACATCTTTGAGGGCGGTACCTAAGTATTTGACCCTAAGAGTTCATGGTTCAATCATGAATCAGAGGGTATCTGTTCTTATTGACAGTGGGGCCACCCACAACTTTATTGATGCTCATCTTGTGAAAAGGAGGGCCATACCCACTGATACCTTTGAGGGATTTTCTGTTTTAGTCCCAGGAGATAGAACAATGCAATGTATGCATTATTTTCCATCACTTACAATAACCATGGGATCCTACACTTTGGTGGATCACTTCTTTGTACTTGACATACCAGACACCAACGTTATTTTGGGTGTTTAATGGCTGATTACATTGGGGAAAGTCACCACTGATTGGGAAGCTTTGCATATAGAATGGGTGGAAAAGAAGAGTGGTACACCTCACATGATTAGAGGCATGCATTCCTACCCCTCACCTAACACTTCCACACAGAAAACAGAGATGGATTTACGCAGTGGAAGCAAGGACCTCACTGTCCCTTCTCTCATGTTCATGAGATTATTGCAAGGGACATTCTCATCTAGTGGAAAACCACCAGGGAGGCCACTAGATTCAGTTTTAGTGGGAGATATCTCACTACTTGATGCTCCAAAATATGATCTGTGAGGGAAGGGAGCATTAGGAGACACAACTACAGCGTTGGTAGGCTTAAGAATGCACCAAAAAGAGGGGGATTTTCCTCTCTCATCATCCTCACCATCCTTCATTTCTAATTCTGCGTTGTTGGAGGAGGAAAAGGGGAGGTATGTCCTTCCTACTAGTACCTTTGGCATAAGATATGTCAAAGAAGAGATCAAAAACATGGCAGGAAATCTTATTGATACATCATCAACACTGTCCTTGTTGGGGAGTGTAGATCTATATTGGAAATCCCAACTGCTGGTGGATTATTCCAAGGATCTCTACACTTGAATGATGCTTGATGACCAAGTGCATGAAGAGGGTTATCTAATCCATGAAGGATTAATCTATCATCATGATAGGATCTTCTTTCCTAGAGCCTCCAAGCTCAAGGAGAGGATGCTACAAAGGGCCCTCAGGGAGTTTTGTTTCAGCCCTACCTATTCTATGAAGATTTACAACACTATCATGAGATGTTTTGAATGGGAAGGCTTTGGAGGAGAGATACATCAACATTTTCTAGAATTAAAAAGCTATGTGGAGTTGGGGCAGCCAAAGGACTCTATGCAAGAGTCATTTCAATCATTTCTTCCTTCTCTTGAAAAGGGAGAAAAATTTGTGCACAATTCCATGTATAGAAGAAACATTATGGTGAAAAATCTGAACATGTAATGCAAGTTTTATTTTCTGATTTGATGTATTCTTTCACCATGTTGTTGCAGGCCATGGCTCCCAAGAGGAGTGTTGTACCATATGAATTTCATGGAAAACTTTGGGCCACTGCAATTTCTGAACTTGGCCACTCCCCTGCTATGAAAAGGGAGATTCCCTTTCATGATGGGTGCTTCCCAAAGGCACCAAACATATCTCACACCTTCAACTATGGTGAGATAACTTGTGTAGCAAGTAAGTGGTGGGAAAACCACTTACCATACCCTGATCTGATGCAGGCAAGAGATGCATTGCGCTGGCACCCTATGTGGGACTTTGACCCACCTCCCCATGCTCAAATTTATTTTTTTATGTATGTCATTATGCTTCCATACTTGGATGATATAGTTGTACTTTTCATGGGATTGTATGGAGAGAGGATGGGCAGTTTGTATGTACCACATGGGATGGAAAATCTCTATGCACATTATGCTACATGCTTTCGAGAGATTATTGGACCAAACATGTTTGTTTCCGTTGAGTTCTTGACTCCTTGTGGGATGGATTTTTCACATCTCATGATGATTTTGGAGGAGCAATTCATGGAGGCTTGGATTGGTGAACACTTGGCTCATGATGAAGTCTTGATCTATGATGGTGTCACCAATGAAGAAGGAGAAGTGTTGCAGCACTCACCCTATTAGTTGCTTGAGGACAAGCAACATTTTGGAGGGGAGGACTGTAATATTCCCAATTAGCCCAAGCTAATGGGAATATGCAATTTTGTCTCAATATTTTGTTTCATGAATAAAACTATAAAGGAGGATAAATAAAGCCCCTAATAAGCAAAATAAATCAATGCCACATGTGAACATGGACAAATCTAGGCTATTTACATAAGCACACTTAGGTGTGAAAGAGACTGGAGCATTTGACCAAGTCAACTAGGACCAAATCAACAGCGTTGTCTAGATACAGTGAATCTCCTAGAGGGACAGCGCAATTTTAGTTGGAGGCTTCTCATGTGAATGCAGCTAAATCATTGAGATGGTTTAGAGTTTGACAAGACTTTCATCCTATAATAGGAAGAGGAGGATAGTAGGAGAAGGTTGTTGATTGCACATATTTCTGAGTATAGTGTCTGTTCAGACATATACCATTCTCTATTGTTTAGCTGAGAATAGTGTTGCTTAGCACTTGGGTGTTCCTATGCAAGAATCCCACCTCTTCCATTGAGGATTTCTTGGAAGATTCTTGCTGATATCATCCACTATCAGGCATTTGGCCAAGCTCATCTTCCAACTACAACGTAGATCCTGTTGAGGGTTTGGTTTTCCT
The DNA here is from genome assembly GCA_034641835.2 of Pinus albicaulis. Lineage (NCBI taxonomy): Eukaryota > Viridiplantae > Streptophyta > Pinopsida > Pinales > Pinaceae > Pinus > Pinus albicaulis. The sequence continues at coordinate 870,937,200 of CM076572.1, forward strand.
TAAAAGCTGTAGCAAGTGGAGGCTAGATCTGCTTAGATCTAGGCCATTTCAGGGCCTCTTTTCACTGGGAAAGTCTTCTATCCCATGGGCAAGAAAGCTCTGAACCTTTGGAGCTAATATTTCAGATCTTGGCATCAGGCCAACTCAGTGCTTCAAGCTACAACGCAATTTCTCTTCTAGGACTGCATTGTTTTCAAGGAGGGAATTGCAAGCTGTTTTGACCCACTTTTTGAGGAGAGATCTCTGGTGCTGGGCTGGGCTTTTCCCTTCACTTTGGTGATCCATGGATTAGCTTGCTGATCCATGTTCTTTACAGATATAATATGTTCCTATTGTAAACATCTTCATAAATTTATGAATAATATTGCAGATATACTACTTTAATCTCAGATCTACTCTCTGTATTGCATGATTTGATCAAAACCCCAAGGGGATATTGTAAAGGAGCCTTTCTAGTGTAAAGATATGAAATGGATCTGATATTTTGTACACAGATCTGCTCTAGATCTGGAGTGTAATATATAGCTGCTGCAGCGCTTATAAAAACATTGTTAAGCTATTTTGCAATCAATACATGTGTTTCAACCCTCTTTCTTGAGGAGTTTCTTCTATTTTATCTTCTACATTCTATTGTATATTGTAAGGGAATTATTATGGATCTGATTTGCTGCTGTTTATATAAAATTTTATCCTTATTATTGATCTCTTTTTCATGCTCTCAAAACTGTGTTATTTCTGAAGCAGTTCGTTGCACATAGTTGCAGCCCTTCTCTTTGGGTGTTTTCCAGCTATACTAGGTGGTGGGAGGTATGTTTACCTCACCTAGTTTGATTTGTTTTTGCTCTCCTTTTGGATCTAGATACTAGATCCACTGATCTAAGGGATCTAGGAGCTACAAACGCATTTCAGTTCACAAATTTATAAGGAGTGTGTTATTTCAGCAGACTTTGTTGTGTATTCCCATTTTGGGATATTACACCTAGAACTTCTAAATGTTATCGCTATGGTTCCAATGCTTTGTTAGGTAAATTGAGATAAATTTTAGGTTGATCTTGTTTATCAATTTTCCTTTCAAGGTTCACCGTGATGATGTATTGGAAGTTCCTAAAATGCAAACTAAAATGAAGCAATCTTTCACTTTTATTTTTTCAATGAAAATCCTAGCTACTAAAGGGAAAGAGCAATCAATTTGAGAGAAAATAATCAAAGAACACAAACTAAAATGCAACTTTCCTAATTGTTCCTTTTGCAAAACACACAATCCACTACATGAAAATGCAGGTTTTTCTTTTCAGCCCCTTTAATGTTATGAATGCAGAAAAGGAAACTAAGTGCATCAAATCAATAAAAAAAAATGCCTTTTACTTTTGAGATATGAAGAATTTAAACAACAATTTCTCTATTGAAGGAAAAATGACGAATTTGACAACAATTTCTCCTATCAGGAAACGAAGAATATAACGACAATTTCCTTTTTCAAAAGAAAATGGATCTAATGCAACAATGAAAATACTTTGAAATTAATTCATCAATGATAAATAAAAATGCTTTAAATAAACATTGAACAAACTTTTCTTTCAAAGGAGGAAGGAGTAGGTAAGGTCATTGGTCAATCTAAGCTATCAGGCTCTTTAAACCACAACAAACAACAAAATGAAAGCAAATAAAATGAAAAAATCAATGGAATTTGGTTGATTCTAGGGGGCAACGCAGTGTCTAAGGGGAGACAATGCGTTGCAATGCACCCCTGGAAGGGAGACAGTGTTATGCAAAGCACTATGTCTTATTCAACAGTGTGTTGAGTCCAGTCAGAGAATGAAAACTCAACTGTTTAACACACTTCTAATGCAAATTTTGATTTCAAAAATCCTAATCTTTCTGATTAAATGCTACTGGGTGAATAAACAGAGAAAATCAGAGGCAAATACACTAAGGATGAAGGGTAAACTCCCCAGTGGAGTCGCCAATTTGTTATGTGGAATTATGAATTATGGATAAAACATTCTTCCCTAGATGTAGTGCTCATATATAACAACAGGTTAAATAATTTGCAACTACTTTTCCTAACAATAAATAGACACACAGAAAATATCAAATAACTTACTTGGAATCCAAGTGCTTCCTATTCTACCTCTGTCGCTCTTGTTGTAGCTTCAAATCTGAGCTAGATCGCCAAAATATTTCCTGCAAATATGAACACAAAATAGAAAAATATAGAAATAATACAAATTTATATTTAATTTATTCAGTTAAATCAATAAAACATGAACCATATACATCAAATAAGAATTCATAATATGAAAGACAGAGGCTTATATAGATACATATGTGGGAAAGTAAGCAGCGATCTTTATTAATGGATAGAAGGGGAGGTTACAACCCAGTGATTGATTTAGTGTCACCATCTCCAGTAGCATCCCAGCCTCATCACAATGCACATATCTCCAGCAACATGTCACTCAAATCAATTCCTCAATTGAATTCCACCAACATTTCTCTACTCAAATTCTTCCTTCTCAAGCACTAAGATCTGTGCTCAATTTATAGAGGAGATGAAGGTAGTTTTTAAATCAATGAATTTCTAATAATAGGAAAGACATGTTTCTAGTTTCAAAGGTATCAAATGGGCACATGGATTCAAATTTTGACACATGTGAACTCTTCTAGAAGGCACTGGCCAAGTGGAGATTCCGTAACAATGAGAATTTCGCTCCCAATGTGACCATCGCACCCATGAGTGTCGGGGAGTGCTTTGCAAAGCACCCTTGAGTGGGGTCACCTGCATATGCAATGCACTTAGTCCCTTGAGAGGAAAATTTGGTGAGCTCTCATATGATATAATATAAACTTCAAATCTTGGAAACCTTTGAAAATGGAAGTCATATATGATTTGTCCTTGTTCTTTGTCTTAGGGCATGTAGCAAATGAAATGATAGGGAATGATAGACCCTATTCATTGGTTCTAGAGATGATGTCCAGTTAACCAGCTCATTGGGAATGGTGCCAAAATTGACCTATAACAAAAGGTCATGAAACGAATGGGATTTCCATCCATAGCACACCCACAGTCGTACACCATCGGATGACTTCACCAAGGACAGGATCTTTGCATCAGCCAACAGTGTCGCCTTCCCTACAACATCAAGCCCTTCACTGATGAGGTATTACGTGATATTTCTCCTCTTGATGTTTGTGATGTATTATTAGGCCAACCATACTTGTGGAAGTGACATGTTGTGTATGAGTCTAGGCCTCGCATTGTTATTTTTACTTAGGGCAATAAGTTGTATAGGATACTGAAGGTAGCACTGCCTACCGCCATCTCTTTGATCACTGCAAAACAATGCAGTAAGCTCATTTCTAAAACCAGGAATTTTTTTTCCTTATGATCTGCCCTCAGGGAAAGAATAAGACTATAGACACGACCTCCAGATAGAGCTCCTCCACACGAAAACAACAAATGGACAAGGTTGTGGAGGAGTATGGGGACATATTCACCTCACCCGTAGGGGTAGATCTGCATTGTTAGTTCAAGCACTCCATCGATCTAACCCCAGTTGTTCCACCACCCACTGTACTGATATATTGTCACCCTCTTCTGGAGAATGAAGAAATCAAGCGGAAGATTTAGTAGTTGCTAGAGAAAGCTCACATCCAGCCAATTTCATCACCCTGTGGGAGCCCGATTGTGTTGCTGCAAAATAAGGATGGGACTTGGAGACTCTATATTCACTATTGGGTGAAGAAAAATATCACTTTCCGAAATAGGTATTTGATCCTGCGGATTGATGACCCTCTAGACCAACTCAAGGGGGGCAAATATTTCAGCAAGATCGACTTGAATTTTAGGTATCACCAGGTACCAATCGAATCCTCTAATGTGTGGAAGACTACTTTCAAATCCAAGGAGGGCCTTTTTGAATGGTTGGTCATGTCTTTCGGGTTGACGAATGCTCCCACAACCTTCATGAGGTTGATGGACGACATCTTGTGACCATTCACAAACTCATTCATGGTGGTGTATTTGGATGACATCCTAATCTTCAGCTAGAGTTGGCAAGAGCACCTCTACCACATTCGACAGGTCCTCCAAACACTGTGGTAACACAAGTTGTGTGCCAATTTTTAGAAATTCACTTTTGGCATGGCCTAGGTTCAATATATGGGATACATTATTGATGAGCGGGGGGTGCATGAGGACCCAACCAAGATCTAGTTCATTCAGGATTAGTTAGCCCCAACCACTCTAACAGAGCTGCACAACTTTTTGGGTCATCCCAATTTCTACTGTAGGTTCGTGTTCGAGTTCTCTCATATAACTTTTTTTTTAGTCAAGTCATCAAGGGAGGAGTAAAAGAAGAATTCTTTTGGTCTGTGTCTCAATATAATGTGTTTGCAAAATTGAATCATCGCCTCTTCTCTGCACCAGTTCTCACATTACCAGGCTTGTAGCAACCATTTGAGATCGATACAGATGCCTCTGACTATGTTATTGGGACAATACTTACTCAGCAGGGGCATCGAGTCGCATATCACAGTGGGACACTTTGAGACACAGTCCAAACGTATCCTACCTATGAAAAATAAATGTATTCTATTATGCAGGCATTTTGAAAATGGAAGCATTACATTTTGGGGAAGGAAACAACCATCCACATGGATCACCAACCCTTGCAGTTCATATAGACACAAGGGAAGTTGCATAATATTCGCCATCAGAAATGGTCCAAATACCTACAATAGTTCCATTTGAACATCAAGTACAAGAAGGCAAGCACCAGTGACTTTGTAGATTGCCTCAGTCGATTGCCCATCATGGTGCTAATCACTGTGCTCGACCATTGTGGGCACAAGACTTCAGGTTGGCCGCATCTCTACCAAAGTGATCTATAATTCAGCAACACATACCAGACTCTCCTGGAGGGTAAGAAAGTTATAAATTTTCACCTTGAGGATGCATTGTTATACCACCTGGGATACCTTTGAGTTCCTCAAGTGAGCATGCTAGGATGATTTTGGAAATGCACTACAGTCAGGTCATTGGATATTTTGGTGTCGAGAAAACAGTGGCAGTACTGCAAAATTATTTCTATTGGCCGAACCTTGGACATGATGTTGGGAGGTATAGTTGATCCTACACTACCTGTGTTATTTCCAAACCGACCATCAAGAAGAAAGGCCTATATACTCCACTTCCTACCCCTGGTCAACCTTGGGAATCCATCTCCATGGATTACATGTTGGACCTTCCTTCTACCAAGCATGGAAATGACTTTGTTTTTATGGTCATCGACAAATTTTCTAAAATGGCCATTATGGCGACCTGCAAGAAGAATATCACATCAGAATCCACTGCTAAACTCTTCTTTGGATGAGTGTGGGTACACTTTTGGATCCCACAGTCCATCACTTCAAATTGGGATAGCAAGTTACTTAGTACATTTTTCTCAAGTCTATGGTCGATGCTAGATACCAAGCTCACTAATTCCAAAATTTTCCACCCCCTAACTGATGGCCAAACAGAGGTCGTCAACTGGATGATTGTACACATTCTACGCATGTACAAATTGAAGCATCCACACACATGGGATGAAATTATCCCATATGTCCATCACAGCTATAACCAAACTCTCCACATCTAAACTGGTCATAGCCTTTCAGATGGGCTTGGCATTCAAGGCGAAAAAATTTGTTGAGAACATTTAGTACATTCGCCAGCAGGTTCACGACATTCTAGGAAAGTCCAATGCCAAGTATAGGCAGCGACATGATCAACATCGAGTGCCACATAAGTTTCAGGTGGGTGACAAATTTATTCCTATTTCATCTCTGCGTTCATGTTTATTTACGTATTTTATTATGTTTCTGCATAAGTCTAGATCAGTGGTATTAGAGTGGTCTGCTCTTTCTCTATCTTTCTTTACATGTTGCCAACGAGGTCTAAGTATAAGGAGTTAGGACTCGATCTAGTTGAGCCTTTGCAAGATCAGCCTCGCAAACCCCGATGACCTCCCATAGCGGAATAAAATAAAGGCGAGGGAGCAGGAGATCCTATAAAAATATTTCTAGAGGATTCCCTCAAGAAAGAAAGGAATGTGGTGATGGATAAATTTTCCCATATCCTTCAACTGCTACCCATAGGAGGCGTACCTTCATCCAACAACCACTATGGAGGCGTCACTCCTTTTAACGTACAAGTAAACTTTGTCATTACCATATTTGAGGGCCAAATAGATGCAATTGTCATATATAGATGGTTGAATCTATTAGAAGGATATTTCTCAATTCATGAATTTTTTAATCAGGAAAAGATTACTTCTAAACTCCTCAAAGCCGCCCCCCATGTCAAGGACTAGTGGGAAACCTACTGCAAGAAAAAGGATGGGAGGGAAACCTCCATTTTCTTAGTTGCACCCACTTGGAATTCTTTCTGAGACACCATCAAGGAACAATATTATCTCATGGAGAGCTATGAGGACAAGTACATACAATGGACTACATTACAGCAGCAAAGAGATCAAGATGTGCATGAGGTAACGAATTTGTTCCATACCTTGTGCACAAAGTTGGGTATCAAAGATTCGGAGAAAAATTTGGTGTTGAAGTACCGCATTTGTATACATAGATACATTCAGGAGGAAATGTAGTTCCTCAACATCTCCTCGGTTGGTGAAACATAACGGTATGCTACCAAGATTGAGAAAAAAATCAAACAAAATAAGCGAGACTTTGGATCTACGAATCAGAAGCAAGTGAAAGGCGCCCATAAACCACAGAAGAAAGCACAAATCCAAGGCAGGGTGGCCTAAGAAAACCCGCCAAAGACACAAATGATGAACAACACCACAAAGCCAAATAAAGACATCGGAAAGTGGTGTGAGTTCCATAATATCTCCACTCACAACACAAGTGAGTTTCGGGCCAAGCAGTCACTAGTGCCTGAGCTAAAGACTTTCGAATCAGATGCATTTTATAACTCTAAGTTAAAACCCAACAAGGGGAATTTAAAAGGGAAGAATATTATCGATGCAGATCCCAACACCACTTTTGCCACCACCATGATCCAGAAGGAGGAACCCAAAGATCCAGAGGATGGGGAGCCCCTCTTCCATTCCTAGATGTGGGTGAAGGGTTCCCACTGCAGTTCATTGTCGATAGCGGGAGCCAAAAGAACCTCATTTTAGTATAGGTATTGAAGCAGTTGGGCCTGTCGAACACAAAACACCCATAGCCATACACCATTGGATGGCTTCAATAAGGACGAGATCTTCGCGTCAGTCAGTAGTGTCGCCTTCCCTACAATATCAAGCCCTTAATCTATGAGGTATTATGTGATATTTCTCCTCTTGATGTTTGTGATGTATTACTAGGCCAACCATACTTGTGGAAGTGACATGTTCTTAATGATTCTAGGCCCCGCGTTGTTATTTTTACTTTGGGAAATAAATTTTATAGTATAGCATAGGTAGCACCACCTACCGCCATCTCTTTGAGCACTGCAAAACCAATGCAGTAAGCTCATTTCCAACACCGGGAAATTTTTTTTCCCAATGATTCTCCCTTAGGGCAAGAACAATATTGTAGCCACAACCTCTATACGGGGCTCATCCACATGAAAACAATAGATGGACAAGGTCATGGAGGATTATAGGTACATGTTCACCTCACCTGCATGGGTACCTCTATATTGTCAGGTCAAGAACTCCATCGATATGACCCCATTCGTTTCACTACCCAATGGATTGATCTATCGACACTCAGTTCTGGATAATGATGAAATTAAGAGGAATATTTAGAAGTTGCTACAAAAAGGTCACATCGAGCTGAGTTCATCGCCCTCTAGGAGCCTGATCGTGTTGGTGTAGAAGAAGGATGGGACCACCCATAATATGTATATGATCTTGCGGATTGATGATCTTCTGGACCAACTCAAAGGGGCCAAATATTTCAGCAACATTGACTTGAAGTTCAAGTATCACTAGGTAGCAGTAGAACCCTTCGATGTGTGGAAGATTTCTTTCAAATCCAAGGAGGGTCTTTTTGAATGGCAAGTCATGCCTTTCAAGTTGATGAATGCTCCTACAACATTAATGAGGCTAATGGATGACATCTTGCAACCATTCACCAACTCATTCGCTGTGGTGTATTTGGATGACATCCTAATCTTCAGCTAGAGTTATGAAGAGCACCTCCACCACATTCGAGAGGTCCTCCAAACGCTGCTGCAATACAAGTTGTGTGCCAATTTGGAGAAATGCACTTTTGGAATGGCCCAAGTTAAATATATGAGATACATTATTGATGAGAGGGGGGTGCAAGTGGACCCAGCTAAGATCCGATTCATTCGGGATTGGCAAGCCCCAACCACTCTAAGAGAACTCCACAGATTTCTGGGTCTTGTCAATTTCTACTGCAGGTTTGTGTTGGGGTTCTCTCATATCACTTGGAGTTTGAGTCAATTCACCAAGGGAGGAGCGAAAGAATTTTTTTTTGGTTTGTATCTCAACAGAAGGTGTTCGCAAAGTTGAAGAATCACCTCTTCTCTACACCAGTGCTCACATTACCAGACTTGCATCAACCATTTGAGATCGAGACAAATGCCTCTGACTATTCTATTGGGGCAGTACTTACTCAACAAGGGCATCCAGTGGCATATCAAAGTGAGACACTTTCCGAAAAAGTTTGAAATTATCCCACCTATAACAGATAAATGTATTCCATTGTGCAGGCCTGTCGAAAATGGAAGTATTACATTTTTGGGAATGGAATGGTCTACCACAAAATTCATTGATCCCTATAGTTCATACAAATAGAAGGGAAGTTGCAGAATGATCGCCATCAGAAATGGTCCACATACCTACAGCATTTCCATTTGAAAATCAAGAACAATAAGGGTAGCACCAATGACGTTGCATATTTCCTCATCCGACTGCCGATCGTGGCGCTAACCACTGTGCTTGACTCTTGTGGGCACGCCACTTTGGATTGGTCGTATTTCTATGAAAGTGATCCAGAATTCGGCAACACATACCAGATGCTCCTCGCGGGTAAACAAGTTCCAAATTTTCACCTCCACGATGCACTGTTATGCCACTTGGGACACATATGTGTTCGTTCAAGTTACCATGCTAAGATGATTTTGAAAGCTTATAACAGTTCGGTTACTAGAAATTTCGGGGTTGAAAAAACAGTTTTAGTATTGCAAAATTATTTCTATTGGTTGAACCTTCGACATGATGATGGGAAGTACATCAGATTCGGCACTGTCTTCGTCATTTCAAAAGTGGCCTTAAAGAAGAAAGGCCTATATACTTTTTTTCCTACCCTATTCGACCTTGGGAATCCATCTTCATGGATTATGTTAGCACTCAGAATGAACCTCAAGGTTGAGAAGAGGCAACTCTGAGGTAACCATAGACCAAGATTTTCATCTGGAATCTAGCCCTGCCAGACCAGAGAGGGCTCTCTCTTGGCCAACAAAACGTGGCTGCAATAAATGAATCTTAGGCTAGCTATGAAGAATAAGGATTTGATTGAAAATTGTGTGTTGAAAACAACAAGAGAAGGGACTATTGGGCTATGAATTTGGGGCTAGTTTCTGCCGGAAAACTTGGGGAAAAGTAAGTGCAATGTACAACCAGATTAAAGATGTAATGAGAGAAGAAAAGAGGGAAATGACCGCTGCCCTGTAGGCATCAATCAGAGGATGGATCTACAGTGACAAATTTAGAGGAAAGAGAAGCACCGGGTTACTCAACAGAGCATCTAACAGAGGATGGATTCTGAAAAGATAACCACTACATCAAACAACATAATCATTGTGAAAGGAGCATCATGCATGGATGGATTCCTAACACTTCCCTTAGAGAATTTTGTAACCAAATTAGCAGAAAAAACAAATCATGGAAATGAATTTACAAGAAAAACATGTTGCACATTAAACACCGTGATGAATCCCAAATTTAAAGAGCAGAAAAAACTTTATTAAAATAATATTCAAGGAAAAATTTACACAGTCCAATAGCAGCCTCACTCTGCTGCAAAAATCCAACCATTACACTCTGAAATTCATAAAATATATACAATTTTCTCATCCCTGTATTAAGGGAATTGAGCTCAACCATCTTCTTCAAAATAGAATCAGTTACAATAAATTTGGACCGAATTTCTGAAATTAGGTATCAAAGATGAACTCGTATCTCCTGAAACATATCACCTGTTACAAAAATGAAAGAGGTTTTTGTATATAAGGTCATGTTGGAGAAAAAAATCTCTCAATTTTTTGAAATTCGTTTCCAGTTTCTTGGAATCTGTGCCACAAAATCATCTCTAAAATAGAAAATCATTAATGGACCGAATTTCTGAAATTAGGTGTCAAAGATGAACTCGTATCTCCTAAACCATAGCACTTGTTACAAAAATGAAAGAGATTTTTGTAGATACGGTCATGTTGGAGAAAACCCTATCTTAAATTATGGAAATTTATTTCCAGTTGCTCGGAATATGTGCCACAAAATCATCTCTAAAACGGAAAATCATTAAAAATTTAAATATGTAAATATGAGTTGTAAAGATCTAGTCAAATATTCCAATTCACGACTCCTTTGAATAAACTGAGAGAGGTTTTTTTTAAATGGCTCATATTTAACAAAAACCTCTTTGGGTTTCTCAAAATTACTTTCCATATATTGTAACATGGCACCGCACTAAAATGACTAAAACAGTAAAATAACAGCAAAATTTGTTTTGTTTTAATGTAGGCTTCAAATATCACTGCATATCTCCCACATAGTAACATTTGTGCATAAAATGAACGAGTTTTTTGTTATTTTCTATGTTATGGACAAAAACCTTGTTCACTTCTGTAAAATTCCTGTCCAAACTGATTTTGTAGTAAACTTGTCCCTGTTTGCAACAACTGACCTCAAAACATGCATAACCAAGAATCAATCATTCATTTTGATCATATCTTCTGATCCAGAAACCGGTTATGGGAGTGTGATATACCGTTGGAAATATTTTTCCGAGATCCTTCTGATGGACACATTTATGACATGTTTTACATTAAAGATCATGTGAAAAACATCTAACAAAACCAGACATAGTAAGAGCCCATACTGATCCCTAGTGATAGGCTGCGAAGACTGGAACTAACATCGACCTTATTGGGGATGGCAGATCCTTGGAGGTGTCAAGAACATCGTAGAACAAGTGCCTCATCCATTGGGAAATATGGTCATAAAACCTCTGTAAACCCAAAAAAACTCATACCAATCCAAAAACATATACATACTGCAATATGTACATAAACCAATACCGGAAGCTGAAATGTTGCCTTGGGCAGCTTATTTATGCACAAACCTACCCTAATTTGCAGCAAAATTGATAGATCCAGTAATGTTGTAATGCCAGACCAACCAATCAAGTAACTGTGACAAGGATGCTGCTTGGATGTGCTTGAACCAGGACACAACTGGAAATGATGACAGCTACATGCACAAAAGGAGTCTGGCTATATAAAAGGAAATCTGGCTTGTTATTCAAACTAATTTTTTTTCCATATATGCCGCAACAGGATCAAAGAAACCAGACTCTGTTTGCTGCCCCAACTCCTCAATACATGCTTCCAGCTATAAATTATTAATGAAAATATCCAAGGGCAGCCTTACCTTTCCTTCCTTCTACTGGAAAAGGTCCCCTAAGAATGGGACTTGACAATCCAGATCCTAGGACTGTATTTGGGTCTCCAATTCAGTTAGATATTCTTCAATTTTGATGGCAAAATCTTGCAAAAAATTAAGCTTAACTTCATGGCTACATCAACAAGACTTCAAACAAGAAGAAAGAGATGAAGCAAAGTTCTCATCTACCTCATCATCTGTGCACATATCTTCCCATTCTCTAAAGCCTTGAATAGAGGGCACCTCTATTTTGAATTCTTCCTCTTTCTCCATCCATGTTTCCAAAAAGATACACCACAACTCTAAAAATGACTTAATAGATCTGACAGACAAATTTTCAATCCATTGTCTACATTTTCCTTACATTTTCCTTGAAAGGAATCATAGAACAATCTGATAAAAACATCCTCTTTTTTTACTCTAAGAGATTCTACAAATGTTTTAAAATTTGCTACATGTTCAAGAGTCAAAGCCAGATCTTCCCCATTAAATTTAGGGCCTTTACTCAAAATATATGCATCCTTTGGTAATTGATTAGGAAAACCAGGAAGATTAGAATAATAAATACATGAATACCTTGAAAAAATAGAAGAAACAGTTGAGTCCTTCATTTAGCCAGTGGAGCCACCATCAATACTTAGAAACTCGGGATTTCGCACAATGGAGTCATCAAGTAGATTATTTCAGCCTTCATATGTGTCTAACTACTGTCCACCATCAGCAATTAGATTTGCAACTTGAAAAATATTTCTCAGAGAAGATCTGTCACCTCGTCCCCGACAATGGCGCCAATATGTTAGCACTCAGAATGAACCTCAAGGCTGAGAAGAGGCAACTCTGAGGTAACCACAGACCAAGCTTTCGATCTAGAATCTAGCCCTACCAAACCAAAGAGGGATCTCTCTTGGCCAACAAAATGTGGCTGCAATAACTGAATCTTAGGCTAGCTATGAAGAATAAGGATTTGGTTGAAAATTGTGGGTTGAAAACAGCAAGAGAAGGGACTATTGGGCTATGAATTTGGGGCTAGTTTCAGCCTGAAAACTTGGGGAAAAGTAAGCGCAATGTTCAGCCAGATTAAAGATGTAATGAGAGAAGAAAAGAGGGAAAAGACCACTGCCCTGTAGGCATCAATCAGGGGATGGATCTACAGTGACAACTTTACAAGAAAGAGAAACACCTGGTTACTCAACAGAGCATCTAACAGAGGATGGATTCTGAAAATATAACCACTAATCAAACAACATAATCATTGTGAAAGGAGCATCCTGCATGGATGGATTCCTAACACTTCCCTCAGAGAATGCTGTAACCAAATTAGAAGAAAAAAAAAAGCATGGAAATGAATTTACAAGAAAAACATGATGCACATTAAACACCGTGATGAATCACAAATTTAATGAGCAGAAAAAACTTTATTAAAATAATATTCAAAGAAAACTTTACACAGTCCAATAGTAGCCTCACTCTGCTACAAAAATCCAACCATTACACTCTGAAATTCATAAAATATATACAATTTTCTGATCCCTGTATTAAGTGAATTGAGCTCAACCATCTTCTTCAAAATAGAATCAGTTACATTAAATTTGGACTGAATTTCTAAAATTGGGTGTCAAAGATGAACTTGTATCTCCTGAAAAATAGCACCCGTTAAAAAACTGAAAGAGGTTTTTGTTTATAAGGCCAGGTTGGAGAAAAACCTCTCTCAAATTTTGGAAATTCGTTTCCAGTTGCTCGGAATCTGTGCCACAAAATAATATCTAAAACAAAAAATCATTAATGGACCGAATTTCTAAAATTAGGTGTCAAAGATGAACTCATATCTCCTGAACCATAACACCTGTTACAAAACGGAAATATTTTTTTTTAGATAAGGTCAGGTTGGAGAAAAACCTCTCTCAAATTGCGGAAATTCGTTTCCAGTTGCTCGGAATTTGTGCCACAAAATCATCTCTAAAACTGAAAATCATTAAAAATTTAAATCTGTAAAAATGAGTTGTAAAGATCTAGTCAGATATTCCAATTCATGACACCTATAAATAAACTGAGAGATGTTTTGTTATATGGCTCTTGGTTAATAAAAACCTCTTTGGGTTTCTAAAAATTACTTTCCATATATTGTAACATGGCACCGCACTAAAATGACTAAAACAGTAAAATAACCGCAAAATTTGTCTTGTTTTAATGTAGGCTTCAAATATCACTGCATATCTCCCACATAATAACATTTGTGCATACAATGAAGGAGGTTTTTGTTATTTGGCATGTGATGGACAAAAACCTCTTTCACTTTTGTAAAATTACTTTCCAATCTGCTTTTATAGTAAACATTTCCATGTGTGCAGCAACTGACCTCAAAACATGCATAACCAAGAATCAATCATTCATTTCGATCATATCTTATGATCTTGAAACCGGTTATAGGAGTGTGATATACCGTTGGAAATATTTTTCCGAGCTCCTTCTAATGGAAACATTTACGACATGTTTTTCACTAAATAACATGTGAAAAATATCTAACAAAACCATACATAGTAAGAGCCCATTTTGATCCCTGGTGATAGGCTGCGAAGACTGGAACTAACACATCCTGTGGGAGCCATGTTGGAGGATTGATTGGGTGATCGAGAGCCTCCTTAGGTGAATATCTTGCAGATTTGTAATGTGATGCATTCAAATACATCAAAGAAAGTTATGAAAATATGTTAGCATCGGTTTCTTGGCATTGTCTTTTTCAGCTAGAAGATTGTTGGAAGGTTGGGTCAGCTCATCATCAATTTGAATAAGAAAAAGATTGAATTGAAAAGGCCAAAAACAAGGAACTAATGATTCCATAGACTATTTTTAATCTCATGGACATTAAACTTTCATTTCATTTCATAATTAAAACCAACTTGTTCAATGGTCTATATCTTCCAGCATTTCCATGCCATTGTTTTTTTTTAAAGTCTTATTTTTTCACAGGTCCTTGACATTACACCAAAGGTGTTCCTCTACGGGCTTTGTTTGGGTATATTTGGCCAATAAAATACTTCGGTTTTTGTTCCGCTCCCTTGAATCAAAATTTTTACCACGTGCAAGATCTCATGACTACCATATTTCCAAAAATGACTTCAGCGATCTGGTTTTCTCTATCTGAGGGAAGATCTCTGAGAGATTTTCGATCATCTAATACATAACCTCTGCTTCTAAATAGGATTGTGATATTGCATGAATAGTTGCTGGGGTGGGTTCAAACTAGCGACAGAACATCAAGTCCCTACCTACAGTTCCAGTTGTGTCAATGCCTATTTCTCAGCGATATGGGCGAAGGGGACTCGAATTTTGGAATGCATTGTATCGTACAACTAGTGCTTCCCGGATAGATTTATTACTTCCATACCTAGATATAAAGCAAAAATTATAGCACTGATGACAAGACATCTCATGGAAAATGTTTGCAGTCTGGAATCTCAATTCATGGATGATAACAAATGCACCGAGAACATAACGTGATTATCCTCTGTTTCCCATCGATAGTCTTCTTCCTCAATAAATTTGGAAGACTAAGAAGGGTAATTCAAAAGTTGGTAATTTCTTGAGATGACTGAATGACCAAACTCCAACTTCAATTGTTTATGTTTCTTTTAGTACAATGTGTTCCCTATCATGCCAAAAAATCCAGGAATTGGCTCAAGGGCTTACTAGTAGTTTCTTAACGCACTGCATGTGGAATTCAACTTTGGAGAGCATCAATATGGGTGTTCACATGATGGCTTGGCTGCAACATTCAGACCAATTTTCCAACTCGATACTAGTAGCAAAGGAGTTGAAGGTGGGCATGGAAGTGAAGAAGTGGACAAAGGCAGTCGAGAATGAATTCGTCACAACAGACGAGATTGAGAAATCCTAATTTGAAGCCTAATGGCCAGAAATTGATACGAAAAAGAAGAAACTCAGTAGTAAAATCCATTGTTTGTGTAGGGACAGATGGGAAAGCATTGTCGGTTCAATGGATTGATATTGAAAGAGATGACTCAGATCCATGAATCTCCATCCTCCCGGGGAAATGCATGGTCTTTATTTGAACCCTAATTTGGCACCTTTTCTCTATCCCAGGGAAATGCATGGTCATCATTTTGAAGGAAGAGGAATGATTCATATCACTTGCATGATAGTAGCACACATGTGTAAGAAGAACAAACATATAGACTACTGTGTTTATTTTCATGAAAGTTATAAAGTTATACCCATGAATTTATATATTTTTTCATAGATTGAGCAAATTTAGGGATGTCAGAACACTCATGTTCCATTCCCAACCATATTGAAAAATTGTTCTGAGTGTTCAAAATTGAGTTTCATATGTGTAGAAGTGTGGATATCTATATATGTCTTGTTAATGGAACAAAGATGTTTTATGGAACCCCATTTAGATATGTAAAACTACTTGAAATTTTCTGTTAAAAATTTGGGAAATAACTTTCGTACTACTTTGTTTAATTGTGACTCGGTGAAGTGCTTAATTGTTTTGATATTTAATCAAATTTACAGAGTGATTGACAGAGAGACCGATTATATTTCACCTTTACTAAACTAGCAATTACCCCTAAATGATTTTCTAAAATGAATCTCACGAAGATAAAATTTCCTAGATTAACTGAAGTTGAAAAAACAACGCCAAAACATAAAAAAAAAACTTTAAAAATAAATGATTCTAGATAAAAATTCAATGCATATCCTTGAAAATCAATTTTCAAATCAAATTAACATAAATGAAACTAAAACATAGAACAAATCAATAACAATACCATGTCATATTACTTTTAAATACACTAAAATACTTTCAACATTTTTCTTTGAAATATAGATAGAGATTAATATCAATATTTATGTAATATCTATATAAGAGTTTTCATAATGATAGTTTTTCAAAATTATCTACTATTCCTTGGATATATTTGCACTTTATAGATCATTTCTGGAGGGTTGTTTCCATCTGAGGTTAATTGACTAGTCCATTGCCTTCCTATTGGCGCCAAGTGTTAGCATAGGGTTTTAAACTCAGATTTCTTTGAGATCCCACCTTCTGAATGTAAATAAAGGGCCTGGGGAGGAAGCTTGAGATGAAATCAGTGCAGGAGACATATGCCCAACAAATAGGATGAAGCAAGGATTGCACGCAGTCTTCATTTATTTGCTGTGAAAACTGAGGTATTGTTGGAGATGTTCTCCCTTTCTCAGTCTCCTGTTCATTCTTTCATGTTTTGATTTTGGAATTTTTCTCGATACCCAACAAACATGGGTCTTGAAATCCCTGTTTAACTCATCTTCCCCATCGAAGAATGCAAGTTCTGGCGACCCATGCAATTGGAGTGGTGTGAATTGCACTGTAAATAATGTCACCGAGCTTCATATGTATGGCTTTGGGCTGAAGGGAAACACTTGGCAAAGTGTATGCCAGCTTCTATCCCTTCAAGTCCTTGATGTCTCCAGCAATGAGCTATCAACCCCATCTGATAATGATATCAAGGCTTGCACAAGTTTGGTTTCCCTTAACATTAGCTCCAATTTTATGCCAGACTCCCTTCCTTCACTTGCACGGATGCATAAGCTGCAGTACCTAGACATCTCTTACAATAAATTAGGAAACGACTTTGGCCCACAAATTCAGAGTTTGAAAGACCTCAGAGTGCTCAATTTGACATGCAATCAATTTACTGGTTCAATCCCTTCCTTGCTGGGATTTCAGGTGAAGTTAGAGAAATTAGATCTCTCTAATAACGTTTTTGCGGGGGAATTTACCCCGGAGCTTGTGAACTGCATCAATTTGGATTTTCTAGACCTCAGCTTCAATATGTTGAAGGGAAACATCCCTGATAGTATTGGGAGCTTCTCCAATTTAGGAGTCTGGAATGCGTCAGCTAATAACTACATTAAAATACTTTCTACATTTTCTTTTGAAATATAGATAGAGATTAATATCAATATTTATATAAGAGTTTTCGTAATGATAGTTTTTCAAAATTATCTTCTATTCCTTGGATAACTTTGCACTTTAGAGATCATTGCTGGAGCATTTTTTCCATCTGATGTTAATTGATTGGTCCATTGCCTTCCTATTGGCGCCAAAGGTCCAACACAAGGTTTGAAACTCAGATTTATTCGAGATCCTGCCTTATTAATGAATTCACTCTTGAAACTCGTGGCCAAGGTTCTTTGCGTGTCTCATATATCTCAGGTACATATCTCAGGTGCAATGAAATTGGATTCCTCCTCGCAATTAAGTTAAGACCAATTTTTCTTAAAAAAATATTTGTGAAGTGGAGGTTTTACTGAGAAAATATGTGCAAGATGGGGGTTTTGTGGGAAAATTACATGCAAAATTTGAGGATACAGTGTCAAATCGATACCCTATATCAACAAAAAAGCTTTTGAGGCTAGGCAGTGGGAGAAATTTGGTAGACATGAATCCACAACCTTCAGACAGTGGAAAGGCTATATGTGTCACAGATTTTTTCGGCAGACAACCTTTTACTATTGATTCTGTGTATGTAAAATATTCTTCACATTCTCCTGGTCCTTCATGAGGAAAAATGAGAGTCCAGTTTTTGTGCAAAAAAAATTAAGGGCAAAAGATAACTCTGAAACATGTAACTGCTTGGTTGGCATGGACTCCTTACCTACAAGCAGTGGAAAAGTGGCTGATGTAATAGAGTTAAACTCTACACTGGATAAATCCTCTTGCAGTGTAGACAAGGAAGACATCACATCAAAGATATGGAATTTAAATAAGGCCATTGGAGCAAGCGTAGCAGGTATTGGAACATTCATTTCTGTTAACACCGAAACAAGAAGAGAATCCCTTATTTGTGAAAATGACAATGCGCATGAGATTTATTCATTTCACGGGTCTGCTTTCAATCATCAAGGTGTAAAAGAAGGTGTTGTTGGCAAAGGTTTTCTTCCTTCTATCTTGGAGAGGCCAGAAAATCCAACCAGCCAAGAAACAAATGGCAGACAGAGAGAGCATGTGTTTCATGAGGTTTGTACTGACAGTGATCCAGGAGATCAAGGCTTCAATCTCAGAAATAATAAAAGAATGTTTTCGGAGCAGGAGATACAAAAAAGTGGCTTATCTGCATGTGATGGAATAAATTTGATATATATCCTAGAAGGGCTTGTAAGTTTGGATGAGAATGGATTTTTCTCCAATCTATTGGAAGATTCATTTGGGCCAGATCATTTGAAGAGACCTAGAAAACCAATCTGCTTTCCTATATGCGTCATAAGATCCATTCCAAGGACTACAGAACATGGAGATAATTTGTGGATGACTTTGAGGACATCTGCGGTTGTGGGATGAATAATAAAGGGAGAGGCTCTAGCATTGGAATGTTGCACATACTTTATTATATCGGGGTAGAAAATATCTTGAACAGTTTGCAGATAGAGTAGAAATGTGTTTTTGCCTCCCAAATGAAACTAAGGATGGTAAAAGCACCTATTATCTTGATGCTTTTAGCAATGGCCATCGTAGATGCTTTATCAAGATGCAGAGTGCAGTTTCTAAAAAAAAAAGAGAAATTACCAAAGTTGTATTACCTATGAAATATATAATCTTCCTGATCAGAAGCTTATCAACCTATTGATAAACATTGACACCAGTGGTTTCCCTGAATATGAAGGCCTCCAATATGTTTGTGGTTCTACTTTTCCATGCACACAAAATATGGTCTATGTTGAATAACTAGAGGAGAATAGATCAAATACTGAGACTATATTGGATAATATTTTTGAGGCTAATCTACAAGTTCAAACAGATGAGTCAATGCTAGAAATTTTAAAATGCACTCGAGATGAAATCAGATTCAATCCTATTGAGCAGGCCATTGAATGTTCAAGTTCATGTTGAGAAACAAAATTTGATAGTGAAAATTATGGTCAGTGCTCTGGAATGTGTGATGCTTCTGAAGTAGAATTAGAGTTGTGTAATGGTAATGGAGCTGTAGCTTCTGCAACAGTTGATGCAAGTGGGTTAATGAAGAGGAAGAGGCATTTACACTTGAGTGGAAAGATTAGACACCATATTGAATGATGGTGACAAGGGATTGAATTGCGGATTTGAGAGCTTTTATGTCGAGCTTCCAAATACAACCACTTACTTGAAGTTTTTCAAGCAAGAAAGCCATGGAAGGATGAGCAACAAGTAGTGAAGGCATTTACAGTGAGATATTCCCCTTTAATAGATAAAACTCACAGGCACCAGATTTTGCAGTGCAGGTGAAGAAAGAAAGTTGAAAATGCAGTGGAGTTGTCTTTTGATATCTCTCGTCATCCCTTGTTTTCTTTATATGAGAAGAAGAAAATATTGGAAGTGGGTGGAGTTTCAATTGATGATGATTCTAACAGCATGAAAACAATTACAAGTAATGTGAGTAACGACAGATTAGAGGAAAATCATTTCAAGGATAATTTAAGAGGGATAGAATCCAAGGACAGAGAAAAATCCATAGAGTAGATGTTATGGAAAATTGAAACTTTACAATCACATATAGTGAAGATGAAAAATCAAATAAATAGATATAAGTCTAGAAAAGCTGTGAAATACTCTGCTAGGAACATTTCAAACAATTTCTATATCAGCAACTTATATAATTTATTATTTATGGAGTACATTTTATTTATTTTATAGTATATAATAGCTCGTCCCATCCCCGGTTCCTTACTGCCCACAGTTTTACACACTAAAAATACTCAATTCGAACCCTAGTTCAAGGGTTTGCACAAGGAAAGACTAGGTAGATAATGGAAATATGGACGGTTGAGCATCCTGGATCTACTTCACAGCAATGGATGCATGGATTTCTTCAAAGCTTCAAGTGGCCCAAAGTTTACTTGAGAAGGTAAATATATTCATATCTCCTGCCTCTTTCCATAGTTTTCTTAATGCCTTTTCTCATTGCTCAATCCAGATCGCATGTATTAATCAAAATTACCGCATATATCTACTTAATTCTTCTTAGATTCTGAATGTTTATCTCGAAAAAACAGTATGCAGCGAATGCCAGAATGTTAAATAAAATTCATGTTATTTAACAAAACACAATTCAATTTGAAAGAAAACCTCTGGATTCTTGGCAATTTTCTACCCTGCAAATCCTCACTTCATTACATGTGTTGTCTTAAGGAAATTATGAAATTCTACAGATTGACCATTGGAGCTCTCTTGGTAACATTACCCAATGAGATTTGAAACAAAACCCTTTAGATGTTCGGGGATTTGCTATCATGATAACCCTTACTGCATCCAATTTGGTGAATGTTTTGGAAGTTATTTATAAGATTTCAATTCCATTTTAGTAAATTGTGTAAATATACAGATTGACCAGCAAGGTTCGGCATCACTTGGAAAATAAGAAAAGCCTCGATCCAATGAACTTGACATCGGCTTTGGAAATCCAAATGGAATTCCTCCTTTGCAAGATCAATTCAATAATAAGTCTCAAGAGACCCTTGAACTTTTGAATAAATCGCACATAAAAATTATTTGTGGTGAAAAACATTCACCGACCTAACATCTCCATGGCTTTAAGAAATCCACTTCAAGTTCAATTTCCTCATAGCCTGAGGCAAAAATCTAAGAGGCACTTGGGAGATTGTTGCCTAAGGTTGCTAAACCATTGCCAGTCCTAGGAAATGATGACTGGGCAGAACTTTTGGCTTCCCCTGAGCTTGCTAGTCGTGGAAGCAGTTTGAGAAACTCTGGTAATGCTGGAAATGGAAATGTTACAGGTAAGACTCATTTCTTTGCAGGTAAAGATTCATACAGAAACAGGGTTTCAAATAAAGAATTATCAACATCTATTGCTTCTAAGCATGCTCCACCCAATTCATATAATTCAATTTTTCACAGAGTGCTCGTCATTCAGATGTCTTGGCATTGTCAGTATCTCTTGATTCAAACAAATTTTTGAGACACGATAATAACTCAGAGACTAATTCTAGATGCAAAGGAGATGGATACATAATCCAGAATGAGACATCTGCTACAAAAGGTGAATCCTTCAGTATCATTAAGTGTACAATGAACCAAAAATCGTTTCTAGTAGTAACTCTTCCACTCAGGGGAGCGGATCTGATCCATCTATATTGGAATATTTAACAAAGGTTCAAGATGGGGTAGAAAACAGAGACATAAATGGTTACAAAGAGCTTCCTGCAAATGAAAGTGTTGACCGACATGATGAAGGTTTGATTATTTTTGTCAGTAGTATTTCTCTTCACATGTAAAGGAAGAGAGCTCAATAAGAGCCCAACTGGAAACTTCTCATGAATTCACATTTGAATCTCAAGTTAAAGCTAGAGATACAATATCAATGACTTTAAAAGAATATGGCCGCCATGGTCAAAATTGAGTAAAATGAAGTAGGAACTTCAAATGATTAATGTTAATATTAGGAATTTGGATTCTGTGATCCATAAATTGTGTAAGAAATTTTTTCGGTGAAAATCACATGTAGGAAAATTTTTGCCGACACGTTTCGAACCAGCTAGTGTGGTTCATCATCAGGACAAGATGAGAAATTTGATCAAGAAACCTAATTAAATAGACAAGGAAAGCTCCAACTAACCGTTGTAACATAATGACTAGTTTGACTAAAATAATAAATTAAATTAAATTTCATCATATTATATTATATTTTATTATATTTTAATTTTAATTTTAATGTAAATATAATTTAATATTAAGGTTTTAATTTAAATCTAATTTAATATTAATGTTTTCTAATAAATTTAAAATTAAAATAATTTTATATTTTTATTATTTTAATATTATGAATTAAAAAATAAATTAATTAATTAAAATTAAAATTAAAATTAAAAAAATAAAAGAAAAAAATAAATTTTAATAATAATAAAATAAATAAATAACTAAATAAAAATAGTAATAATGAATATAAAAATAAATAAATAAATTCTTATTTAATTTACCTAATAGCTAAATAAAATCATAATATAATAAGGAAGATACTTATAAAAAATCAAAATGATAAAAGTCCTAAAAATCATAAAAATAAACCAAAAGGAACAGACAAAGAGAAAGAAAACGAGAGCGAGAGGGGAGGAAACGACGAGAGGGAGCACATAAGGAGGAAAAAAAGGCAACTAAGAGTGAAGGGCGAGAATCCAACATCTACTGACACTCCACCCATCATCCCTGTTAAGGTTGACTAGCCTCTTTTCAATTTCCAAGGCTTCCCTCAACTTGCGGTGGTGGAAATGGTCAATCCTCACAATAACCTCAGCATTCTCAATACAGATGTGATGATTTGTCTTTTCAGCATGCTATGCTAACGCAGAGGACCAAGATCTACTATGTCTGAGATCAGTGATATGTTCCTGAATTCTTTGATTAATGGATCGACCAGTTTCACCAATATACGACGTCCCACAAGAACACGAAATCAAGTAAACACCCTTACTATCCTTAGGGCAAACTAGGTCCGTAACTACTCTAAGTGAACTCCGAATGGTGCGAAGGGGCTTGAAGGTTGAGGAAACATTATGTTTCTTCAACATCCTAGCGATTTTATTGGTAGTACCTTGGATAAATAGAAGGTGAACTCCAGATAATCGATCACAAGGATCTTTCTTAACCTTAATATTAAATTAGATTTAAATTAAAACCTTAATATTAAATTATATTAAAATTAAAATTAAAATTAAAATATCATAAAATATAATATAATATGATGAAATTTAATTTAATTTATTATTTTAGTCAAACTAGCTGTTATGTTACAACGACTAGTTGGAGCTTTCCTTGTATATTTAATTAGGTTTCTTGATCAGATTTCTCATCTTGTCCTGATGATGAACCAAACTGGCTAGTTCGAAACACATCGGCAAAAATTTCCCTACATGTGATTTTCACCGAAAAATTGTCTTACATGATTAATGTTAACTCAGAAAATTGTGACATTCAAGAAGAAAGGGGAAGACTCCTACAGTACATCTCTTGAGAAAAATAAGAAAGAAATCACTTACATACCATGGGACATCATACATGGTAAAGAAAGAAGTATATTTTTTGCATATGTTTCAGAGTTGCAGGTTGTGGACATGAAAAGATGCACCAAGGAAGGCTAAGAAAGAGCCAAAGTTGATTTAGATGATGTCCATGGCAGTTCATCAGTAAGTGATAAAGGTCAGACACAAATACAGATTCAGCTTCAGGATCTGATTCAGAGGATACCAAAGTGGAGAGGGAGGAACAAATGGCTGCAGAGGCAAAAAATATTGAAGCCACTTAATCTATAATAAAATAATGAGAGGAATTTGTGAAGAAACTGGAAAGAGAGAAAGAGAGATCAGAGGAAAAATTGGCTGAGCGTGAAGAAGAAGAAGGTAGAGAGGTTAGTTCTCTTTAATTATCTTCTATTTATCATTATTCAATTTTCTTTGCTTTCATGGTTGAAGCCAAGTTATCCATAATTCCTCCAAATATGTGATTGTGACTTACGAAATGTTAAAAGTACCCTCCATGGGAAAAGACATAAAGATTTGTGGCCAAGTGCCCTAACTCTGAGATGTTGCCACTTGTGCAATTATACCTCCTTTTGATGCTCAAACTGGCACCCTAGTTGTGCAAGACTCACAAGGTGTCACTTTGGGTCAGCTTAGGATTGTTGGCACTGTCACCTTATCAATGAATACTTTCACTTTGGATTACTTATTGAATCTTTGGGGTATCCCAAAGCACAAATTTATGGGGTCTTTTATGTCACTAGATCACTAGCACTGAAAACCATATTTACATTGGATGGTTCAACATCTTGATGATCCTTGTCCTATTGACTACAACTTTTTTATTCGTTATTTCTTTAATTGCAACACCTCTAGTAGATATTGATGGTGTTCATGAAGCCTATTTATAGTTCTCTTCTTTATGGAAATAATGTTATCTCCAACGCCATTATTCTTACCTTCACAACTATCAGTTTTCACTTCTATCCAATTGGGGAAGTAGCTTTCATGGATGAATGACTACACAGCAGGGACCCTATGAGCCAATCAATCAATTTGTCGATGTATTTCCCACATGACACAAACATTTGATGGCTTATCATAGCCAAACACTCTATGATGTGTTTCATAGATACCCAACCTATGACAATGAGCTGCATTCTATTGTTGAAGCCTGTAAGCAATGGACGAATTATATTCTACCAAAGGAAATGGCCATCCACATCAGTTGTAAGTCGTTGCCTACTCTAGATAATCCTTGGGAGTTAGTGCCCTTGAATTTTATGTCATGTTTTCCCTCAACCAAGCATGGTAATGGATGTGTTTTTATTGTTGTTGATTGCTTCCTTAGGATGGGAATTTTGGCACGTTGTAAGAAGATTCTCACAACAATTTTGATCTTTAGTGAGCCCTGGACATGCATGCTTTTAAAGACTACTTGCACTTAGAAAGAGACAGGTAAAGCAGTGAAACTGTTTTGGTAGACTTATTACTCTCACTTGAATTTGTACATTATAATTATGGAAGTGTAGGGAGATGCATAGGGAGAAGTATTGTAGCACTGTATTTTATGACTTTTCCATAGGTACATCTGCAAGACACTGTATGCAAACAGGTCAGGCTGTAAGTTGTAACACAGATTTTAACCTGAGAAATGAAAATTTTCCACTTGGCATGCAATTTTGACACCTTGGGGTGCATTCTAAGTATGGAGTATGATGTTCC
The DNA here is from genome assembly GCA_034641835.2 of Pinus albicaulis. Taxonomy (NCBI): domain Eukaryota; kingdom Viridiplantae; phylum Streptophyta; class Pinopsida; order Pinales; family Pinaceae; genus Pinus; species Pinus albicaulis. Next base: position 870,962,618 of record CM076572.1, read on the forward strand.
ATGGCATATAGGATAGCCCCTTTTCCTTATCATCCTTTAGGTTTTCTATTTATGTACATGGCATGCAGTTTTTAATGCAAGTGGACATTTTGGCACTATGAAAATAATAGGTAGAAAGCATAGTAATAATAAGGAGACACATGACCTTGGAGATGCATTGGAGCTTAGGACCTTTGGAGGATTGTTGGACCTTGGGGAGCAGTGCTCATGCCATGGAAGGCTTTCTTGTTAATCACTGTCACCTTTGATGCTGACACATGTCACGTAGAGTAGAGTGCTTCACACAGGTGGACCTACTTGTGTCTTGCAAGTTTTCTTGTAGTGGACTAGGTCCACTAAAGCCCCTTTACCTCTCATATAAAAAGAGGAAGGAGCGAGCTGTTATTATAGTCGATCATGCACATGAGCATATTCCTTTGAAGCTTGGGTTAGGGATTTAAGAGCAGTGCTACTCTCTGTTTCTTGGTGACAATATATCTAAGTTGATGTGTATGTTGGTGACAATATATCTGAGTTGAGCTTTTCTCTATCTTCCTTACAAGGATTCCTTGAAAGATAAACAGATTGGTGAACATAAGTAACTAATCTGAACTGTAGAGAAAAATCTGTTATGAATCTGCTATTAATTGATGTTCTAATACCAATGATGTGAGCCAACCCAGAATTCTTCTATTATAGATGAAATTTTAAATCTAAACATTCTGGAAATAGATCTAAAATATAAAAAATAAAGCAGACCAAAAAACCAAACAGTTACAAGTCAAGCGGTATTCATGAAACTACTTAAGTCCTCCACTCGAATCTTGTATCTTTATCTGCATATGTTTTAGAGAGAAACCATCACCATTTTTATCTAGGGCCTTTATTGGCTCAAAAACCTATCAATGTTTACATTCAAGCTCAACGATAGTGAAACAAGCCATTTTCCACGAACATTTTCTGTTGTTTGGGACTAGGTGCTCTTTTATGAAACAAATCTAACAGTGTTTTCAATAACATTGTCAAATTATAGCTACTAAAACTATGTGGCTATAGTCATGTTTCATGATGGTTTCCTACTTTATTTAAGCAATAGGCACTTGTTTAGGAAACAACTGGATGGACGACAGTTAATGGAATTCTTTCTAGTTGCTCCAATTTGCTTGATGACAGGAAAGAGAAATGAAACTTGGAAAAAACTTTAGAAGAGCTCCTTGAATAAATGGAGTTTTTGACCAATGCAAATAGTGGATCAACACGTTGAAGCAGAAAAATATAGAAGATTCCCTACAAATAGTGCACATAGTGGGTCATCATGTTGGATAAAATATAAATATTCTTGAAATAATAATAGCATTAATTTTACATTGATGGACTTGGACATTGGAGGTGGTTTACCATTTACTGCTAGACCTTGTTTGGATGTTTGAAATACATTCTTCCTCAAAGTATTGGATTATTATGGAGCTTGGTGACTTCATGTTGTTGGTGCATGAAGGGAGTTTGTGTGCTTGGAGTAGAGTTGGGTACTTCACCATGAAAAAAACATCCCAAAATCAACATGAGCACACAAAATCCCTTGAAATGTGAACTCTTGGGTTGAGGGAGTGGATATGTAGGTGTGGGAGTCCTTAAGGTGACACATTACCTTGGATATGCATTGTCCTTAAGGAGACACATGACCTAGGAGATGCATTGGAGCTTAGGACCTTTGGAAGATTGTTGGACCTTGGGGAGTGGTGCTCATGCCATGGAGGGCTTGATTGTTAATCACTATCACCTTTGATGCTAACACATGTCACGTAGAGTAGAGTGCTTCACATGGGTGGACCTACTTGTGTCTTGCAAGTTTGGATGTAGTGGACTAGGTCCACTAAAGCCCCTTTACCTCTTACATAAAAAGAGGAAGGAGTGAGTTGTTATTATAGTTGATCATGCACTTGTGCATATTCCTTTCAAGCTTGGGTTAGGGATGTAAGAGAAATGCTACTCTCTCTCTATCTTGATGACAATATACCTGAATTGATGTGTATGTTGGTGACAATATATTTGAGTTGTGCTTTGCTCTATCTTCCTTACAAGGATTCCTTGAAAGATAAACAGATTGGTGAACATAAGTAACTAATATGAACTGTAGCGAAAAATCTGATATGAATCTGCTATTAATTGAGGTTATAATACCAATGATGTGAGCGAACCCAGAATTCTTCTATTATAACTAAAATTTGAAATCCAAAAATTCCGTAACTAGATCTGAAATAGAAAAAATAAAGCAGACCAAAAAACCAAACAGTTAAAAGTCGAGCAGTAGTCATGAAACTACTTAAGTCCTCCACTCGAATCTTGTATATTTATCTGCATTTGTTTTAGAGAGAAACCATCACCATTTTTCTCCAGGGACTTTATTTTATTGGCTCAAAAACCTGTCAGTGTTTACATTCAAGCTCAACGATAGTGAAACAAGCCATTCTCCACGAACATTTTCTGTTGTTTGGGACTAGGTGCTCTTTTACGAAACAAATCTAACAATGTTTTCAATAACACTATCAGATTATAGCTACTGAAACTATGTGGCTATAGTCATGTTCTATGATGGTTTCCTACTTTCTTTAAGCAATAGTCACATTTTAAGGAAACAACTGGATGGACGACAGATAATGGAATTCTTTCTAGTTGCTCCAATTTTCTTGATGACAGGAAAGAGAAATGAAACTTGGAAAGAACTTTAGAAGATTTAATTGACTAAATGGAGTTGTTGACCAATGCACATAGTATATCAACACGTTGAAGCAGAAAAATCCAGAAGATTCCCTACAAATAGTGCACATAGTGGGTCATCATGTTGGATAAAATATAAATATTCTTGAAATAATAATAACATGAATTTTACATTGATGGACTTGGACATTGGAGGTGGTTTACCATTTGGTGCTAGACCTTGTTTGGATTTTTGAAAGACATTCTTCCTCGAAGTGTTGGATTATTATGGAGCTTGGTGACTTCATGTTGTTGATGCATGAAGGGAGTTTGTGTGCTTGGAGTAGAGTTGGGTATTTCACCATGACAAAAACATCCCAAAATCAACATGAGCACAAAAAATCCCTTGACATGTGAACTCTTGGTTTGAGGGAGTGGATATGCAAGTGTGGGAGTCCTTAAGGTGACACATTACCTTGGATATGCATTGTCCTTAAGGAGACACGTGACCTAGGAGATGCATTGGAGCTTAGGACCTTTGGAGGATTGTTGGACCTTGGGGAGTAGTGCTCATGCCATGGAGGGCTTTCTTGTTAATCACTGTTACCTTTGATGATGACACATGTCACGTAGAGTAGAGTGCTTCACATGGGTGGACCTACTTGTGTCTTGCAAGTTTTCTTGTAGTGGACTAGGTCCACTAAAGCCCCTTTACCTCTCATATAAAAAGAGGAATGAGTGAGTTTTTATTATAGTTGATCATGCACTTGTGCATATTCCTTTTCATACTTGGGTTAGGGATGTAAGATCAGTGCTACTATCTCTCTCTCTCATTCAATATTCTTTGTACTTTATGTGTTTTTTTCTTAAGGTGTTAGGATTTGTTGGAACATTCACCCGAAAACTTCATATATATAAAAAATAAATGAAACCCATGAACACAATCAAAACCTATCATATAATTCTCCATGATTTCGAAAACCCTCGATAGGGAAAACCAAGAGAAACCCTAGCTCCACCAAGGATTCTCCAACAATATAAAATAACCATGAGAAAAACCTCCATGTGAGAGTATATTTGGTGGAGCCACTGTAAACCCTAAGTTATTTTGGAATTGTGTTATTTTAGATTTGAATTCCAGCTTACCATTGCCTGGCATCTATCTTACTGAGGACATTGTATCTGTGAAAATCTGGAATTCAAATATTTAAAATAACTTAATTTATAGTTTAACACTTCCATATTCATAGTTAGATCATATTCCAAGAATATATACATTTTTTGTACTGATCAACAATTGTCTCACGAAGAGAAATCACGTCACAAGCGGAAATATATGCACATGGTTCATCACCTCCCAATGCCATAATTTCAATCCCTTTCTATCCCCTATGGGTGAAGCTTGTGAGAACAAAATCTTGACCAAAGGTGTGAAACTCCTTGCTAACAACTGCTAGTCCCAAGCCTGTTGGGAATTGGTGTATTCTTCCCATATCTTGATGTTGTTTTTACATTTTTGAGCAAACTTATTTAGCTATTTTGACTTTTCTACCAAGGGATTCACTGTGTTGGGGGGTGTTGAAGGTGATATGACATGGTAGGATGGCAGGGTGGTTAATGAATTGTATCCATTTAACTCTAAAACATGTTTATCTTAGAATATTTTGATAAGAATGGCTCTCCGTTCATGAGGAGTCACATCTAGAATTTCATTGCAAGGGAGCATTTGTCCCAACTTTTTTCTTGCCAGTTACATCATCCCTGTTCTGTACTTCATGGATAATTGTGTTTGCAAGTTTTGTGGCTCCCATGATACATATCTGGTGCACTCATCACACACAGGAACTAATGGTCAGTTGTGGGAAAAATTTGTGCAATTCAGCACAACAGACAATTCAACTACATCTTCTGTGGATTAGGGCATGTGGAAAATTCAACCTAAAAAGGTGGTGTGATGGGTGCAGTTGTAGTGGATGCAAATTGCAAAGCCTCGGGAGTTTTCTGCGGGTTGCCATGAATCATGAGAGATTAATTCACATTTTGTACCCATTTATTTCCAGAATCCCCTCATTAAGTACTGGTTTAAGACTCAATTCTATGTTCTCTAGTGATAAACCTCAACTTAGAAAGTTGTATATGATATCTCCTTGTCCTTGACGCAAATATTTTAACTTCGAACCTTGTACTTGTTCCCTAACTCAAAATTTTTGTAATATGATATAAAATGTTAAGTCATGTTGAAGATGGATTTTATTACTCTAATTTTTAAAATTTAGAACAATATCTTCATAGTTGCAATTTGATTTTATGCAAGATTTTTGTAATAATATCTTCATAGTTTCAATCTGATTTTATGCAATATTTTTGTAATAATATCTTCATAGTAGCAATCTGATTTTCTGTAAGATTTTTGTAATAATATATTCATTATTGCAATCTAATTTTCTGCAAGATTTATGTTGAAATACGACTTTGGTAATTTTAGTGTCTTTTCATATGTTTCAGAGAATAAGTAAAATTCTTTAAATTTTGAAACAACCAATCAAAAATTCTGCCATATCTGTAAATATAATGGTTGGTTAACGAGAACCTTATCATTTTCTTTCTTGGATTCATGTTTTTCATCTTTTCAAGGATTAAATTAGTAAGGCATTAATAATTTAATTATGGTTTTCATTGTTGGCTCATATTATTTGGGATATGCAGGTCACATTGTACCATCATACTCACAATTAATCTTGAATGGTGAAGTGGTTGAGCAAGCCTTTTAAAGGTTAAAGTCACAAAGTGTCAGATGTGCCCTCTAATACCATAGTAATCCCTAATTCATCAGGGTGTATTGTCTTTTAAACTTCAATATTCTATCTTTTAGATCTAACAAAGTTAGTGTCATGCTAGTGATTAATTTGAAACTGTATTTTAGTGGAAAATTTCACTATTTTTTGGTAGAATAGTTCATAATTTATTCTGATATTTTTTTTCAAGTGTACTAGTCACGATGATAAATGTGTGGTTTACTTCATATGGTTCTCAATTCTTTTTAGATACACTTTTCATCATTTTATTTGAATACTTCTCTAGTTCTTTACCTTCATATTTTATCCCCTGCACAATTTCTCTTGAGGTCTATGTTGTTATGTTTGTTGGCAGTTTCTGTGGAAATTTTTTCTTGAGGTTCTGCAAGGTAAATCCAATTGCAAAAAATACTATTTTACATATTGATATTTGTTCAAGACATTGTTGTGTGATACTTTAATTTCATAAATCTAGATTTCTATTTCATTATCTATATCAATATATAAGAAAAATTTCATGGATTGTTCATATTTATCAAACTGTGGAGTTGTTCCTTTCCTGTTCCATGTTCTTTTATATTGTTATGTTGTGATTCAAATTTCTATTTGTGCTTTCCAGTTTTTCTCCTACATAGTACATGATTTCATAGATTGTATCAAAAGTATTACCAATATGATAACATTGATTTTTGTATGTGGACATTTTGTTCAGGATGGTCCATTACAAAATCAAGATGAAGACCTGGATCATGCAATTGCACTTTCTCTTTCTGAAGAACTAACCAAACCAGATGGTATATGATGGCAATTTCAGTTTTTTACAGTTACTTTTAGTTTAATTATATCATTTAGCTCGATGCTTTTCACATATTCAACTAAAATTTTGTTGTTGAACAAGACTTTGTCATTTCCATGTTTTATTGAAATTTTTTATGGTTTGATACTCTCATGGAACCTTTATCAAGTTACATGCACCCTCATTAGAAAAAAAAAGAGATTTTTTCTTGCCATGACTATATTTCTTTTTCATTGTTGACTTAAGAAAGTCTTTTAGCTAAGAAACTAGTTTCAAGGTTATGACATAACATGTCATATAAATTGAACAGAAGTTATATCTAAAATGTTAACTTGTAAACTACTTCGCTGGTTTTAGGCTTTCAATTTAAAATCTACTTCAGTTTGAAATTTGAATGAGTTGTTCCATAAACTTGAACATTAATAGATTTTGGTGTAAGGATTAAAAATTAGTCCATAAGGCCTCTCAGTTATTCATTTATTTTATCTGAATATAACATTTACTATTAAATTAGAACCACTTCGCACAAATACGTCATAGATTAAGATCATACTTTGTAGAGTGTCGTAGAATAAAAATAGGAGCAAGGACACTGAATTCTTTCAGTTTTCCTGGTTCTTATTCCTTTGGTGTATCTTTTCACTTTTAGAGGCAATTGCTAGTTTAAAGTCTAATTCTTTAAAGGGTGCTAGCTCAATGTAAAAGCACCTACTTTACAAGCAGGAGGTTGGTGGTTTGATTCCATCGTGCCCTGATATTCACAGGGAATGACGAAGATCAGTTTCTGGTGATGGATGCTCTTTTGACCATCACCAATAAGCTTATGGTGACATTTTTCGATCCTCACCAAAATATGAAATGGTGACGGTCAACGAACGCCACCATATATACGAATCAATAGTGAGGACCATTAAAGGTCCATCACCATAAATCATTATTGTTGATATGAAATGGTGAGGGTCATTTTTTGTCATTATAGTCATTATTCGTGATGGACCTTGATGTCACAAATGAGTTTATGGTGACGGTAAATGAATGTCACCATATATATGCACCAATAGTGATGGCCATGAAAGTTCCATCACAAAAAATTGTTGTTGTTCATATGAAACGGTGACGGTCACTATCCGTCATTATAATCAATATTCATGATGGACCTTGAATGTCACCACAAAACATACTTTCGGCGATGCCACCTTTGGTGACGTTCAATTTTTTGGTGATGGAGGCTATTGTCCGTCACCATTTGTCATATGAAATGGTGAAGGTCACTATCCTTCACTATAAATCATTATTGGTGACGAACCTTGAATGTCACCACAACACCTATACTTTCGGTGACGACACCTTTGGTGACGTTCCGTTTTTGGTGATGAAGGCTCTTTTGACCCTCACCAATGAGCTTATGGTGACCATTTTTTCCCCTCACAAACGTGCTTTTTTCTTGTAGTGACATGGTGCTTGCTTCAGCCCGTACAATGCTCTTTTGAGTTTGCACACATGCGACTCGCTGCTGAAGGTCTCAAATCCTTCAAGCTGCTTAATGTACACCTATTCCTCAATGATCCCATTAAGGAACACAGTCTTCACATCCATCTGATGAGTGTGCCAAACCATTGGTGCTGAGAGAGCAAGGATGGTCCTTATGGAAGAATACTGTGTGACAGCTGCAAAGGTTTCTTCATAATCAATCCCCTCGATCTATGAGAAGCCCCGGGAAACAAATCTTTCCTTATACTTCTCGATGCTCCCATCAGCAACTTGCTTTACCTTGTAGATCCATCTTGATCCTACAAATGATTTACCCACTGGCCTTGGAACAATCTCCCAAGCACTGTTTATGACAATGGAGTCATACACCTCCACCATGGCATCTACCTGTGTGGGCTCCTACACTACTTCTTCAAAAGAAGATGGCTCTGTCACGATACACTTGATCATAAAAGCCATGTATCCAATAAATCGGTTAGGTGACTATCTCTGTCTGCGTTATGATGTAGGGACTCCTACATTCTGTGCCGCATCAAGCTTCAATCTCTCATCTTCTGTGGTACGCTTTCTGCCAGATGTGATGTTTGGTTCTGCATGAGTGGACTCCTCCACTCCATGAATCTCCTCCTGCGGTTGATCCACATATAGAGGCTCATATTTGAGAACAAGAAATTCCTCCCCTGCATGCAAGTGTAGCTCCCTCTCAAGCAGCAACTTCATGGCTTTCACCTCATTGAATTTTATATCTCGTCGCACCAGAGTCATTCGACTGTTTGGAAAATACACAGGATAATTATGGGGTGTTTATATGTACGCCACAAATATACCAACTTCTACAGTCGTCTCTAGCTTCTTCCTGGCCTCCTTTGTCACATGAATGTAAACAGATGAGCCAAAAATCTTCAAATGAGAAATATCAGGCTTCTTACCAGTAAAAGCTTCTTCAAGTGTACTCATGCAAAGTACTCTATGAGGACAACGATTTTGCACATAAAATACAACATTGCATTATTCTGCCCACAAGTGCATCAATAGGCCCTGGTCATGCCGCATAACTTGTGTAGCACCCATGATCATTCTATTCTTCCTCTCCGTGACCCCATTCTGCTAGGAGTTATGAGGTGCTATGAGTTCTCTTAGAATTCCTTCTTTGCTACAGAAGCAGTTGAATTTGTTTGAGATATATTCACCACCATTATCGCTCCATAGGGATTTCACTTGCTTCCCTGACTCCTTATCCACCAATGCTTTAAACTCACAAAACTTTGAGAATGTTTTTCTATTATTCTGCAGAAGATCCAGCATCTACGAGAATATTCATCAACAAATATAACATAATACCTTTGTTTTGATGTTGAAGCAACCGAGAAAGGTCCACACATGTTTGTGTGAATTCTCTCTAGGATCACCGAAGCAAAGTTCTCCTTCTCATGAAAGGTGGTCTTCACAAACTTACCCATAGCACATCCCTTGCACTGATCTGACTGCGCAAGAGTACCCTTGGGATGTCCAGTAGAAATCTGCTACAAGATATTCAAGGCGCCATGGTGAAGATGGCCCAATCTGCTGTGCCATAATTCACCCTCATCCTCGCTCACCACTTCTTCTGCTTTTCTCATCATTACACCGCAGCCATCTACCTCCAGCTTGTAGAGATTCTTAACTCAAATCCCTATCCTCTTGGTTTGACCCATTTTTCTATGTCGCAGGAAATATTTTCCCTCACTGAAAACAACATCATAACCTCTATCTTCCAACATTGTGACCGAGACAAAGTTCTTATTCTGACCTAGAACATGCATAACATATTTCAACATAAATGGTTTACCTGACTCCATCTCAAAGGTAATGGTTCCAATTCCAGTCGCATTGTATCTTCCATCGTCGCCCATCTCTATATGCATTTGGAGATCCTTCTCCTCCAAGTCACTAAACAACTCCTTGTCTCCCGTCATATGGAAAGACACACCAGTATCAAGATACCACAATGATCCCATTGAGCTTGAAACCAAGCATGCGATCAAAGAGAAATCAAGTTCAAATTGTGAGGCTAAGGCCTATCCAGCTGGAGCTCCAACAACCTTCTTGTTCTTCTTTTTCTGTGGGCAGTTACTAGCGAGATGCCCATGTTTGTGATAGTGAAAACACTTCACTTTGGACAAATCCAGCTTCTTGCCTTTAGCCTCAGATTTTGGAGGGAATTTATTCCCCTTCCTTTTCCTTGCTTTGGCAGCTAAAGCAAAATTCTCTTCATCATCATTCTTCAATGAAGAGTCATCCCTGGTACTTTGCCTTATCTCCTCCTGCACAAGATCTGACCAAAGTCACTCCCAACCTGCCAGTTTCTCCCGTCCATTGACAGAGTCTTCATAGCTATGCCAAATCTTCAGAAGCCCAAGGAGAGCCAAGCTCACCAAGTCGTCATCATAAATAGTATCCCCACACTTCCCATTTAATTCCTACAGTGGAAAAACTTCGTGAGATATTTTGGAATACTATCGCCCTTCTCCATCTTTATTTTTCTGAGCTTATATTTCAGTGCAAACTTCCTCTAGTCGTTGCTACTTTGGAAAATATCCGTCAAAGCCTTCCACATTGCAAATGGAGTGGCTTTCCCATGAAGTCTTGACACAATATGGCCCTTCACACCTTCCAACATAATTCTTCTTGTCTTTGCTACCTTATTTTTCCATGCGTCAAGTCCTGCAGCATCGCTAGAAGCAGACTTAGGAACATCGTTATCGATGAAATCCTTCAACCCATTATCTTCATGAACCACCTCCATCCTATCCTTACAGGCTTTGTAGTTCAAGTTTCCCTCAAGGGCATACTCTAATCACAACCCATTGAAAGACATTTCAATGAATACTCAACTGTCGCACCAAGAAATTTCTACAGCAAATTCGAATTTTCCATCAGCACAAAACTAAAAAATTATTCACAATTGTAATCTCTAGTAATAAAAATACTTCGATACCATGTATAAATTTATTAATACTTATTTATTACTGTATCCTCCTGATCTCATAATATTTATCTTCTTTCAAAATACAAAATCCTTCCACTAATTAAACTTGCGGAAATTTAAAACTCAATTGCAAACACATCTGAATAAACTCAGTTGCACATAATACAATTTTTTAATGGGAAAGCTTAAAGCTAAAAACCCCAACCATCATATTATGTATATCAATGGAATCATGTAATAATCTCATACAAAGCTTAGTACATCAAGCTCTTAGTACAATGTAGATTCATTACACACTGTTATGCAGAAATTTGCATATCTATGCACCAATTTCTTTCCTCCTGACAACCTGCCTCCACTGCGCAATCCCTACTGAAGAAGACCCCTGAATGAATTCGATTTGACCTTCCCTTGACTGCGCAATCCTCATTGGCAACTCCAATGTGTGTCAGATGCATTGAATTTATCGCTATAGTCACAACAGATAGTCCATCTCACCCTTTCACCTATCTCTCCACTGGGACTCCACTGGAACTAACATGCACTGTAGTTAACTATTGTTTCTTTTCATTTGTTAGCGAGTTATTAGTTCTTAATTAATTAAATAATTAATTCACTTAACTCTCACTAGTGTATCTTTCAGTTAGACTAGATACAACTAGCTAAACTGAGTTTAACTCACTTAACCGAGTTAAACTAAATAAAAACTCCATAAACTACTATTCCAACTCTGTCATGACTTTTCCACTTCATTTATAACTGAGTCCCCCATGCATGAGCCACCAATAACCCTAGTAATTTCATAATTCGTTCAGCCCACTGATTTTCCAAATCTGTTCAGTGAAATAAAGTGCTCCAAGAGAATAACTTGATGTTTATTGTCATATTATTATTAAGAGCTAATACTAATCAACATGCACCTATTTTTAGATCGACGATCTATAAATAGACTTCGCCCAATATTCTAAAAATAGAATTTCATCTATTTTCCACATTTGACCAACCATATACAAATAGCATCCCACAACTTATATAATATGCTCACCATGTCTAAAAATAGACATACACCTAAAAATAGCCTGCAGGCCCCACTTAGTGAAGGTGCTTACTTTTCACTAAGCTGATCATCTTATTGAATCTCAACATATCCAGCACGTATGAGAAGTTGGAAGAAAAAAATAATTTGGACAAGTTATTGTAGCACTATTTCAAGTTGTTATGGGAACTACACAGGATGCCTCCAAGCCATGGAATCCAACACATAAATGAGTTGCAAAATTTTTTTTTGCTATTGAATGAGTCACTATGTAGGGATTTGTTGTTGGAAAACTAGGAGATCAAGAGGTAGATACAAGACTTACTAAATAATGGCCAAATATGAACCAACTCATTTCTTTGTGGATCTATTATTTTTTGTATCCAAAGAAGGATGACACATGGAGAATGTATTATTATCTGTTGAATAGAAACACCATCAAGAAATGGTATTCATTTTCATGCACCAAGAACCTAACCGATTACATTCATGAAGGTAATTATATTAGTAAGATTAACCTAAAGTTTGGGTACAGCTAAATCTATATCAAGCTTGAAGATATATGAAAGAAAACTTTTGAGCCACGAGAATGATTTTTCAATGGTTGGTGAAGTTGTTCAATATAATTTGTGCCCCTATGACATTCACAAGGATATTGAACAAAGTTCTCACATTGTATCTTAACTATTTTGTGATTGTGTACTTGAATAACATACTAGTTTTTAGTAAATCTTGGGAGCACCATTTGAAACACTTGGATCAAATATTATTAGTATTATGAATAGAAAATGAATTAATCAATAAAAAGAAACACACATTCAAGCATACAAAATTAGTGCATATTAGATTTTGCAAGAACCAAGATTGATTCAACATTGCTCTAAAAAATATTTAAGCTATTTCCAACTGACCACTACTAAAGAACATTCACAACCTAAAAAGCTTCATGGAAATGGAAAATTATCTAAAGATATTTCTTGTGTAGTTTTCCGATGTCACACACCCTCTTAATGCACTAAATTGACCAATTCAATTTTAGTTAGGGCAATTCACAGCAAAGATTGTTCAAAGAGATCAAGTGTCAAATTGTGACTACTACTATTCTTTCCTTATCTCACATTCAACAAGCCCTCGATATCAACATGGATTCTTGGAAAAATTCCATGGGTACGTCATTGATGCAACATGAAGACCAGTTGCACACCACTCCAATACCTTTTCAAGCATTCTTAATTACACAATATATGACAAAGATATGTACACATTGGTTCAAACAACACATCATTGTGGACATTTTTTCAGTGGAAAAGAGATCTTAATTCATAGCAATCAAAAGTCTCACCAATCCTTTGAACATTGAGCAATATCAAGAATGCACACCACATTAAGTGGTCGAGTTATTTGCATTTCAATTAAGTGTTGAAAAGGAAGAACAATTAAACTAGCACATTACCTTCCATGACCACTAGCAATCGGATTGATAGTGTTGATAATAAATTCATAAGAAGTTGTTCCCTTCATATAATTTCAAAGCCAAAAAAATAAAAATTGGGAAAGTATACTCTACTTCCGATCCTAAGTAGGCCATGAGAGTCAATTTCAATCGATTTTATTTAGGTTTGTTGACAACTTGTAGGGGAAATGACTATCTGATGCTAGTTGTGGATGGCTCAATAAAATGATACATCCTCCCATATATACTCCCATCTATAAAGGCACACAAAGGTTTTGAACCTTCAACCAAGATCCCAAGAAAATAAAAAATCACACACTAAATTGCAAGTAGGTAACATGTACTTGAACCCTGAACCTTGTCAACTCCAAAAAAAAAAAAAAAAACTCAGTCTTCTATGTTGGAAAAGCTTAAAGTACTTATGGTCATTTATAACTAAAAATAAACCTCCATTTAATTTTGTTTGTGCAAGAACATCTGATCCAGATAATATTTTCAAAGAACCAAACTCAAAAGAATGCATGGCAGTGTTTACAGAGTTTTGTGAGAGCTCACATGTCTACTGTCTGACTACACCGGGCTCTGTATACTGTTATAATAGAATTTGGTCACATGCATACCAATTAACATTGGGCCTATCCCTTGGTTGCTCAGATCTCCACAACCACTTCGAGTTCTAACTTATTATTTTGTCTCATGAAAAGTCCAATATGAATCACATGCCAAAAAAATGCATACACCTATAAAATCTCTTGTTTAATCAGATTGACCTACAACAGCATGTGGAAACTACATCAATTAGAACTATTTTCCACTGCAGGCTCCAGCATATGACCATAAAGAGAATGCAATGTTGTTAACAATGAGAGTAGCAATAGCTCATTTTATGATCTTCTTGCTGGGGCTTTTTAAGGAATAAAAAAAATGAGCACAGAATGAAGTGCACATCTAATGGTTGTGGGGCGAGTTCCCGCCATAGGATGCACATTCAGGGCAAGGTAGGACATGGAAGGTAGATAATCTTCTCTTTAATTCGATTGATTATTCATATAAAATTAATAACTCTTTATACAACCGACCAGATCTGATATTTTTTAATGAAGAAAATTACACACGAAAGCCTTCTCTGGTGGTCCAGGTTTGAGTAGTACATACTTGAGTAACTTTGATAGAGGTAACCCATATGAAAACCACAACGCAAATTAGCACCGGCCCTGATTTGTATTGCCGATATTTCCAATCCACCAACCCTGCTCTGTATTCCCATTATTTCAAATGTGTTATTAAGAGGAGGCATTTCTGCTTGTTGGTCCTGATGGTGATATTCTACAGAACGCACACAATGGGATTTACTTCCACTTTAATAATTTCTATCCTTAACACTTTATCTTTTACCATACATTTGACTTCCTTTGTAATAGTTTTTTTTCGTAAATATTTTGAGTTGGATCATCAATCCATGTGAGAGTAGATCCTTCAGCACCAACACTTAAAGAACTAATTTAGCATCCAGATAGATACATACCTGTAACATTAAGAAATTGGCGTATCAGCTCTCAAAGCACTAGATGTAGCAACTCTAATCCGATGGCTCTACTACTTGGGCTCTCCTGATTGCGTTGCTCTCCCTTCTCCAGATAAGAACAAATATCTCCTTGCTTCTTGATTTTTCTTTGCGTAGATTACACAGATTGATGTTCGGTATTGAACGAGCTTCTGGTTCAACTAGTTCAATGGCTAAAACTATAGAATTTTCTCGGGAAACCAGGTCAGTTATGAGTAAACAGATTAAATTTAAATAAATCGATTTGTAACTAGAAGGGACGCAAAGAATCTTTAAGAATACTCTTTTTCAAATCAGGATGGAATACAGGATCAGAACTACTCGCTTACATTAGCTGACAACAAGTTTGCCTCCCTTTCTAAGAGATGTATTTAGAATACTGCATACTGAATAATAACTACTCCTCCAACCTAATTTCCAATTAATAGAAAGAAATGGCCCTCCCAAATCTCCTACCAAATAACCAAAGATCGAAACACCAGTGCTCCCACAATTGTTCGCCTTAATTATTTGTGCATTTGTGATATTAATACTTTGAACACACCAAATCAGATATTCCCGCGTATGGCCAAACCAAAATTCCGAAGTTAGTAAAAATGCACGTGAATGTCATATATCCAATTCTTTACATTTCCAATGCATGAAACTATTATATATAGTGTAATAAATCAATGGTACAATGGTATGGGAAGAAGGATTAGTATAAAAGTATAAACTATATATAATGTAATAAACCAACAATATAATGGTATGAGAAGAAGGATTAGTATAAAATTATTATATATTTTGAGGTGGTCTAATGGTTAAGAGTGTGTGTTTCCTTTCAATAGGTCATGTGTTTAAAACCAGAGGGGGTATATATGTCTTCGTAGACTTAGTAGTCAAATCACTGCCCGAAGGTGGGTCCCTTGTTCCACAAACAAGGGGTCTCATACACCAATTTGGACTCAATATCTATATCAATTGACCATGTATAAATCAGAATACTTTGAATTCAAATTAATGAAATCATTCTCTATGAATCTAGTGCAATAATCAACCACAGTATGTAACAATGCCACAAAAAACCATAACAAATAGTGTGTCCATAGTTAAAAATTCCTAACATAAATGACTAATTCATATACTTGTTGTACTTGTTATTTGGTCATTTTTTTATTCTTGGACTATAATAGTCATTTACGTTAATCATTATTAATTTTGTTATTTATTATCTAGTCATATATTTTAATCCTAGAATAAATTAGTCGTTTAAGTTAGTCGTTTTTAGTTTAGTCACTTATTATCTATTCGTATATTTTATTCCTAGAATAAATTAGTCATTTAAGTTAGTCATTTTAAATTTAGTCACTTATTATCTAGTCGTATATTTTATTCCTAGACTAAATTAGTTATTTAAGTTAGTCAGTTTTAGTTCGATCACTTAAAATTGCTCAAATTTAGTAGTATTTCACTTGAAATAATTGCGGTGACTAACATTTTTAGTCACCTAATAACTAATTTCATCATTTTTTACTAGCTAGATGTAAGTTTGGCTATTTTATTGTTTAATAATGGGAATTTCCACCTAAGAAGAAGTGGTTTTGTTCAATAAGTATTATCATGTATGGACAATTAAAAAGTTGTTAGTAAAATAAATAGTGTTGAAGTCCTATTAGTTTTTGAACTCTTGCAAACAGAAATATCACTAGATTCCCTCCTTGTAATCTGTTTCTTTTTTGGATGAGGTTTATTTGGGAGTATTCGAAGGTCTAGCCAGCTGGAAGAATACATATAAAGATATCCAATTTTATAAATAGGCATATGAGAGGAAAAATACTGAGAGGGGGGGGTGAATCAGTATTTACTGCATATTCAAAACTTTCAC
>CM076572.1:870979363-871068975 GCA_034641835.2 Pinus albicaulis
TTCATAATGTTTACAAACAAACGCAAGGAAATTGAGCTTAGAGGTATCCAAGAGAAACCCTCTAAAGTGATAAGCTTTGATGGAGTGACAAAACTACTGAAAAAGGGGCACCAACGTGTAATTGTACAATTTCTTTCACTAAATTTTTTAATGTCAATATCATCTATGTCAGGGGATCTACATAAATTTATAAACAATCATTCCAAGGTATTTGGATTAGTTCTTAAGGGTATTATACCTGCTCAATATCATGACTATGCTATTCATTTGCAATCAATAAGTGTAGTAAATATAAATGAAGAAAGGAAAATCATACTATAAGTAGAAGCAATCCTTCAAACAAGGAATAATAAATTGAATAATCTAGTGATTATGGAGTACCCCACTAAATAGAAAAACCAGCTAGTGGAAGAACCATGACATAAAAATATGACTTATTCATGAAAAATCACCAGCAGTTAGTCAAGTGTTGAGGACAACACACATTTGAAGTAGAGGGGAATGTTAATCCCTATATAAGCCCCATTTTAACTCTAAAACCCATTATTAAAACCTAAATATTGAGTGATTACACTTCTATTTTTATATTATTATGTAGGCTTGAACCTTTCATGATCCCATTTTATTATAATTGTACCCTTTGTATCCTACACATGCACACACACTAAGGAGACCTAGTCTTAGGATCATAAATTACTGTCTTGTACATTATATTCATTGTAAAAGCAGGCTTCCACCATGAAGAGGACTATAATTTTTGGTTCCTTATCATTTTTAAAGAACAAGTTTAATAACATTTTGTTATGTCAGATAAAATCTATTAAGGATTATTAAAGTGGTTTGAAGAAGATGAAATATTTGTATGACTCATACTTATAAATTGAGCTAATTCAATTATTGTTGAATCTTTTCAATCTTGAAATGAAGGATAATGATCCTCTAGCTTTAAATTATAAATTTAAATCCATCATGCATGATGTTGATGCTACTGGTGTGAAGTTAAAAAAATTTGTCGCAACCTTAAACAAAGTCCTTTATACCAAATATTATCACTACCTTGAAACACTTCAAGCTAGTAGACAACTAAATGCCCTCAATTTTGACTCTTCATGAAAACATTGCAAATGTACGAAGGATTTTAGGAAGAATACAACTCAATGCATTGCATAGATTAAGTGTTTTTCTATAAAATGGAATAATCAATCATGTGATTCTTATAAAGGAAAAGGATGTAAGAGATCTTGAAAGAAGAATTTTAAAGGCAAGGGGGTAGGAAAAATCAAGGTAAAACGTCCAGTGTTCAATTTGATAAGAATGAACGTAAATCAAAGGAATACAAAATCAAATGATATAAAGACAAAAAAAATGAGTAGGAACAAAATGAAGACAAGGGTAAATTACCTAGATCAACTTAGTTGGTTATTTCTCATTGCAATATTGGCATAGATGAATGTTTGTTCAAATATTCATTTGATTCTTCGAGAATTTTTTGGTTGTGATTCGTAAATTTCTGTGGATATTCCACTGGATAGTTCATCACAATAGATCTGAGAATAATATATTAAAATACTGAATTTTGATACTATTATAGTTTTATTTAAATTCTAGATTTGTATATTTAATTGTGATTAGTGCATGCATGTGAATGGAAATTATGGAGAAAAGTAGAGAACGAAAAATAAATATCACGCACACACTTAAAACATAGTATATTCTCTCTGGGAAACCCTTTCGGGAGAAAAACAACTGGAAGATGAGGCCGCTTTTTCTCTGTCTAGAAATATGGATGAAAGTACAAAGAAGTAATGCTTGTGGCCCATGGGCTACTATAGTGCACACATCCTCTCTGTTTGATCTACCTCCTATCTCTCCTAGCTATATTTGCTCATCTATGGAACAAAATGCTCTCGAAAGAATGGAATGGCACTTCCTCCTAGTGGTCTGGTTATAATACAACTCGATAACCTACCAGCGGTTAATTTTGACTACATTAACTCTTAACTAGAGTTACAATATAGAATATTTTAGAGTCTTTTACATCATAACCATGTGTCTAGACCATTTTACATGAATAATGGGGGTTGACACGACATTCTCCTGAACTATAGGTGTGAAAAAAGGAAGTTCAACTTTCGAGTGACATTATTTTTTCATACATACTCTAATTGACGTGCGTCTTGCATCGTTGGAAAGATATTTGTGTGTAGAATAGAATGAAATGGTGCTAAGTTAAAGCGACTAATTTTTACCCAAAAAAAACATCATTTGATGCCTCTAAATTCTCCGATAAGGTTTCAGACCCCGTTTTTCAAACTAGCTCCTGCCAATAAAAACAATCCCGTGAGATGATTCCTCCACTTTTTTACACTCCAAATGCATCAACATGGATGCCAAACAATTTAACGATCCAATCTAGATCAAACATCCCAATTTTGGGAGGATTTTTATCCTAAAAATATTCTACTGAATGAGGTGAGTAAATCTTTACTCCACCTTCTCTCTCGTGCACCATTTAGCTTTGCTTGGGAGTTGTCCCTTCAACCATATTTGCAAAAGGTCATGCTACCATTTTCTTGTAGTTCTGGACCTATTCTGTAAAAATGTATCTTCTTGCAACTCTACCTGAGCATCTAGTGCCAAATCCTCCATAGAAGGTAGGACCTGTTCCTCTTCCTGATCTAGCATGGAAGGCTCATAGAGTTTCAAATTCTCCACATTCACAACTGAGTAAGTGCACATATATGGTGGTAAACTAAGTCGATAGGCATTATCACCCACCTATTATTTCAAAGGGGCCATACATTAGATCCTTGATTTTCTTTCCAGGCCATTGCAGCCTCTCCTTATTCAACTGTAACCATACTCCGTCTCCCACCTTGAATAACTTCTCTATTATGTGTTGATATAATTTTCCTTATAATTCTCCTGCAACTTTTGCAGTGTTTCTTGTACCTGTATATGGATCTGCTTGATCTTCTCTATAAAATTTTCAGCCCTCAAATCATCTCCTATAAGATATTCCCTCACTCCTCCTTGTTTCTCATATGCAATATCCAAAGTTGAAGGTGGAAAATATCCAAATTTTTTTTTTTTTAAATAGGTACTTTCCTATAAAAGTGTGGCCTTCTTGTTATAATAATGTTGTATATATACCATATTTTCATCTGAGTTATTTGGATGCTTTTGGTTGTATCCCCTCAAAAGATGCACCAAAGACTTATTAACTACTCCTTTATGCCCATATTTATGTGGATGGAACACTGTGGATCTCTTCAACTTTGTGTCCATATTCTCCCACAATGTAGTCTAAAATGCACTAAGAAATCTTGTAACACTGTCTAAAATGATGCTCCTTGGTATCCCAAAGTGCACCCAGACCTGTTCGATGAACAAGTTTGATGCTTCTTTTTCACTGATGGTATTTATATAGGGCATCAGAACACACATCTTTCTGAAACTATCAACTACCACGAACAAGTATTCACGTCCCTTCCTTGTTGTCGGTAAACCTCCCACAAAGTCCATGGAAATTCTTTCCCAAGGATGAGTTGGTATAGGTAAGGGATGATATAGACCCTATTTCCTATTGATAGGCTTGTTGGTACAACAAAGCATGCATCCTGTTAGTACCCTATAAATTATAGGATCTTAAGGTGACTATATACTTCATATTTCGTGCAAGGTTTTCATTACTGAAAGGCTTTTTAAAATTAAAATGATTCCAAATAAAAAGGAAAAATTAAAAATAAAAAATAAAAGAGGGTATAAAAAATAGAGAAAAAGAAAAGAGAAAATAAAGAAAAGAAAAAAAAGGAAAAAGGAAAGAAGAACCCAAAAAGAAATAAAACTAAAAGTGTTGCAAGTTCAAATGCCACTACTACAGTTTTCAATTTCTGTTGATAGGTTAGAAAATAAAGATTTTTCAAACTGTTTAATCTTGGCTTATCAGTAGATAGGTATAAAATGAGATTGGTTCAACAACTTAATCTAAACCAATAAGAGAAATAAGGGATAGGGATTAGGTTAGAATTTAAAAAGAAAATGTTCAGGGTCTGCAAGTCTAAATGCACCCTACAAAGGAAGAAAAATGTTATATGAGTATTTTGGGTAGGTAGATATTCAAAGGAGGAAGAAACGAAATAAAAAGGTGAAATGGGGACTTCAAAATCCTTTGAGGCAAAATCTATTTTATCCTAAGCCCCGTGCATGTCCCGCCAAGCAACAAATCGCAATTCGCATTGACCAAATCACAAAACTTCCTTTCCATTCATCATTTCACAAAATCCTCCGATCACCACTAAATTGTGCGATTTTCAATAGCCGTGGGGCCCATCCCGCCAAGTCACCTCCATCTCCCTGCACTTCACACTTCGCAAATATTAGCACTTACCTCCACCGCTTATAACTAAACCCATCGATTTGCGATATGTGATATCCCTCGGCCCCTCCCTGCCACGTCACCTCCCTCTCCCTGCACTTTTCACATTGCAAGCTTTAACGTTTACCTCTACTTCTCATAACTAATTCCATCGATGTGCGATTTGCGATAGCCATGGGGCCCATCCTGCCACATCACCTGTCTCTCCCCACACTTCGCACATCGCAATTTTTAACGTTTACCTCTATAGCTCATAACTAAATCTGCTAATGTACGATTTGTGATAGCCGTGGGGCCCATCCTGCCTTGCCACGTCACACATCCCCTCAGCACTATGCACCTCCCACCTTACCCTCCATCTCTGCCCCTCAACTCGCCATCGATGACACTCAAGCCATTTCGGCCCCCCCTCAGCCGTCAGACGTTAACAATGGGGGGGGTGTCCAAAATGGGCAGTATCCATTACCGCCCCCTCCTCCATGTGTCACACTCCCATAGTTTCGCACCCCCCTTCTATATTACTGCTTACCACTTGAGCCCCCCCTCTAAAAAGTTGTTTCCGCTGACTTCCAAACCACTATCGCCCTGTTCCCTTCGCCAATGCCACCGCGCCACGTCCTTCATTACCTGTTCACTTCGCCCCGTCACATCTCCTCCCACCAATAGCACCGTTTCACCATGAATGATCGGGCCGTTATCTAACTGACCCGCGCCAACTCAACGGTTACCCTCCAGCCACATGTTAAAACTCAAATTCACCATGGCACAAAAGTTTTCATTGATGTTACTATTGAATTGCTACAGGTTGTGATATTTACAGACAACTGCATAGGATATCATGACCAACCACCTTGGTCGAAGGGTAAATTACACATCAAAGAAGGAACAATCAGCGCTTTGTGAGCGTGGTTATGGTTCTTGTTTTAGCTAATTCATTTCCAATCCTGATCCCCTTTGGTCTTACCCCTTCCTCAGTATCAATTCATATCATTTCCCCCTTCTCTATTACCCTTCTCTTGTATCCCATTCTCCATTGCAGGTGAAACAGAGAGTGAAAAATCAAATCATGCCTCCCAAGGCAGATTAGCAGCCTTTCAATCCCATGGTCTACCCCCAAGTAGACTTATACCATATTCCCCTAACTAACAGTGACTACAAGATCCATGAGACAGAGTCAGACCTCGACTTGGTCGATGACTACTGTTGGCTCGAGGATAAGCTCATTGACAAAGAAGATGGTATCATCCTGTGGAAGACCAAGCTTCCACATTAAATCTTCCCTAGAACCCATAGCTGCCCTGAGCTAATTATGAAATGTCAGTCTTGCTATGACCTTAAACAAAGATCCATAGTGAACTCTACAGGATAGATTTTGTTTTATGTAAATTACCCATCCATTCAAGAGATGTTGCAGGCCCCCATTGTTGAGAACATTGTCCCTTTTTCATATGAGGCCCTTATAGGACTATACCAAGGATTAGATTTTTCCAACAAGGCCAAAACCTTGGAGCTTTTCATGGCTTAGAATGCACCAATGCCTACCACAAATCCCCCATATCCATCATCCACCTTCCCGGAAAGGTCCAAGAACATTGTCACTACCCTATCTTATTTTTTAGGTTATCATAATGATCAGTGGATAGATGAAGCCATAATTGGTTTTTTGTCTATCCTCTGTGCAGATGCCAAACTCAGTGTTATGTTCAAATATGCTCAGTTCCTTGTTGATGCAATCAACGATCAGTTCTTGAAATTTCAAACAGAAGGGGTATTCAAATAAACCTCTGTGTTGGTGTACATGTTTATCTGTTTTCAATCCAACAAGTTCGAATTTGACATGATAAAGCAAGGTGAAGACTCTCAATCCCAATCTATCATTTTTTGGACAACTCTATTGAGAAAGGAGTAGGAAGACTATTCATACAAGAGCTTTATAGACCTATTTTTTCATCCAGTAATCAGTGCACTTAGCAACACCACAGAGCCCAAGGTCAGTGAGGAAATCAATAAAGTGATGCATTTGATAGAGTAGATTAGGAAAACAGACTGGTATCTCTACCAAAACTACATGGAGATTAGGGTTTATGGCAGTGAATTGGCTCCCTATAAACTACCCAAATACCTCTCCATGAAGATATTTTCCCTTGAGTATATCAGGCAAATGATAGATGTTGATGAGGTGCATTTTGTTTCGGCCAAGAAGAATTCACAATTCAGGATCAAATCCAAAATAGGCCCATTCATCTACAACAGCAGGGAGACAGGGGGAGAGGCAGATAAAATACTAAAAGAGATGAAATTCACACACAGTTTCACCTGCTCCTATGATCCAATGGGTATCATCTCCAAGAAGAGGGTGGAAAATGAGTCCACACCCTGCATCCATACCCACAGACTGGAGATAGAGAAGTACATGAACCAAGAAGAATGGGTGGTAGACACACTCCAGGAGGCTGAAGAGTAGGTCATCTCTACTTCAGGAATCCAAACACCAACTCCACAAGAGAGGAAGGTGACAGGAGTTCAAGATGAAAAAGTAAAGGAGCCTGAAAATGAAATAGGAAGTAAGAGGACCATGGAGGATCAAACATACATGGACATCAATTCCTCCACTAAGGAGTTCAAAATGAAATATAAGAAGAGAGCTAGGATCAACATGGGCCTTGACTAAGGAAATGATAAAAACAAGCAAACGGTCATCACAATTGGGGATTCACCAAGTTCATCTCTACTAGGTGGCCAACCTATCTTCTCCACATCCTCTGCCACCGTTCCATTCCAACAACAGAATGTGCAAACTCCCACAACTACTTCCACTTCAGAACAAAAGGAGGAATACATCTATGACACATTCAGGGAGATCAAGAGAAGAAATGAGGTTCTCAAGACCAAAATCTACAATCAATTTTGGAAACAAACAAGAAACTCCCAGAGTAGACTCCTATCATACTTTGACTTTGAGAAGGGAATAATGAGGATGGCATTCTTGGAGGCAAAAATTCCTCAGTCCAAAGGTGCAACAGACTACAAGAAGACATATTTTGAGTTTGATGCAAATAACATCCACCCAATAGACTAGATGGAGATGCATAAGCGGACTGGGGAAATAATCTCCTCCACCCTAACTAGCACAACCATGAGCCTCTCAAAACTATAGGTGACTTTGTCCAATGCAGAGTCACAATTAAAGTTGGAAAAGGTTTCCCTCATGGCCAAAGATTCGAAGATAAAATCTCTGGAGGATTTAGTAATATAGCTCAGGTATAATCCATAAAACATAGCAGTGGCAGAAACCCTGGTGAGGAAGAAGAATTCAGACATAGCTGCTTTTAGGAGGGAGATTAAGATGCCAGTGACAGAAGACCCTATGGCTAAGGAGATGGAAGCAACTAAAACACAAAAATCAGAAATGTTGCAATTAATTGTTGAACAAATAGAGCAGATCAAGAAAATGGAGGATGAGATGGATAAAATGATAAAATAAAGACAGAAAGCAATAAGGGACACAGTGAGAACATCAAAAGAAGCAGCTAAGGCCATGATCCCCCTACAAGCAATTCCTCTCACAGTGATCCCAGCAGCCACAACATCCACAAGAGCACCGGGGGAAAATACTGAGAAGCTAGTCAAGGCGATGGAGAGCATGTCCTTACAGTCAGCAGAGATTAAAAAGTTGCAGGATCAACTCAGTAACCTACAAGAGCAGTTCAAAAGGAAATATTCTACACATGCCACTGAGTTGCAGATTAGCAAAAGGATAAATGAAATTTTGCAGAAATATCTTGAGGAGTCCTCAATTGGTAGCATGGTGGGAAGAGTCAAGAAAATCATATTGTTGGATATAATTGAGTCTGTAAATGATATATGGTCCTCAATTCAGATAATTTTTGAACAGAGGGATCTAATTGATGTAGTGAAGGTTTCCATTGAGAAAAAAAATGAGGAACTTGGAGATAAGCCCCAAACTTCTAACAACATCATCAGATTCCTGAATTCCAAGAGCAGCCATGAATTGGAGCAATTGGAAGTGGCTAAAAAAACAACCTCTGTTCTTGAAGTTAAAAGGGTATTGAATAACAAGTGTCTGGTCACATAGCTAGAAGAGAGATTCCATCAGCTGGAGATTGGGGTCTGTAGATTTTTCAGCAGGATTGAGCTACTGAACAAAAGAGGCTCACCTTCCTTGTTTGTCATCAACGATAAACTGATGCCCATGACTGATTATGTAAAGAGGCTCATGAGATCTCCGAGGACACATCCAAGCTCAAAAATCTAAAGAAAACCATGACTGGGAAATCATTCTATTAATTCATCAACAACGATGTCTTCATACAACATGAGGCGAAGCACATTTTTCAGTTGAAACCAACGTTCGTAAAGTACACCGAGACTGATGAAGTCTACAGGAAGCTGAACAAGACCAAGATCTCGACTCCAGAAAGTTGGGAAAATTTATGCAGGCTCTAGGAAGGATGAAAACTCAGTTCAATGTCGAAGCTGGAAACCCAATGAATTTTTAGTGTCATAAAATCTAGTGTATCAGATTCGCCAGCACAACAGACTGCCACGGCGTTAGATAACGACTCCACAAGGACATCGGGCACCTTCCAAGAGGGCCATTACCATGAAGGGACACTTCCACTGTAACTTCGGACATCTGTCTAAAAATAATCACAGCGAGTCCATGCATTAGGCGCATAGACCCATTTTCAATTATTCTTGTGGTAAATGAACTGATTTCCCTTTCGGTAATGGAAATCTGATGCAAATAGTTCAAATATAAGTTTTCATTCTGTAACAAGGGTTGGACCCTGGTTTTGTAAGCACTTTTCATTGCAAGTATTCGTACTTTTCAAGTTGGATCATCAATAAAGCGATCATTTTGCAAGATTCATGTGTTGTGTTGTCCTGGTGATGTTTTTCCTTCTTCATGTTTAATGTTTTCCCACTGTAATATTTTCATGTGTTTCATTTATAATTATATTTTTAAAGAAGGAAGGTTAGATTAATATTTGTTGTTTTAGAGTACCTTAATTATGACTTCCTTTACAATTTCAATGTTTTCTTCTGATGTATGGTTTAAGAATCTTAGTTTCTCTTAAGTCATTACTGAAAGCACTTTTCTCCATCCCATAATTCCACTCAGCTATAAACACCAGTATTCATAGCTAGCTTGCCTTACATTTTCTTTGGAATTTGATGTGCATACCCAACCTATTTTGACTCCATAAACCAATAGAGATGGTTTATAGAACCCCCTTAAATCCAACCACGAACAATCAAACAAAAAAAAATCTCGCACTCAATTTAACTAGCCTAATATCAGTAAACTCAAAAAAATCTAATTCTTATAGAGAGATCTCTCTTTGAGTCTAGGAGGGCTAGATCTTGGGCTTCAAGTGGTTTTGATTTTGTTCTTTATAATTTAGTCTTGCCAATCTTATAAATTATAGTGATAACACGTCCTCTTATGAACCTAGCTACTCGTTCTTGCATCTTGGGCCAATACGCATACGTCTACAAGTCTTCCCTACACCAAACTTCCATAAAACCTTGGAGGTGTGAGCCTCTCTAATCAACTAAAATTTCTCACCTTTAGGAACACATAGTTTATCCAACCTGTAGAGTACCCTGTCCTAGAGATGATAATCAACGGTGCTATCGCCATCGTGCACATGACTCTGACTTTGCAATTGTTGATACACCTCCTTGAATTCCTCATCCTCGGGATATGCCTCTCTGTATGCATCATGGGTGAATTTCTCCATGTGCATAAGAGTCCCTAATGCTATAATATTTGATGTGGGTGGAATTGAAAACATGTAATCCAACTTTTTTGTGCTTCCCTTCTTATAATTGATCACCAATGAAACTGTTGAAAAAACCCTGTCCACGTGTAATGCCTAGCCTGTTGTAGCGTACTATGGTCCTGCAAGTACTATAACAGTTGTTGATCTGTGTGGATTACTGTCTCCTTTTCCATTAGATAATGATTCCACTTCTTCACAGCTTGCACCATGACATAGAGATCATTGTCATAGGTAGAGTAGTTAAGTATTTCCCCATGAAACACTTCAGAGTGGTGGCATACAAGTCTTCCTACCTACATCAAGACAACTCCCATAGCATACCTACTCGGATTTGTCTCCACTTCGAAGGGTCGCTGCAAGTTTGGTAATGCCATAACTGGTGCTTGATTGATCTTCTTCTTTAGCTCCTTGAAAGCCTTCTGCTGAACTTTTCCCACTGGAAACTCTTACCACTTTCTATTATGGCATGGAGTGGTGTTACTACCGCTAGAAATGAGGCTATGAATTTCCTCAGGTACTGTGCTACCCCAATGAAACTCTTGACGTTAGAAACATTAGTAGGCACCAACCATTTCATGATGGCCTCCATCTTGGAAGGATCTATATTCATCTCTCCTCCACCAATCACATACCCCAACTACACCAAAGAATGCTAAGAAAACTCTAACTTCTTGTTATTTTCTAACAACTAGTGCTTCTTCAATGTCTCCAACACCTATGTAAAATATGAATTATGATCCTCCCAGATATCACTATATTCCAGTATATCATCCCAATAGACAATAATAAATGAATATATAAAAGGGCGCAATATATCATTCATTAATCTCATAAACATAGTTGATGCATTACATAGGCCAAATGGGATGACTAACCACTCATTAAAATATTTCATGGTTTTGAAGGCTGTCTTCCAGGTATATTCTTATTTGACTCGAACCTGGTGATTTCCAAACTTCAAGTCCATATTGGTGAAGTATTTTTCTTGCTATAGTTGATCCAAAAAATCATTTATCTTGGGCAGAGGGTATCTGTTCTTGAGCATGATTTTCTTCAACACCCTGTAATCTATACACATATGCTAAGTACCATCCTTCTTCGATACAATGATGATGGGTGACCCACATGGTGATGTACTTGGTCGAATGAAACCCTGTTCCAACAGTTGCTACAACTGTTTCTTCACCTCACTTGCTTATATAACATACTTCCTCTACAACCCAATATTTGGAAATGGTGAGACTAGAAATAGCTGGTAACCCTTTAGGCTCTCATAACACATCCTTGCATTCTTGTAACAACTCCTCCAATTGTTGTTTCTATTTCTTAGGAAACCCCTCTATGGATGTATTTCCTCTTATTGACTCCTCTGCAGACTAACTTTCTCTTAAAAAAAATAAAACATACTTCTTGTTGGAATTGATCAATTTCTTGTCTTGGTTGGCACTTACCAGTGAAATTTTCGACTTGCCTTTGTGCACTTTGATGATGAATGATTTTCCATCCTTGATGAGTTGGTATTGGTTGGATCTCCTCATGAATATTTCATCACACATGTACATGTATGGACTCCCAAACACAACTCCACATACATCAAGGGGAACCACATCTAGATCTACTTCATTAATAAAGTCAACAATAATAGAAAATCTAATTTTACACTGTTTTGTTACCTTCAACTCTGCATCCTTATTTACCCATCACAATGGATATGGGTTCGGATGATAAAAAACTTCCAACCCCAACTTCTTAACAAACTTTTTTGCAATGAGATTCTCCTGTGATCCTGAGTCAAATAGAGGATTGATATTTGCCTTCTTGACCTGTATATTTATATGGAAGAGTTTGGTTATTTCTTTCTCTTCTTGTTTTTGAAGGCTACTCAGATTCACCTCCTTCTATAATGATGTACATACAATCTTCTCATCCACATTTGAGTTGTTTTCAACTTTGTTGCTCGAATCAGTGGCCACGAGATTATTCTTCTTGTTATGTTTCTTCTTGTTCTTCGGGTTTAGCTCTGGATGTAACTTCCAACATTTTTCCTCTGTATGGCCATTGAAGTTTTAGTGGTTGTAGTGGTTGGTAGGATCTTTGCACTGGTGTGTTGTGGCTACCGTATTTTTATCTTTTCCTCCTTTTTTCTTCTTCTTTCCCTCCTTAGAAGCATCTTGTTGCTCCTTCTGCTTTGATTCACTTTATTGGGCTCTCTTCGAGCCTATGTTCTCTAGGTACTATGCCTGTACACAAGCCTCATCCACTTATTTGGGCTTGAAAAACATCACTTTCTCATTCAGATGGAGGTGCAGACCCCCCAAATACTTGGCGAGTACATCTGGATTCTTTGGAGAGATACCCAACATTATAGCCATCTTCTTGAATTCTGTGGTGTACTACACACTTCGGCCCAACTTTTTCCTGAAGAAATTCCATCGGATCCACTGGTCCTCCACATACCCAATGGGATAAAACTGTGACTTAACGATGGTTTTGAAATATTCCCACTTAGTCACTGGAGGTTCTCCCTCCAAACTTAGGGTTTCCGTGTGTCTCTCCTACCAAGTCAGTGTATGGCCCTCTAATTTTAGCTGGGTGCATGAGATTTTATTTCCTTCTTAAATTTGATGGACGCTGAAATAGACTTCTAGTTGCTCCAACCAATGGTTAAACTTCAAATCATCGATCTTGTCGTGTTACAACTTGATATCTACTTTTTCTTCCATTTTAAAAAGGGACTATGATTGGTTCACGACACTCGAGTTGGGTTGATATTTTTCAGGCTCCTTCTTTGACTGGTTCTCCATTTGTTCCTGATCTTCTGATCCCCATTCCGATTTTTCCTCTGCATTTGAACCCCCAAAATTAGAGAAATTTTGAGATCTAAAATGGGCCTCCTAAGGAAACTATAAAATAATATTGGAAATAATAAAATAATACTAGATTACATCATAAAATTTTAGAGGGAAAAAAGAAAAAACTACTTTTTCAACTCGTATGTTCAACCATATCTCTATATGGGTTTACTCAAATTTCGAGCGATAACACTCATTGGATGAAAAAAATGATTCCTCATCCAAGGATTACCCATATGGAATACTTTTTATGGACCCTGCTACATGAAAACTGAGAAATACATGAAAAATGTGATTGCAATCACTTTTTTTTATGTATTTCTCATTTTTCATGTAGCAAGGTCCATCAAAAGTATGCAACATGGGTACTCCTTGGATGAGGAATTAAATTTTACATCCAACAATTAATCCTACTCTAAATTTGAGTAAAATTTTAGGGAGATAAGTTGAAAATACGAGTTGAAAAATTAGTTTTATTATTTTATTATTTTTTAATATTTTTACTTTTTTACTCCAAAAATGGTGAATCATCCCCCATGGTAGACATCATCATATTGAATCCTATTTGGTCTTATAAAGTTTATTTTGGTTGTACATTTTTCTTAGGAAGCCCATTTTAGACCTCAAAATTCCCCTAATGCTTCTCCAAGTATCCCCAGCTTTCTATTCAAGGTCGCCATGAGGAGGTTTACGTTGCAGTTTATATATGCGACTTGTTTCAACGACATAAACCTCACCTCTATAGGATCACGAGGTTCATTTACAAATTCGTCGCTCATGATTAGGGTTTTACGATTTTCGTCCTCGCGGATATACATCCCTGCAATCTCCACAAAATATCCAAAGAAACCAGCTATTATACCAAATGATCCATAAATTTCCACGGATATTCCACTAGACAGTTTGTCATAAAAAATCTGATAATAATATATTAAAATACTAAAATTTTACACTATTACAGTTTTATTTAAATTCTATATTTGTATATTTAACTGTAATTAGTGCATGCATGTGAATGGAAATTATACATAAAAGAAGAGAAAAAATAATAATCTCTCTCTCTCACACACACACACAAGACACAATATATGCTCTCTGGGAAACCCTTTCGGGAGAAACCCCAACTAGAAGGTGAGTCCACTTCACTCTCTTTCTCTATCTGGAAATATGGTTGTAGGTACAAAGAAGTAATGCATGTGGCCCGTGAGTTGATACAATGCACATATCCTCTCTTTGTGATCTACCTCTTATCTCTCCCGATTATCTTTTCTAAGATTTTGAACAAAATAATCTCGAAAGAATGGAATGTCATTTCCTCCTAGTGGCCTGATTATAACACAACCTGATAGCCTCCATATTTTGACTACATCAACTCTTAACTAGAGTTACAATATAGAATCTTCTAGAGTATTTTACATCATAACCACGTGGCTATACCCCTTTCCATAATAATGGGGGCTGACGTGACATCCTCCCACACTATAGTTTTGAAAACAGGAAGGTCAACTTCTGAGTGACATAACTTTTGCATACTGACTTAAATTAACACGTTTCTTGCGCTGTTCAAAAGATATCTATGTGTAGAATAGAATGAAATGATGCTATGCTCAAGTGACAAGTTTTTACCCCTAAAAATTTCATTTGATGCCTCAAAACAATCCCAGAAGGTTTCATACCCCATTTTTCCAAACTAGGTCCTGCCAGTAAAAACAATCTCATGAGATGATTCCTCCATGTTTTTCCACTCCAAATGCATTGATATGGATGGAAAAAAATATAATGATCCAATCTGGATCAATTTTATTGAGACTGGTACTAATTTCCACATGAAATTTTTGAAATATTGTATGGATGAATTGAATGACAATGTAGAGGGTGCAATGTAGTTTGTAGATAGATCTTGTCTCAAACTTGTAGGAATTATTACCACCAGGGTTAAATTACCTAGATTCCCATATCTTGTTTTGAATGATTTTCTTTATCTTGTGGAGTTTCAGATGAGGTTGCGATCTCTTTTACACATTCAATAGCATTGCCATCACATTCAAATGTTCAGTGGAATACTTGAAATAAGTATCTCTTTTGAAAACATGGTCATCATGATAGGATGGGAGGATGAAAAATTGTTGAAGAAGAAAGGGAATCTACAAAGGCAAAAAATTCTACACATCTTTTTCAATTTAATGAAGGTACATTTTATTCCAATATTTTGTGGCATGCTAATTTTGGGCACATAAACTATGAAAAACCTTCATATGCTAAATAACAATTTTGTTTCTGGCTTGCCTAACATTCTAAGGATCTTGAAGCAATGTGAGGATTGCATCATTCAAAAACACAATACGTAACCTTTTCATGTTTCCATTTTTAGATCATGTATAAAGTTAGAATTGATACTTTGATTTGTGTGGCCCCATGCCTATTCCATATACTTTTGGTAATAAACATATCATGAAATATATTATGACTAGAACAGATTGTGTTGAGTTTATCTATTAAAATGAAAGTATTAAGCTTTTTAGTTATTTAAAAATTTCATGTATGGATTGAAAGTGAAGCAAAATCTAGTATTAGCACTCTTTGCATTGATAATGGAGGGGAATATACCTATAATGAGTTTTAAATATATCTTCACTAACATGGAATCAAACATAAAATCATTTTTTCATATAATCCTTAGAAAAACAGTGTAGCAGAAAGAATGAAAATGGCATTCTTGAATATGGTACATTGAATGTTAATTTTCAAGAATGTGAAGTTGATGTTTTGGGTTAATGCAATTTTATGTGTAGTATATGTGAAAAACATAAGTATGCCTCATGGTTGGAAAAATACTCCTTATGAAATGTGGTATGGTCGTCTTCCCTTGATGAAGCATATCAAGGTTTATGGTTCCACCTACTATGCCTTAATTCATAAGGAGAAAAGAAACAAAATAGGTGTTAGAAGTTGAAAATGAAATCTCTTATGGTACTTAAATACCGTGAATAAATACCATATTTACTATTAGGTAAAAAAAATTGTACATTTTAGAGATGTGGGTTTTCTTCAATCCACTAAGAATATTGACAAGATTGTAAAGTGACAACTTGATCACTTGGATAGATTCACCCATGTAAGTACATATCTAGAGTTTGATGGTGATATTCTCATCATCCACATCTTGAAGGGGTGAATCCATATCTTGGATCAATATTTGGAACCTTCTTTTGAAGTGACACACCCCCCTCATGAATAAGAAGATCTAACCACTTCATCAGAAAAGAAATTTCAATTGAATAATGTGACTAATAGGATGGGAAGGTTTAACCTTGATGGGAATGCAACATCATCACAATCAATGGAGTAACATGGACCATCAAGAAAATCTCCAAAATTGCTCATAAAGATACTTGAATGTGTTTATATTGATGAAGTTGGAGAGATAGGAACCAAAGGTTATATAAGACAATATGGAAGTGATGTAGATAATTTGGATTCAGTTGATGTAAATGTTATGGATGTTTCATTTTATTATGAATTTAATTTATATACCAGTAGTAAACCAACTTCCTTTCAAGAAGCTACTTCTCAGGATGAGTGGAAAGGAGCCATGAAATGGGATTATGATTCTCTCATCAAGAATGAAACTTGGAAGCTAGTGGAACCTCCATTTGGAACCAAATCAATTGGATACAAGTAGGTATATAGTAACAAGTGTAAAATATATGGCTCATTTTAAAAGCATAAGACGAGGCTTGTGGTGAAAGGATTTACATAGAAAGAAGGCATAACTATGGAGATACTCCCCTGCCCCCCCATAGTGAAAGAAGATACCATTCATACATTTTTTGTTTTGGAAACATATAATAGGTGGAAGATACATCACATGAACGTGAAGATAGCCTTCTTGAATGGAGACTTGAAAAATAATGTCTACATGTCTCAATAATAGGGAATTTATATGCAAAGTAAAGAACATAAGGTATGGAAGTTCATAAAGTTATTGTATGGCTTAAATGAAGCACCTTGCACATGGTAGGAAAATATAACTAAGCATGTTTTGAAGGTAAATTTAAAGCATTTTAATATTGATGATGCAACTTTGTTTGTCAATAAATTTGTAAAAAACATTATATATCTTGTGGTGTATGTAGACGATATTTTGATAACATGGAACAATGAAGCATATATTTCATCCATAAAGAAATAATTGAAGAAGGGTTATGAGATGAAATTCATTGGATATATTTGCTTCTATTTAGGTATTTAAGTGACTCAAAATCCAAAGCATGTATTCATTTCCCCAAAGAAGTACATTAGATAATTGTTGATCAATTTTTTCATGGTGGATTAAAATCTTGTTTCTACTCTAATGGGGAAATTATG
Source organism: Pinus albicaulis (assembly GCA_034641835.2). Classification (NCBI taxonomy): domain Eukaryota; kingdom Viridiplantae; phylum Streptophyta; class Pinopsida; order Pinales; family Pinaceae; genus Pinus; species Pinus albicaulis. Next base: position 870,996,772 of record CM076572.1, read on the forward strand.
AATCTTACATCAATATAAGGGAATGAATTTTAGGATGAAACTAAATATATATAGCTTATGGGGAGTCTTATCTACCTTACTACTACCATACTAGATATTTAATTTCAATTGGGATTATTTCCACGTTCGTGCAAAAACCTAATGAAGGACATTGGCAAGCTGAAAATATAGTTCTAAGGTACTTGAAGGGAACTATTTTTGGGCTTAAATATTTTAATATGGATGACTTCAAAGTATTTGGACATACATACTTCAAATTTTATGGGGATAAGGAGAATATATTTTCTACTTTAGGATACCTCATGAGAATTGCATGAATAACTATCTCTTGGAGATCATGCAAGCAAACCATTATAGTAGATTCCACTACTAAGATGAAGTATGTGGCTACTATATAGGAAACAAAGAAGATTGTGTAGATTATGAAGGTACTAGATTTTTTGTAGAAGAAGCATGGGAATTGTACTCCACTTTTGATTCATAACACTTTTGAAACCAAGTTGGCCAAGAATCCTAGATTCCATGTTTGAATCAAGCATATTAACATGAAGTACCATTTGATTCATTATGATGTAGATTCCAAGACCATTCAATTGATACATTGTTCCACAAGTCACCAAATTGTAGATATCTTTACCAAAGAATTTGGAAGAGAAAAGTTTAGAAGTTGAGAAATATGCTTGGAATTACAAACACCCCTTTGGATTAATTGGGGAACATTAGATGCCTAATCCTTGGGATTGTGGTGTTATAAATTAGTGTAAAATATCTAATTAAAGAAAATGAATAGTTATATGTGATTAGGAAGAACCATCTAAACCACAGGAAAGATGAAACAGAAGGCCATTTATGTACACACGCATACATGACTCTCTTTAATAAAATTACATATAGAGCATGGGGTTATTCAACATAGGCCTAACATTTGGAACAAGGTATGTGAATTATGGAAGTGTAGTGGTTTCATTTGGATTAATCAATGCACCAACTGTATTTATGTGCTTAATAAATGAAACATTCGATTTTTTTTTTTATAAGTTTGTCATTGTGCTCTTGGATGAAATAATTATCTATTCTAACCTATATGAGGAACAAGAGCACAATTTGAAATTGGTGATACAAATATTTAGGGAGCAACAACCGTATGCCAAGCTAAGTAAGTGCTATTTTCACCAAGAGTAGATCCAATATTTCAGGTACATCATTTTAGAGGAAGGCATAGAAATGCATCCAAAGAAGATTAAAGCTATCAGTTGATGACCAATACCAAAGCATGTTTCATAAGTTATATATTTTATGGTATTACTTGGATATTGTATGAGGTTTACTATAGGTTTTTCAAGTTTTTCTCATCCCATCACTTCCTTGCAAAAGAGAGGAACTAAGTTTTAATGGAAAACAAAATGTGTAGAAAAAAAATTTAGTTGTTGACAAAGTTACTTACTGTTGCACGTATTATAAAGATTGTGTATAAATTGTTGTATGAACATATGAATGAAAATAGGGGCTTGGTGAAGTCCTTACTCAAAATGTGCACGTCATTACTTATAGGTCCATAAATATTAAGGAATTAAGCCACACATAACATGGATTTTGTTTACATAGTACATGCATTGAATATGTGGAGGAATTACTTAATGGGGAAGAAATTTGAATTGAGGACATACCATAATGGTTTTAGACATGTGTTTCAACAATCGATTTTAAATGCTAAACAAAAAATATGGCTAGAATTTTTAAGTGAGTATTATTCTAACATTAACAAAATTAAAGGAAAGGAATAAAGTTTCTAATGCACTTAGTAGAAGGGTACATATCATGCATGTTAAAATCATTAGTATGCATGCATTACATTTAAAGGGCATAATTTTAAAAGCTAATATTATAGAATGGAATGATCTATTTGTTAAAAAGGATTACAACAAGTGTTTCTACAACATAAATTTAAAAAGTATAAGATAGGAGAAGATAGAATAATTATGCATAAAAATAGAGCGCATGTTCCTAATTCTAAAAAATTGAGGAGGATAGTATTGAAGTAAATAAATAATGATCCATATGGAGGGTATCATGGTTTCTAGAAAACAATTGTAGAAATAAGAGGCCAATCATTTTTTCCATGGGGGGAAAAAGAATGTGGTTGATTACATAGCTAGGTGCATAGAATGTCAAAGTGTGAAAAATGATCATACACATGCGGTAGGTTTGATATAGTTTTTTCCAATCCTAGGGTGGAAATGGGAAGTGGCAATATTTGATTTTATAACTAAGTTTCCTAGGACAACAAGGAAACCTAATTCAATAATAATGGTAGTGGATAAATTGAAAAAGGAGTCCCATTTTATTCTATTGAAACTAAGTAATGAGAAAACAAATATTGTATAAATATACATATAGTAAATTTCTAGATTGCATGGGGTTGTTAGTCATCAACATTTTTCACTATTTATATATGACTATAGATTGGTTCTAGATTTCTAAAAACAACATTCTTTGAACATTGTGATTTTTAGAAATCTCACTGCCTTCATTATCATTGTAGAAATTTTTTCACTATTCTATCGACCTTGCCATGTCATGGTCAACCTGCCACTCCTAAAAGGCTCCTTAATGGCTTGTGCGTATCATCTCCATCCTTCTTTCCTACCTGTCGCCTCATTACTTTGTTTTTACCTTGCCCATAACTCCAATTTCCATCTAGGGTTACCTATAGCCTAACTCATTCCCATGATCCCAAAGTTCCTCAAGCATTGATGGTCTCAAAAATATCTTTGTAGGCTCTTTAGATAAATCAAGTACATTGGATTTTGGATTTTCAGTACAACACTTTTATAAATACTTTGTTTTTCACTTGAAGCCTCCAAGCCAATTTTCAGTCAAAAATCATGGTCAAAGGACCCTACCACTAGGTCATTAGGGTTTAACAAGTTGTAAGGTCATCATTGATGTTTCAAACACTGTTTTTCTTATGTTAGAAGTTGGCTTAGATGTAATAGAAGGTCAACACATGGTTATTCAAGAAAGACCTGAAAGTTTCCGAAGAAGCACTACCCTATCATCTCAAAGTCTGCAAGAGGTAAATGCAAATATTTTGACACTTCTGCAGGAGTGTTGAAGTTTCCATCAGCAGAAGGTGTTGGTAAGGTAGGTGGTATGCTCTCAAATGAAGACAATTTACAACAGGAGAAAGGGAACCACTTGGTATTGAGGAAAACTAGGGTTTTTGACCTTAATGGACCAAGTATAATTCCAAACGGTGATCGATTGTAGAATGGCCATGGAGGAGACACACCAAACCAAACATGAAGAAAGCCTGTCAAAAAGATTTATGAAATAGGAAAAAAGTTGAGGTGAACTGGACAGAAATGAATGAACTTGAAAGGGCTATAAAGAACTTAGAAGACAACACTGATGATTATCTTAAAGCACTCCAGATGCCTAGGGTTTTGGAAAAGTGACCAGAGAAGGTGAAATGATGAGTTGAACTCCATGATGATAGAAAAGGAAGAAGTGTGAAGGTGTTGTTATGTGCAATCATCCCAAATTTTGCCAAGATGAATGTGTCATGCCTCAAAGAGCAGAGGTGTAGATAATATCAGTAAAAAAGGTAAATTCATTTTTTTCAATCACCTGCCAGAAAAAAGATGATTTGAGCTCCAAAGTAGGAACAAAAGAAGTTTTTAGAGATACTGCCACTATGTAAGCATCCTAAGGTTGTCAAAGGTGAAGTTATCATGTTTCAAGGAGTAAGAGAAAGCTAAGTCAGTGTTTTCAGGCACCTGCAAATCATAAGTGGCCAAAGAAGGTAAAAAGCATGGTTTGAATTCCATGGTGCAGGCAAAGGAGATTTTTGAAGGTGTTACTTTGTGTTTGAATCCCAAAGGGCCAAAATGAACATGTCAACTCTCAAGGAGCAAAAGAAAAATCCACTTCAATGTTTTTTTGTCACCTGTAGAGTAAAAGTGTTAAAAGACATCAATAAGACAAGAGAAGTCAACTTTATGACTTAAGCCAACCTGCAAACAGAAATGTAAAGAATATCAGTAAGAAAGGAAAAAATGACTTAAAAAATTAGGAAAGTGGGTTTGAAAAGTTAGATCTAATTCCCAAGCCTATAAAAGGTCATTTTGTATTTCAAACAAATTATTGCTCACTTGCAAAGGACCAAGAGCACTCCGGAGAATAAAATTTGTGTTTTTTCTGAGTGAAGTTGGACAATTTTCTTTGGTTCTGCGCGCTCAGGTTGGAGTTGTGCGCCTAGAATCAGGCGTTGCGCCCCTAGCATTTTTCTCCCGTGCAAAATCCACAGGTGCTGCACACCTGGGAGGTGGCATTGTGCGCCTAGCAGAGCACTGCACTCTAGCCCAAAACCCACAACATTTTTTTCCTTCGGTGTTTCGCACCTGGACTGAGCATTGCACACCTAAAGTGAGTGATACACCCTCAACTTAGGCATTGCGCCCTTGGCCAGGAGGGCCTCCTACACCCTGCAAACATTTAGACCACCTCAAAACCCTGTTTGAGTCTCATCCAAGGTCTTCTAAGAACATAAAGAAGTAAGTGGATGCCCTAACTTCATCTCCAAGAATTTTGATGGTTTAAATTAATGAAATCAAACCCTAAGAGGCAACCCTAAGACCTAAGTTTGCAAATCACTATGTGCCATTTCTTCATCTACCCATAAAAAGTATTAGTCAAGATAGAGGTGTAATAGGGTGTTGTGAAGGTTTTCATTCATCTAGGTTGGTCATAACACTCATTCATTCACCCCCCCACTTGTAAGAAAAGTTGACATTCCATTACCCTCATTCACCTCAATTACACATCAACCTCTAGTATTTCAAAACAGAGTTTGACATATCAGCAAAGGGTTATCATTAAGTGGTCAGCTTATCCCTCATTCTCACATATTTACACCATCACTCATTCATCTCATTCACAAGTAGACTTCCATTCCATTACCCTTCTTCATATTAGTTTCACATCAAGTGTTAGGGTTTCAAAGTCAGAAGTGGTCAAAATGTCAAAAAGAGAGGGCAGTGGTAGTGAAGGAGAAGGCCAAATGCCAAGGAGGCATGAACACAAAGGTGTAAAGATCAACAGGTTTGAACCACTCAACACAATAGAGCTAATGGCATCTCCCCTTACTGTTCAATGTTTCAAGCATGTAGGATGCTTTGATTTTTGTGAGAAGGTACAATAGGTGCAAAACCACCTTGAGCTAACCAGGCTCTTCATACTTAACTTGCATGAGAAACAAGTTAACCTTGTAGGGGTCAATTTTGAGCTATCTTCAGATGCTATTGCAAATGCCACAAGCATACCTAGTGTAGGGGAGAAATGATTCAAGCAGGCCAATCTTGACATGAGCTACTATGAGCCATATTTAAAACCTAGGAACAAAGACCACAATAAATCCATCTTTCCTTTCTCTCACTTTATTGATAGATATGCACCTATGATGAGGATCATCATGAAGTATTTTACATGTGAGGGAAGGTTCTCCCAGCTTTACTCCTGTCACATTGGGTTTCTCATGCACTTTACTAGGGTGAGGATGTTGCACCTACCCTATTACCTCTACAAAAATTTTACAAAATGTCCTATATTGTACAAAAGAGAGATTTTCCTCAGTAGATGCAAAGCCTCTTTCACCGCTCTCTTATTAAAATGGTTGTGATGCATCAATTTCAACAGAAGGGTATTCCATGGGAGGTTTTCATTGCTCATGAGGTGTTCACCAATCCCCAAGTCCAAGCAGCAAGATTCCCCTTCATCTTCTCATCCTCCCATTCCTCCATCCACTCACATTCCCTCACCTCATGATGAATATTCCATCTCACCATCCACTCAAAGCCCTTCACATCATGATGCCCTTCCTCCTTCATCACCTATTCACCATGCCTCACCATCCTCTCATGGTACTAGTGCATCAAACAATGAGGGAAATGACAATGAGCACTCAAATTTAAATGAGGGAGAGGGCAATGAGAAATCAAGAAATGATGAATCAAGCAATGAAGAAGAAGGAAATAAGGAGGTAGATTTCAATGAGGCAGAGGGCATTGAAGAAAAGAGCAGTGAGGGCAATGAAACAAATAGTGATGAGGCAGAAAGCAGCAGTGATGATGGTAGCCATGAGAGCAGTGATGATAAAATCCATGATGACAGTGAATATGAGAGAAATGATGGCAATAAGACATATGGCACTGAGATAAGTAACATTGAACATATTCCCTTAACCTACCAAAGGGGAAATAGGCATGTGTTTGCTGCCCTTAAGACGCAAGGGGCCATGCCTTCTACACCAACCAAGCAACTTGAAAAAGGTAAGGAAAAGGTCATTGATGAAAAAGAAGAAGAAAAACATGAGACTGAACAATAATTTCAGCTCATTCATGTTGAAAGTGATGATGAAAATGAGGCAAGGATCTCAAACATGTTGCTCCAAAGCAAGGATGCTCAAATTAAGGATTTCCAAGCCAATCTAGGTAGGGCTAAGAATGTAATCCATTATTTTGAGGTTGAAAACAAGCAGCTGGAGGCACAGAAGGAAATCTATGAGATCAAAGCTATCAGAGCTCGGAAAGAGGCTACAAAAGCCAAAGCTAAGCTCGATGAGGCCTTGGATAGATATGGGAGCACTGATGATGAGGAAGAACAACTTCCTAGGAGGATGCCAAGGACAATTGGCTTAAAGAAGGCCTTAGCCAAGGAGAGAGAGTAAGAGGCAGCCTTGGCAGAGCAGCTCACTCCAAGTGAGATGCTTGCCATGGAGATTGACTATGATCAGGAACCTTGGATTGATAGGTCAATCATACACTTAGAGGGTCTGTTCGAGAAGACCAGGAGGGACCTTGACCTCCAAAAGAAGATGGCAAGGCATTATGCCTTAAGAAACAAGATTGCAAGGGCCAAGCTCAAAAGAGCCCTTGCAAAGATTCAATCCCTAAAGGAGGCTAAAGACAAAGAAAACCTTGACATCCTTGCTGATTCATCCCTACAGGCATCCCCAACATAATTAGCAAGGAAAATTCAAATTTTGGCATCTTTTTGTAAATTTTGGTTTCTGACTATTTTAAAGGGCCAAAGGCGCAGCGCTAGTGGTGTTGCGCTCTTTTTTGGGGCACACAGTGGAGGAATGACTTACATTTTCATGTTCATATTTTAAAGGACATCACTCATATAAAATTTCAGCTCATTTGGATCAAAACTGGTCCTCCAAAAGTGCCAAAAACACCCAAAATATCACCTTTCTGCCCTGTTTTCAGAGTTGGCGCTATGCCCTGAGAAGTCTTGGGAGATTGAGTTTTTGAGCAGGTAGATGAAGTCCAATCAGAAAACTAAAGGCTGTTTTGGAAAGTAGACTAGACAGGCTTTCCAATGAACTATCATGGATCTCATTTGGACACCTAGAAGGCCTCCAACTATTGGTTACAATACATGAAATTTTTCCCAGTGCTGGTGTTGTGCCCTTGCAAAAAATTCAACAAAACACACTTGGAGATATTTTGGAAGTTATTGAGGAGCCTCAAAGTCATTTTTTTGCCAAAGTTGGTTGAGGAGTTATTTTTTCATTTAATGAATTAGGATATTTGTGCCTTGGGCCTTGCATGCTCTCATAGGAAAAAAATGACATTTATGAGTAATTTATGGTTTCTAAAACCCTAGTTATGGTTTTGGCCCTCCTTGCTAGTTAAATACTGCATTGAGGCCCCATTGTACATGTTGGTTGATTATTGAGAATAATATCATAGACTTGAAGATTGAGGAGAAATTGGCTTTGGATTTTGTGGATATCTTGATTTGCATGACAATGGAGCAAGCTCACTTGCAGGATTCATGAACATAGTTAATGGTGATGTCTTTCTTATTTAGTACTTGCATTCTTATGTTTTCATTTTGTTTCATCTTTCTCATGCAGTAGGACAGAAATTTTAGACTAAGAAATGTTGTTCAGAGGCACCTTAGCTCTGTTTGCTTTATATTTCTTGTATGTTTTCCTCTGCTAGTTCAGATTAGAGAATTCTTAATTTCTCTCTAGTTCCACTCATGCTTGTTTATCTTAAGAATGATTTAATGGAGCCAATGTAAAAAAAATTTATGGTTAGCCCCGCTCTTTGATCTAACTTAAACATTATTTTTTGAGATCTTTGCTTTGAAGTATTTCTAATTAGGGTTCAACTGAAGAGGTTTATGATTTTCCCTGCCCTTTTGTTCATCTTAAATGGTTGCTTTGAAGGTCTTTGTAGTTTGATTAAGGAAATTAGGAGTTCCCTACTCTTTGATTATTATTATATGTTTTCTTAGATGTTTTCTTTTCCTAAAGGTGAAATCACTAGAAGAATTTACAAGTTTCTTGCCTTCTATGGTTCACTGGATTGTTGTCTTAATTTTTACTTGCTAGGGTTTGGTCAAAGAAGTTATTGGTATGCCCTCTATTTGGTTATTTATTTATGCATAGTGATCTTAAAGGCCATTCTTGTTAAAGTATTTGTTAAAGGATTCTTAACTTCCCTTTGCACCTACTATGTTCACAAGTTAATGTTCACTTCACTCACATAAGCTTTTAGATCCATTTGGCTTTGTTAGACTTGCCCTGTGATATACCCTTGACCTAGTGTTGTACTTATCAAGACCTTTTGCAGACTCCATAGCCCAATGGTTTAAACCTCTCCCACTCTATCTATTCTACTTGAAAACCTACCCAACCAAACAAAAAAACAAACAAACCCTAATCCTTATAACTATCCTAAAATCAATCAAGTTCACATCTTTTATACAAATTATATAGAGAGCCCTCTCTGAGTCTAAGAAGGCTAGGTCCTAGGACTCTAAAGACTAGTTTTATGTTACCCCTGTACATTTGGTCTTGCCAATCTGACTAATTACAGGGACCTAACATAATGGCGACTCCGCTGGGGACCTAAGTCAGTAACATCCTAAGCACTCCTTAAAAACCTCAGAAAACCCATGTCAATAGTATCCTCTAACTTGCCACCTAACATAAGGGTGATCATAATAGGGTATCTGAGCAATTAATAAGCTTAGACATTCCTTAATAACTCACAAATCCCTTATCAAAGTTAGACAAATCAAGTGTTAGCCAAGAGTTATATCTATTTGATTCATCATACTAGCACCATGTTGGCCATACTGGAGAACACTCATTGACAAGATTAATGTTACATAAAGAGCTCAGAAAACCCAAAAATATCCTTAGATTGGAATTCAATTGTTGATTGTGGACAACAAGTATATCCTTAAAAAAGTAAGCATCATCCACCTGGTGACTCCACTGGTATTCAATAGCCCTGTTGACCCCACTATTTCTCATAGACTCCCCTCGGAATGCACTAATCAGTCATAAAAGTATAAAATCCAGTCACCCTTTATGTGAACTTAGTACCCTTGCAGATAGGTCTGTTTTCAAGACACTCCTAAAATTTCAGCTTCTCTGCATTATTGGGTTTGAAATCTGGCTTCACAAAGGATAAGCACCAGATATCACCCTAACCCAAACCCTCCTATCATAGTTAGGACCATTCACAAGGCAAGTTTTGTCCCTGAAAATCTCATAGGCTTGCAAGTTCCCCAATTTGACTTACATCATAGAAAAAACCTCTTCAGAACTAAGTCTCAAAGTGGGATAGACCAGACCGACCTTGAGCCTATAGATTTGCAGCAAAGTCCTATTAAGGAAGCCTTTCCTTCCACTCCTCCTGATTTTCAGCTTCTCCAAAACTTTGGCTCTTTTCATTCCAAATCTGCTCAATCTCAGTTTGCTAGTCCAAGTACATCTGCCACCCCCATTCACACATCCATTGTGCAAACCACTCCATTTCATCCTCCCCTTCCTCTCATAAACCCCCCCTCTTACAAACCCTCCTTGCTTTCCTTTACCTCAAATCATGGCAGCATGGTTTGCCCCATTGGTATTACCCCAACCTTTACTACCTATGCCTCAAGACTACTAATCTAAAATCCCTTACTTTACTGGAGTTGACTCTACCACTGCCCAACAGCATGTAGATAGGATGAATGATGCCTTTGACTACCAAGAGATAGAAGAGGAGACCATAAAAATGAGGATGTTTTCCCAAATCTTAGGAGGAGAAGCAAATAAATGGTTCAAAAACTTAACTCCTAACAACATTCATGACCTTCCTTCCCTTTACCAAACATTCATAAACAAATGGGAGATTAAGAAAAATCCTCTTCAAATCCTCTCAAAGTATAATAACCTTAAGATAAATGTTGGGGAAAGTGTCCAAAACTACTGCACTAGGTTCAATAGTGTATACAATGCACTCCCACCTCACATGAAACCCCCACACGGCCTAGCCTTAGTAAAATTTCCAAAGGGCTTTGATCTAGACATGGCCTACCAATTGAGAGAAAGAGATCCCCTAACCTTAGAAGACATGCAAAAGGGAGCTGTGAGTGTAGAAGCCAATATAATTGAGAGCAAGGCTAGGATGAGGACAAAAAAGAGAGTTACATACAAAGAGGAAACTATGGCCTCCACATCTAATGCTAAAATTGACAATCTAGTTAGGGCAATGGAAAGGATGATGGAGAAAATTAGTTTGAATGAGAGAACACCCCCTAGGGAAAACCAAGAAAATCTTCAAAATAGAAATAGAAACCAAAACTTTAGAAGAGATCCTCCTCAAAATATACAAAGAGACAATGACCAGCAAACCAGACCTCCTTTCCAAGAAAACTATGTAGAAGAAGAGGAAAGAGAGACTGAAGAGCAGGAAGAAAACCATGTAAATCTGATAGGATTTGATAATGAGGGTGATGTTTTTCTCACAGAAGAAGAACAAGGTCTATTTTCCTCAAGCCAAACTGATAAAACATATGAGGATTCTGAAGAGTACAAGCTAAGATTTTAAAATGCTATCATGTAGGTTCATAGGAAGTATGACCTCAGAAGTAAGAAAACCCAAGATGCCTCCAAGAAAAACAAATTAGAAATTGTTTTTAGAAAGACCCCTGAAAACATCCTTAAGAAGACAACAGAAAACACCAACATAATGGCTAAGACTCCTAATCAAAACAAAGACAAAACTAGCCAACATAATGGTGACCCAGGCTACCCTAGTACATCAACTAGTGGCCCAGTGAAACCTGCCTTAACTGACATTCCGAATAAAAATAAGAAAACCAAAGTGTTGAAAACGCTATGTGTGATAAAAATGATGTAAATATACCAAGAACACTAGCACCATTCAGTTTTGAGGGTGATATTTCCAAGATCAAAATAGCCATACCCCTCACTGAACTAGTAACCCAAGATGTATATAGAGTTCAAGTTTTGAAAGCTTTAAACATAGGAAATGACACCAACACTCTGAATCTAACTGATGACAAGCTAGAGTTGTTATTTGGACCTGAGGTAGAGGGAAAATATCAAGAAGGAGTTGTCCCTCCACTCTATGTTAGCTTAAACATTCATGACAAAATCTTGCACAATGCTATGCTAGACTCCAGTGCCTCACACAATCTCATGCCAAAGGTAGGCCTCGAAATAACCAAACCATATAAATAATTGTACTCTTTCGATTCAAGTAGAGTTAAATGTTTGGGTCTGATCAAAGATTTGTGTGTCAATCTGGCACAAATACCAGCTAAGAGTCTAGTTATGGACATTGTAGTGGCTGACATTCCCCAAAAGTATGGCATGCTTTTATCTATATCATGGGGAGCCAGGAAACCTCCAAATGGACATGGAATATGCTACCATTCTAGTCTTTAACCAAACAATAAGACTGTACAGAGAATCTCACTTGAAATACATGGTAAGCAGCCAAGATAGGCCAAACAACACCCATCTCTATTCTATTCATTCAGACCTTGACTCATTTATCTTGTACAATGAAGATGGCATTAATGAACAAGAAAATGAAAAGGAGGGAGAACAAGGCCTAACAGAACAGTCAAACCAAACACGAAATGAAGAACATGACAACCTAAACTCTAATAGCCATGAACAACAACATAATGGCGAATCTGAACTTGAAACAATTTGGAACATGAGCTTTGATGGCTCTTGTGGCAAAGCTAGTTTAGGAGTAGGTGTTTGGATACACAACACCAATGAAGGCCACTCCTACAAACTAGATTTTCAATGCACAAACAACATTTCTGAGTATGAGGCACTTCTCCTAGGATTGCACTTGCTAAAAAACATAGGAGCTAAGAATATCTTTGTTCAAGAAGATTCTGAGCTAATCATTAGGAAAATCAAAGGAGAATATTAAGCCAAGAATCCTAGGCTAAGAGAATATAGGAATGCTGCCTTAGACCTCCTGAATACATTTGAGAAATATGAACTTACCTCCATCCCAAGAGCTCAAAATAGCCTTGCCAATGGACTAGCCTTTGCTGCCAGCACTTGCCAAGTACCTCATGCCAATGAACAATACACGGTAATAGTCAAAAGCAGACCTACAGTACTTGACAACATAGATTATTGGCAAGTGTTTGAGGGTGACAAACAAATTAATGATTTTATGCAATCTAATAATGAATTTAAAATGCCAAAAATAGACTTAGATCATGAACAAGACTGCCCTAAGGAATAACAAACACCCAAAACAGAGCCATTTCCTACTGCTGATATAAATCTACTAGAACACTTTCATGAGGCAGAATTTTCTAGGGACCCAGATCAAAAGGACCTTGAGGTATTGCAATGTAGAGATAACTCATTACCAAGAGGTCTTTCCCCCTTAGAAGAATTGTTTGACTTCAATGATGTTGCTAATAAGCCAAAAATGGAATCCACCGAAACTGATGTAGAAGAATGCAACATAGGCAGTGTAGAAGAACCCAAAATGATCACTGTTGTCCAAAACTCGACCACCTCACATAAAACAGAAATACATTGAGCTTATCAAAGAGTTTAAAGATGTATTTGCATGGGGTTATGAGGACTTGAAGTCCTATGACACAAACATTATTCAACATAAGATTCCTCTCAAGGAAAACCAAAAACCATTCAAGCAAAAATTAAGAAGAATAAACCCTATTTTAGTGCCTCTAGTTGAGAAGGAAATAAAGAAGATGTATGATGCTAGAATCATAGTCCCACTCAGGTACTCAGAATAGGTTTCCAACCTTGTGTTAGTAAGAAAAAAAACATGGGAGATTAGACTATGCATTAACTTTAGAAACTTAAACAAATCCTCACTTAAGGACAACTACCCTTTACCTAAGATGGACCATATACTACAAAGGGTGGTATGCTCTAAAAGAATATCATTGCTCGATGGTTTCTCAGGTTACAATCAGGTGCTAGTACTTTCGAGTGATCAACACAAAACCGCTTCCACAACACCTTGGGCCACCTTCATGTATGTCAAAATGCCTTTTGGGTTGATGAATGCAGGGGCTACTTTTCAAAGAGCCATGGACATATCTTTTTCTGAAGACATAGGTTACTTCATTGTGATATACCTTGATGACATCACTGTCTATTCTAAAAATGATGAAGAACACCTAGTTCACCTAAGAAAGGTCTTTGAAAAGTGTAGGAAGTATGGCCTATCTTTAAATCCTAAGAAAACTCTGTTTGGTCTTCAAGAAGGAAAACTCTTAGGCCACATCATATCTGAAGAAGGGATTAAGATATACCCCAAAAGGATTGAGGGTATATTGCAGATCAACCACCCTAGGAACATTAAAGAGCTGCAATCTTTCATTGGAAAGATAAACTTCCTAAGAAGGTTCATAACAAACCTTGTTGAACTCCTAAGAAACATTACAAACATGCTGAAAAGATAAATAGGAGTCAAGTGGACCACAAAAGCCAAACAATCCTTTGAACAGTAAAACAAGCACTTACCCAAACACTAGTTCTAATCAACCCTAACTTTACTAAGGATTTCTTCATCTTCTCATTTGCATCAGAACACACTATTGCTGCAGTATTGCTACAAAATAACATGATGGGACAAGAACAACCCATAGCTTTCTTCAGCAAAGCATTGAGAGATGCACCTCTGAAATATAACATCATGGAAAAACAAGCCTTTTCTTTAATCAAAGCCTTAAATGATTTCAGATTTTACATCTTACATTCACATGTCATTGCTTTTGTTCCACACACAGTTGTCAACGACATACTGAATCAAGATCTTGATGGTAAAATGGGTAAGTGGATTTCTATCATCTTAAAATATGATTTGGAAATTAGACCCACTAAACTAATTAAAGGACAAGGACTTGCCAAAATCATGGCTGAAGCTAACTTTCAAGCACTAGACATAAACATGATACATTCTTTGGATTAACAAGAGGAACTGGTGAATCCACCCATTGAAGAAGCATTTTTGAACTCAATCTGGTATGCTGATATATTGTATGTGCTTTTTAATCTTAATGCTCCTCCTGCTTTGTCCAAAACAAAAGCTAGATTATTAAAACTAAAGGCTGTAAATTTCTGCATTCTAGATAGAGCTTTGTATTGGAAAAATAATGTTGGTATCTTGCTTAAATGTTACTTGAAGATGATGCAGATATAATCATGCATGAGTTTCATGAAGGAGAGTGTGGAGGTCATCTCTACAGGAAAACCATTGCCAACAAAATCCTTAGAGCTGGTTACTATTGGCCTACTCTTTTCCCTAACATACACAAGCTAGTTGCAACTTGCCATAGATAACAAATATTTGATGGGAAGAGAAAGCTTTCACCTTTACCTTTGCATCCTATTAGTGTTGAAACTCCTTTTCAATAGTGAGGTTTAGATTTCATTGGCGAAATCCACCCTGCGTCATTTTCCCAACACAAATGGATCCTTACTGCAATTGACTATTTCACCAGATGGATAGAAGTTGTCCGAGTCAAGGAATGCCACTAACTTAGTCATCATCAAATTCCTTGAAACCAACATCTTTTCCAGATTTGGTTGTCCTAGAAGGATCATCACTGATAATGCTGTTGCATTTAAGTCCAAGAGAATGGTGGAATTTTGCTACAAGTATCACATCACACTAGGTAATTCTACAGCTTATTTCCATCAAGGTAATGGCATAGCTATTGGAAGAGAACAAAAATTCATGGCATAGAAAATCAGTGCATGCACTATGGGCTGATAGATTAACAAGAAAAAAATCTATTAACATGTCTCCCTATCAACTGAATGGATGCAGTTTTCCCAACATCCTTGGGAGTTCTGATAATGAAGCTTCTCCAAGAGGTACAATCAGAGGAGAATGACATACAAAGGAGGCTGAACCAAACCATTCATTTGCAGTAGCCAAGGGAAGAAGTTTACAAAAGAACACAAGCAGTGCAAGAGAACATAAAGAATATCTTTGATGGAAGGACTAAGGAAAATGATTTCTAGATTGGAGACAAAGTGCTGAAGTGGGATTCAAGAAGAGAAGACAAAGGAAAACATGGCAAGTTTGAAAATTTATGGAAAGGTCCTTACATCATCCATTCAGTTAGAGGTAACAATGTATTCTTTCTATAAGAACTGGATGGAGTAGAGTTGTTTGGAGGTCCTGTCAATGGCAGGATGCTCAAGCACTATTTTTGTTAAAATTCATAGTTTGAAGCTTTCATTCATTATACATAACATTGCTTGATGGAAGATCAGAAAAACAAAAACACAAAAACAAAGAAAAGAAGAAAAAGAGGGTAGGAAAAAAGAATAGGTACAACCCCATACCAAAAAAGAGTGTTGGTGAAAGTGTGCAAGCCTAAATGCCATTACTGTTAAAGAAAAGAAAGTTTTGTTCAGTCATCTAGCCTAATCATGATTGAACATGTTTTAAATTTCTGCTGATAGGTTAGTGAAAGAGGATTTTCCAAATCATGTAAACTTGGCTTGTCAGTAGATTATATTAGGAAAAGATACTTTGTTTCAATGTTCAAATCTAAACCAAAGGAGAAAGAGAGGGATAGGTAACAAATTCTAAATCATTAGCCCTCAACTTTCTTGTTTCACTTGTACAAAAATAAATTATGTGTGCAGCTTGTCCAAAATGCCACAGCCCATGACAAATCAGATTGCTTAACCCTGGTTTAGTCATGTTTTTGAATTGCATGTTAGTAGGTTAGAGAATGAAAAGTTGTCAAATAGCTTAACCTTGATGGATAAGTAGAGTAGGTATAGAATAAAGAGTTCATCAACCTAATCTGAACCCTTGGAACTGATAAGGGTAGAAGTTGATAGTTTTTATGCTTTCAAAAGAAAAAATGATGTCAAGAGTTTGCTAATCCAAGTGCACCCAAGTGAAGAAAATTTTTTAGGAAAAGTATGATGGGTAGGTAGAATTGAGGTTGAAGCAATCATGTTTTCTTTCAGATTTGAGATCATAGCTTCAAAATAACATCAACAAATGAAGGAAGAAGGATCTGCCAAGTACAAGTAAGGTACTAATCTTCAAAACTCAAAGATCTGAACTCTGAGGTTCTGGACACCTCCTGAAAAGGAGCTGCCCTCCCTAAGTGGAGCCACTGTTAGCCATCAGTATTTTTCACTATTGATAGATGACTATAGATTGGTTCTATATTTCTAAAAACAACATTCTTTGAACATTGTGAGTTTTAGAAATCTCACTGCCTTCATTATCCTTGTAGAAAATTTTTCACTATTCTATCAACCTTGCCATGTCATGGTCACCCTGCCACTCCTAAAAGGCTCCTTAATGGCTTTTGCCTCTCATCTCCATCCTTTTTTCCTACCTATCACCTCATTACTTTTTTTTTCCTTTGCCCATAACTCCTCTTTCCATCTAGGGTTATCTATAGCCTAAATCATTCCCACGATCCCCAAGCTCCTCAAGAATTGATGGTCTCAAAACTATCTCTATAGGCTCTTTAGATAAATCAAGTACAATGGATATTGGATTTTCAATACAACACTTTGAAAAATACTCTGTTTTTCACTTGAAGCCTCCAAGCCAATTTTTCAGTCAAATATCATGGTCAAAGGACCCTCCCACTAGGTCATTAGGGTTTCACAGGTTGTAAGGTCATCATTGATGTTTCAAAAACTATTTTCTTTATGCTAGAAGCTGGCTTAGATGTAATAGAAGGTCAGCACATGGTTATTCAAGGAAGACCTAAAATTTTCCAAAGAAGCACTACCCTATCAGCTCAAAGTATGCAAGAGGTAAATGCAAATATTTTTACATTTCTACAGGAGCGTTGAAGTTTCCATCAGTAGAAGGTGTTGGTAAGGTAGGTGGTCTACTCTCAAATGAAGAAAACTTACCTCAGGAGAAAGGGAACCACTTAGTCTTAAGGAAAACTAGGGTTTTTAAGATTAATGGACCAAGCAGAATGCCAAACAATGATCAATTGAAGAATGGCCATGGAGGAGACACACCAAACCAAACATGAAGAAAGTCTGTCAAAAAGATTTATGAAATAGGAAAAAAGGTGAGGTGAACTAGACAGAAATGAATGACCTTGAAAGGGCTATAGAGAACTTAGAAGACAACACTGATGATTGTCTTAAAGCACTCCAGATGCCTAGGGTTTTGGAAAAGTGACCAGCGAAGGTGAAATGATGAGTTGAACTCCATGATGAGAGCAAAGGAAGGAGTGTGAAGGTGATGTTGTATGCAATCATCCCAAAGTTTACCAAGATGAATGTGTCATGCCTCAAAGAGAAAAGGTGTAGAGAATATCAGTAAAAAAGGTAAATCCAATGTTTTCAATCACCTTCCAGACAAAAGATGATTTGAGCTCCAAAGTATGAACAAAAGAATTTTTTAGAGATATTGCTATTGTGTAAGCATCCTAAGGTTGTCAAAGGTGAATTTATCATGTTTCAAGGAGTAAGAGAAATCTAAGTCAGTGTTTTCAAGCACCTACAAATCAAAAGTGGCCAAAGAAGGTAAAAAACATAGTTTGAATTCCATGGTGCAAGAAAAGGAGAGTTTTGAAGGTGTTACTTTGTGTTTGAATCCCAAAGGGCCAAAATGAACATGTCAACTCTCAAGGAGAAAAATAAAAAGCCACTTCAATGTTTTTATGTCACCTGCAAAGCAAAAGTGTTACAAGACATCAATAATACAAGAGAAGTCAACTTTATGACTTAAGCCAACCTGCAAACATAAATGTAAAGAATATCAGTAACAAAGGGAAAAATGACTTAAAACATTAGGAAAGTGGGTTTTCAAAGTTAGATCTAATTCCCAAGCCTATAAAAGGTCATTTTTTATTTCAAACAAATTATTTTTCACTTGCAAAAGACCAAGAGCACTCAGGAGAAGAAAATTTGTGTTTTTTCTTAGTGAAGTTGGACAATTTTCTTTGGCGCTGCGCGCCCAGGTTGGCGTTGCGCACCGGGAATCAGGTGTTGTGCCCCTATCCTTTTTCTCCCATGCAAAATACACATGTGTTGCGCACCTAGGAGGTGGCGCTGCGTGCCTGGCAGAGCGTTGTGCTCTTTCCCGACACCCACAACAAGTTTTACCTTAGGCGCTGCGCGCCTAGAGTGAGCATTGTGCCCTTAGCCAGGAAGGCCTCCTACACCCTGCAAACACTGAAAACACCTGAAAACCCTATTCAAGTCTCATCCAAGGTATTATAATCACATAAAGAAGTAAGTGGATGCCCTAACTTCATCTCCAAGCATTTTCATGGTTTAAATGAATGAAATCAAACCCTAAGACCTAAGTTTACAAATTACTATTTGTCATTTCTTCATCTACCCATAAAAAGTATCAGTAAAGACAGAGGTGTAATAGGGTGCTATGAAGGTTTTATTTCATCTAGGTTGGTCATAACACTCATTCATTCACCCCCCCACTTGCAAGAAAATTTGATATTCCATTACCCTCATTCACCTCAATTACACATCAACCTTTATTATTTCAAAACATAGTTTGACATATCAGCAGAGGGTTATCATTAAGTGGTCAGCTTATCCCTCATTCTCACATATTTACACCCTCACTCATTCATCTCATTCACAATCACACTACCACTCCATTACCCTCCTTCATATCAGTTTCACATCAAGTGCTAGGGTTTCAAAGGCAAAAGTGGTCAAAATGTCAGAAAGAGAGGGCAATGGTAGTGAAGGAGAAGGCCAAATTCCAAGGAGGCATGAACACAAAGGTGGAAAGATCAACAGGTTTGAACCACTCAACACAATAGAGCTAATGGAATCTCCCCTTACTGTTTAATGTTTCAAGCATGTAGGATTCTTTGATTTTTGTGAGAAGGTACAGCAAGTGCAAAACCACCCTGAGCTAACTAGGCTCTTCATACTTAACTTGCATGAGAAACAAGTTAACCTTACAGGGGTCAATTTTGAGCTATCTACAGATGTTATTGCTAATTCCATAGGCATACCTAGTGTAGGGGAGAAATGGTTCAAGTATGCCAATCTTGAAATGAGTTACTATGAGCCATATTTAAAACCTAGGAACAAAGACCACAATAAATCCATCTTTCCTTTCTCTCACTTGCTTGATAGATATGCACCTATGATGAGGATCATTATGAAGTATTTTAAATGTGAGGTAAGGTTCTCCCGGCTTTACTCCTATCACATTAGGCTGCTCATGCACTTTACTAGGGTGAGGATGTTGCACCTACCCTATTACCTCTACATAAGCATTGACAAAATTTCCTATATTGTACAAAAGAGAAACTATCCTTAGTAGATGAAAAGCCTCTTTCACCACTTTCCTATTAAAATGGTTGTGATGCATCAATTGCAGCATAAGGGTATTCCATGGGAGGTATTCATTGCTCATGATGTGTTCAACAATCCCTAAGGCCAACAACAGCAAGATTCCTCTTCATCTTCTCATCCTCCCATTCCTCCATCCATTCACATTCCCTCACCTCATGATGAATCTTCCATATCACCATCCACTCACAGCCCTTCACATCATGATGAGCTTCCTCCTTCATCACCTATTCACCATCCCTCACCATCCTCTCATGGTACTAGTGCATCAAACAATGAGGGAAATGACAATGAGAAATCAAATTTAAATGACGGAGAGGGAAATCAGAAATCAAGAAATGATGAATCAAGAAATGAAGAAGAAGGAAATGAGGAGGCAGATGTCAGTGAGGTAGAGAGCATTGAAGCAAGGAGAAGTGAGGGAAGAGAAGAAAATAGTGATGAGGCAGAAAGCAGCAGTGATGATGGCAGCCATGATGACACTGAAGATGACAGCAATGATGGAAATAAGACATATGGCACTGAGATAAGTAACATTGAACCTCTTCCTTTAACCTACCAAAGGGGAAATAAGCATGTGTTTGCCGCCCTTAAAAGGCAAGGGGCCATGCCTTCTACATCAACCAAGCAGCTTGACAAAGGTAAGGAAAAGGTCATTGATGAAAAATAATAAGACAAACATGAGGCTGAACAAGAATTTCAACTCATTCATGTTGACAGTGATGATGAAAATGAGGCAAGGATCTCAAACATGCTGCTCCAAAGAAAGGATGCTCAGATTAGGCATTTGTAAGCCAATCTAGGTAGGGCTAAGAATGTAATCCATTATTTTGAGTTTGAAGGCCATTCTTGTTAAAGTATTTGTTAAAGGATTCTTAACTACCCTTTGCACCTACTATTTTCACAAGTTAATGTTCACTTCACTCACATAAGATTTTTCGTATCCATTTGGCTTTGTTAGACTTTCCCTGTGATATACCCTTGACCTATTGTTGTATTTCTCAAGACCTTTTGCAGAATCCATAGCCCAATGTTTTAAACCTCTCTCACTCTATCTATTCTTCTTGACAACCTACCCAACCAAAAAAACAAACAAACAAACCCTAATCCTTAAAACTAGCCTAAAATCAAAACCCTAAAATCAATCAAGTTCACATATTTTATACAAATTACAGAGAGAGCCCTCTCTGAGTCCAGGAAGGCTAGGTCGTAGGACTCCAAAGAATGGTTTTATGTTACCCCTGTACATTTGGTCTTGCTAATATGAAAAATTATAGGGACCTAATAGGGGTTACACCTAATGATATTATTTAAGACAAAAATGAAAAGTTTACTTCAAAACTTTCGAGAGGATTGTTTAAAGGATCTAGTACAAATATGAATTTTACCACATCATATAGATTAATCCAAGTCATTGAATACATGCTAAAAAATTTCATGATGGATAATCCATTTGAATGGGTAGATTATTTATTTTTTGTTGAGTTCGTGTATGAAAAATGGTGTCAATATTCATCGAAAATGATCCCATTTGAAGCTATTTATGGAAAAAGAAATGAAAATTGTAGTGATTTTGGGTAACCTAGCAAATAAAATAATACTTGTTATAGAGTTCCTCAAGGAAATGGAAGAGACAATAGTTCAAATTATGTAGAATGTTGTACATTGTATTTTCATTGATGACAAAAATATGTCATTGATGTCAAAGGGAATGTTCGAGACAAACAATGTATCAATCATGAATCCTAGGAAGCAATATGGTAGTTGGATATCATGCATACTCTCATAAGGTCAAGCTAAAAGGTGTTATAATTTTATTGAGTTTCGATGAAGTTATGATGCCAAAAATATATTGCAAATAGCATGGTTGTGTAGGTCTCATCGATACCTTTCCAATAGTGTATCTTGCTCAAAATAATTCCTTTCAGATGATAAGTTATGGTCAATTGAAGTTTCAATATTAATTAAGGGACCAAAACTTTAGGAAAAAACCCAAAATATCAAATTTGTAACAAGTGATCATGTTCAGAGCAGATCCACCATTGACAGAGAATCCATGGCCTTGGGTGCACAAACTTGTGCACTATTTAACACTGTTAAGTGGTGTGCAAATCTCAGGCTAATCTATGACAACCATAACACTTCAACTTATGGATGATATAAAATATACATAATGTTTAACCAAACTGATTGACCCAGGCAAATGATGACACATGGAAACATCATGTTTGACGATGACATGGACCTACTACATGAATGGCACGTGTCACTTTTTCACAGTTAGCCGCATATTCAGCAGGGCATATCAATAGATGATGTCATTGCAATGATGTGGTGCCACTAGGGAATGCCATGTGGCATGGAGATTTGGCACACTTTGATTGGCAGGAAACCTGAAAATAGATGTCACATGGCACCCCTCACAAGCTGTCACATGGCATGATGATTTCATGTTGATTTCATCATGCAAATGACCAATGACACCCAGGTCACATGGGGCAGTCACGAGGTCAAAGGGAGCCAAAATAAAAAGGTGTTAATGTGAGTCCAATTCTTCGTGAACACATCCCTTTAACCTTGGGAATATACTCACTATACTTACCCAACTTCCCCGATACAGTTAGAGGAATGGGATAATTAATTCTATTTTTTTTACTTTCTATCGAGTTCTCAAAATCACATTGGATTTCATCATCGTGTTTGTCTTAGTGATGCAATTCCAAAGATACAAATTTTTTCCAATTTGGATTCTGGAATCATGAGATGTGCTTCCTTGAGGTTTTGTCCAATTAAAATTACCATCTTTCTCTTTTCTTCCACGTGGCATCCACATGGTCTCCACGTGGTTCCCACATGGCATAGTATCCCACGGCTGCTGGGAAAAGGCTCTCGGAACCTAAGAAACCTGCCGACATGGCATGCCCCATGTGGTGTTCTTATTCATAACTATGCATGTATAACTCTGCTTATCTATATGTACATTTTTTTGTGTATATGTGATAAAATTTGTTTTTGGCTTGCAACCATATAACCACGAATTACTCCATGCTAATCCTTTATACGAGTGTTATCTTATAATACATACATACACACACACACACACATATACGTAAAATCATACCCACTAGTTTTAACACTCACCTA
Source organism: Pinus albicaulis (assembly GCA_034641835.2). Lineage (NCBI taxonomy): Eukaryota > Viridiplantae > Streptophyta > Pinopsida > Pinales > Pinaceae > Pinus > Pinus albicaulis. The sequence goes on from CM076572.1 coordinate 871,019,591, forward strand.
ATCATCGTGTGATACATTTTATGTCATATACATGAATATGTATATAATTCAAATTACACACAATATCATAGGAAACATGTAGTTACAGGGACCCACTCCTATAATCCACTGCCCATGTGTTGGTTCTGGTCAAAAGGAATGATATACAGTAGTGGATAAAAGTGCCACCCACCTCCATGACATCACAAGGTGGAGCGGTGGGGCTTCTGCTATCACAATTTTGTATAGGGTTCCACGTCTATGATCCAATAGTCCTCCATGATGCTTTTGAACCTACAGTATGCAGGGTCTTATCCCTTCCCTGCTGACATCACAGGGAGGGATACCTACCAAAATGTGAGTTTTTTATCCCCTTTTTTTCATTCAAGGGTCACGATGGTGGTGGGGCCTACCCCATCCACTGTTGACGTCACAGGGGGGGAGGCCCCGTGCCAATTCCAACCATTGATCTCTCAATTTAAATCACCTCCATCCATCACATTTGTTCTTTGCCCTCATTATTTCCCTCAATATAAGGTCCTCATATCCACCCAAATTCTAATGGTTATGTGCATTTTATTAGGTAGAGTTGATAATAATATGGTGTGATGGATCATATGGCATATTTTCATGGTTTAACCCTGATGTCCCAAGTGTGTTGTCAAGCAATATAAATGACACACGAACACATAACCCACCCTTTTATACATTTTGTTTCACTATAGAATTTATATTCATGAACACAATGAGGGACTCAGTTAGGTCACTGTAAGGAGTGTATCATGACAACATTCATCGATAATTAGATTTGGTCGAGATATTGGAAGTCGATGCTTATTTCCACATCAAAAGTGACAACATACACACACTCCTATGTGTGTACAAGAATCATGACCTACACGCACAGTATCTTCGAATAAACAATACCATTTTTGTATTATATTCAATCTCGTTCATTAAATATAGGTTTGTGGGTTGAATGTAGGTCTCCCAATGAGTAATATACCCAGATTTGTATCTATGGGGTTAATTACTCCATGTTGATGCCTATAACCCATACACAAATGATTATTAAACATAGTAGATATGTACACATATATAAATATATATGAATTTCAACACTCCTGTTATATTGTGACTATTAAGGATTGAAATTTGGTATTAAAATTTCTTTCAAGGACATTCTTACTGTGTTATGACGAAGATGCATGTACAAGTTCTACTTTCAACCAACTATATACAACTATAGTCTCACCAACGTAAATTTGGTTGGTGTGATAATTGGGCCTCATTTCAAGGTTCATTTCATTAATATAACCATCATGTTCTAGAGACCATCAGTTGTCTCTGGAAAAAAATTGAACAATGTACATTCCAGGTCAACCTTCTTAAGCATAAGTTTACCAGGAGTAATAGAACCCATATTTCCTTATCATCATAATACCTAGAAACATATAGAGTAAAGTGCTTATCGTTGAGGAAGAAAATATCACCATGTTTATACCATAGATGCAATATCATACATAATCTATGAATATAAAATAAGAATATCAAAGCATGTAATACAATCTTGTCAATAACATAAGGAAACATGACTTATTTAGGCTTGAGCATTGAGAAGATAGAATCACAAACCCATTGAATTGGATATGATTTATTAGAAACTTGGGAAGGAAACCATATGAAAATAAACAAACCAATAGGGCCAGAGAGTGAGGAATATCAATTATTCCTACTCAGAAATGTAGACAATACTAGTAAGAGCTTGCAATCAAAACAAAATCATGTCACTGCAATATGAGGGGATTTCCATGTTGTAGGTTACTACTGGAAAATAACCAATAAAACCACACATTTTTCTAGTACCTTTAAAACAATTTCAACAACATATCAGTCAATCATGTAGACAATAAAATCACAAACCATGACTCATACATTAATAACATCAGTTCAAATCAGTAAATGTAACATATATTCATTGTGTTTGTAGAACATAAGAGACACTTATCTCAAAATATATTTGGAAACTGGGTTTGGGACAACCACTCTCCATCCAACCATAAACAAGTTGTAGCTAGTGCTCATTTGTAGTTATCACCCACGAGCCAAAGTCTAGAGATTCAAGGGATTTTTTTTTGAAGGACTAAACTAAACTTCTAGTTGAACCATGGATTATATAGGTCCTCCCACTCCACCCACCAATTGATTTACAATCAACAAAATTTACAACGAGTCTAGAGACCTGCTATCTCCACCCCTAAAATTACAACATTGAGATTCCACCCCTCTTGGGGTCTCCAAAGCCACAATAAAACCAAACTACAACAAGGAAGCTTCAAAAAATCCTCCAGGAATTTTCCAGGAATAATTCCTCCACCCCATCCCTCAGGGAACTCAGAGAAAACCCATCTCCTCTCTTTGGCCAATGGGGAATTAAGAGGAAATTAATTCCTCACCTGCGAGAGATTTGCCTTCTTCTTATTTTCTAACCAAAACCTCATTTCTTTGCCCTCTTCATTCTCCTTTCCTTTTTTAAATTTATTTTCCAGATCTGCCTTCCTTTATTTCCCCTGGGTTTTTCTCCCTTTTTTTTGGTTTGGCTATCCCTCTTCCTTCTCTCTCTGCTGCAATCCTCCCAGCTGTTTGAACGATCTTTTCCTTTCAATAGTGACCTCTGTTTACCACAGTATCCCTAGAATTTTCAAGCGTGACACTTTTCCATCTATCCCCCATATTTATGTATGTTATTTGGCTTGTTGCAGTGAGTTTCTAGAAAACCTCACGAGTTGGTAGCCTACCCATTTCCTCTTTAATTACTTGTCCTTATTACTTGTAGACTTTTCCAAGAAAGCATGGGTCTACATTCTTCTGTTGTTGCTCATTCAATTCATATATACCAATGAGCTCCATCATTAGGTACATTTGGAGGGGTTAATCGTCACCTTTTTTCCTTATTAAGTCTCTTTTTCTCACATTTTAATTATATTATGGTCTTATGTTTCTAGTGTAGATGGTGATTAAGGCTTGTCATACTTTGAATGCCTAAAATGAGTTAAACGCAGGAAAATCACAAAGATATTGCATTTTTTATGAAGATTTTTCCATTAAATATCGGAGTAGACAACAAGGAGAGATTCTAGGGGGATTTCCACCTCCTTAACTCCCAAAGGTAGCCAAGGGATCCTCGAGATTCCCTCCAACAACTCGAAATCAAAGGTGGCCAAGAAAACTCAAGATCAAGTGAACCAAAGCTACACTTCACTTGCAGTCAAAGTGGACACATCACCTACTTTTTAGGGAGTTTTTGGTAGCTAACCTATAGGTTAAATAGGGCTGAGCAAGAGCTCATTAGGATTCAAAAGTTGAAGGAAGCTAATAGACTCTTAGCTCTTGTAATACACTTTTAAGACTTTCATGTTGATGTAATGAGACTATCTTCTGCAATAAAATGAGTATTCATATTGTGCTTCACTGATATATTTTCAGAGGGCTAGGCTTGTGGGTTAGGGCCCAATCCATTGGCCTTAGTCTCTCTTGTGTATTCATTCTTTACTTTTATGTCATTGTAGCTAATTTTTTTTATGAGTTCTTAGCTAGTTTGCTTACTTTTCAATTCATTGTTTTTAGTTTGCTTCCATTTGTCTTTGTTGTAGATTAATCTTTCTCACATGTTGGTAGAATAGTTTATAAACATAGAAAGCTGTGTGTCAAGCCTCCCTCTCTCATCCCTTGCATTGGAGCTTAAGGAGGGTAGAACTTCTCCACAAGCAAAAATTACTTTTTAGTTTACGATTTCTTGGAATGGATAGTTAGTTTTTTGTAGTTCCATGAACATGTTTAGAATTCTGAGTTAGATCTTTTTTTGTAGGTTAAAGTAGGCTTGCTTTCCAAATTCAACTAATCTTTTCCATTTCCTTCACCATGAATTTGTCAATATTTCTTTCATGAACAGGTAGTTTACTTGCAGGTTCAAGTAGCACAACAAATGAGGACTTCACCAGCACCTTCAGCTTCATTTATCACCCTTCATCAACCTTCTTTCCCTTAAAATTTCCATCAGCCCTGTTTTCATATTTTTCAGCTTCATACCGTGAGAAAACCCTAGAGATGTAAGACATGATTCTTAAGATGTTTTGAACTTGGCCAAGGGGTTGGCCATATTCCACTCATTCAAACACATCTTCACTCCACCTTCCCTACACTTTTCTCACCCATTTTTTTCCTCAGATTGTTTCCTGTAGCAATTCAGGACTTTCCTATAGCACTACATGAAACCTGTAGCAACACTTTCAGTAGCACCAGTGGGCCCATCCTTAAGCCCATAGACCATCATCCACCTCATACAGACCTGCAAAAACCACCCATACACCTTCATCCTTGCACCCATGAGTTCAAGGCCTTCATAAGCCACCTTAGCGCTTTCTCCTCCTAGCTGCAAAACAATGCATTTACAAGCATAAATAGGTCATGATAAGCTACATGATTAAAATCATGATAGATAGAACATAGAGTAGACAGTGTGTTTAGCCATTTGGCCCAGCAAAGTGTGATTAGGTTAGTTTCCTTTATCCAATTTCAATTCAACAATTTACTTCATGCAAGATGCCTAGTTTGCCTCCATTTCTTATCATAGCTTAATGTGTAGATTAATTTCATTGTAGAATAGTTAGATGTACTTTCTTGCTATAGGATATTTCTTTGTTTGCTGATAGAGTAATGACTTTGAATCATTTGTAGCCCTAGTTATAAATTCATAAGTGTGATATACTTCATCTGGAAACCCTAGAAATAGAACCCTTTCATAGAGCTCAGAAGAGGATGACATGAGTAAAATGCATCTCTTGTGTATATGGCACTCTCACCTCCAATTTTGTATGAACCCCAGGTTGATAAAGTAAAGTAGGGCATCCTCTGGGAGTTGCAACATTCTTGGTGCAATACCAGGGCTCACCATATACCATTCCACTAAACATACCAACCAACCTTTAATGGTTATCAGCACATTCCATATTTTCATGTAGCAAGTAAACCTAAGCATCCCAAGCAAGTAACCAATCTCAGTCCCTAGAATCCATGTCCCTTGAATCATCCCCAATTTTTTGTAATTAAAATTAATGACATATTTACAATGCATTCACAAGTGAGAATATAACCACGTTGTCACAAACCATCGCCCTTGGGGAACATTGTCCTCAGTGATCAATGACACATATACAACACAAAAGATACACTCGAAAATAGTTGTACTATTTCATGGAGCTTTATATACTTAAATTTTAAAAATATTTATAATGTTCTATGCAAAAATATACGATAACATCAATTTATAATTCAAATCTTCCAGTGGTCATCCTTGAAATATTTTAATGCTTTAGATGTGTTCAATCCAATTGGGATTTTTTCTTTTCCTTGGAGTGATTCTTATCTCCAATGTCCAACGTTGTAATCCTTGCACTCCTTATTCATTCAGTGAAAATTTTTTGGCTCAATGTTTCTAGACACACTCCCAATGTGATTTTGATTCTTACTAGCGATGCTAATGACAAAAAACAAATTTATTCTCCAACCTTCCCTACTTTGTTTCCCAATCCCTCGGGAAATCTAATCACCCCCCCTTTCGTGCAGTCACTCACCTTCCAAGCTTCAATATCCCCCTCTCTGCTTCTCATTCCCTCGAGCGACTGACTGATACAAATTGCATGTATTAGGCTTTATGCTTGTTTGTTTGTTGTTTCTTCTTGTACGTGCAGGTGTTCGATCGCATCGAGCAGGAGAATTATGATCTGCCAAAGCAAGGGACGGAAGCATCACCTTCTCCACAAACAACAGCAACGTAGGACTTAAGGTAGGCCTCTTGTCACATCTTGGTCTTTTGCAATTAGGAACTTGCGTCTTAGTGTGACACGGTTGTTGCTAGACCCGATCTGGTCTAGTAGGGATCACCTCTGTCCACAGAGGGGATTTACCTCTCCAACACTAGTGATGTTAAATGAAAAAAAAAAATTTATCTCCCCTACCTTCCCTTCTTGAGCTCTCAATCCTCTAGGCCTAATCACCCCCTTCCGTGTCACCACCTTTCCAAGCTTCGCATCCTCTCTGCCTGACTCCTGTGATCCATTCCTTGGAAAGGTTTCCTCGCATTAAAAGGGTCTCAAAACCAAGGCATACCCCTACCACAAAACTATCATATCGGTCATAGCATGATTTATGGAAATCATATGGCACCATTAGTTCTAGTGTCCCATAATGGCCCTATCCCTAAAATATTTTCACCAACGTACCACTACACGCTTTTCATTCCTTTGTTTTTTTTGTTATCAAATTTTCACCCAACTCTAATCACCCAAATCGGGAAATATTCCTACATCAAATCATATAAATTCCCATTAGATTCACCATATGGAATTGTAATAAATTCATATCATACCTCATTGGTAACTTACCAATGAGGTGACATTTTCCATTCTATTTTGGTTCCTATCACAACAATTCAAATTATCAAATAGATCAAATCATCATGTTTAAAAATGTCACATCCGATTAACTCAAAACCCAACCATCATAAATCATAACTTTAAGATTATGCTCATAATTTAGAAATTCAAAACTAAATGAGATATTGATACTTATCTTAATTTTTTCTCTGCTACTTGTTTTATCCTCCCTGGATCAGTTTCCATACCCAACAAGCATCCAGTGTCCTTCTCTCTTCTTGTACACAAGCTGGATCCATTGCCCAAACAGAAAGCACCCAATGCATTATCTTCTCTTCTCTTTGATCACATACACACACTAGATCGATTTCCAAACACAACAAGCACCTAGTGCCTTCTCTTCTCTTCTATTCAACTTCAAATTTACTAAGTGGTTTGTTAGCCCTAAGGTAAGCACTTAGTAACAAATAAATATAATAATCCCAATCACTACACTGTAAATATGGGCACTGCCAAACCATGTAGTCTTTCGTCGACAATAATATAGGTGTATCCCACACCTTCACAGGCTTAGGCAAACCCCATTCTAGGCACTCTACCTATCTTAATCAACACATGCCTAGACAGACCCATACCTTCCTATACCAAAACATTACATAACACATGCACGTATACCCAGTGTATGATATAGCACATACATATACACATACACACATGATACAACAAAATGAATTCACATGTACAACACAACATATACACAATACACATGGCATGATAGGATATGTGCACAATAGTGTTGAAAAACCAGAGACCACACTATCTCCATCCACAAAAACGAGGAAATAGTGCCTCTATTGTATTTCCCACACTTCACCGTGTGCATCCACAATCCAAATCCAGGATCTATGGTTTATCTAGGCTTTCCCTAGTATGTCATAGATCACACTGCTTTCATCCTATATCCTTCAACATTCCCTGTTCATAATGCAAGATGGGAACAATATAAGAATATGTCGATGGGAAAAAATGTCCTCCATCAACATCAAGAGAGACCACCCGGTCAGGGCCCCAATTAAACCATTTTCTGTTGAAGTTGGTGGTTCCAACTAGTTATGGGTCCAATTACCCTGCCACCTAGGATTAATATAAAGGTTATCTTAGCCTAATGTTAGCATTCTTCTAACCTTATCCTACTTATCCTAACCTATATGTTAGTATGTAAAAGTTAACACTAATGGTTAGTCCTAATGCAATACTATGTTAAATATATTTTAATGCTTCTCTAATACTACGGTTAGGTTAGTTAATCTATATTACTAGATGTGTTCTATATTATACCTACATGACTATGTCAAATATTAATCTATGTTAAGTTTCTAGTGTTAGTATATCCTAAGTAAAATTAAGTTAATATCACCTAATGTTAAATAGATCTAACATAACCTATGATGTAATCATAATCTATATAGTCCTATATATAACTATGTAACAATACTAAATATAATATAATATGATAATATTACTACATTACAATACTATAAACACTACACTTTGTATATAATCTAATTCTATGATAAATTGTTAGTATACATGTATATAAGATATAATATTTACAAAGTGTATTAATATTATCCTAAGTTGAATATTAATAATAATACTATGGAGTTAAATAATATCCTATGTGTATATTGTTAATTCCCTACAATATATTACATAGCATCAATAAATAAGATATTCGTACACTATGACATTAATCTATGTTAAATGTTAAAACTAACTTTACAATTAAATATTACATAATAATCTAAAATGTTAGAATTGTCAAACTATGTTAAATGTCATTACTTTAACAAAAGGAAAAGTTAATCTATATACAATAACTTACATCCCCTTTATAATGATCCTTTTAATCATATAGATTAAAGATCTAAATCAACATAAATAATTGAGAAAATTCAAGGTTTGATCAAACCATACCAAATGAGTCTGTGTCTTTAAGAGATGACTTGATGCAAACTAAAATGCAGATGCAAAATTATTCTAAGATGCAAGAAAGAAAGAAAAACTTATCTTGAATTGGAGTAGAATAGTCTTCTCCCAATCCAAGAGAAAATTAACTAAAAGATAAGAGGAAGAACTAGAATTGGATCTAAAACCAAGATGAACCTATATGTCATTAAAATAGTTCAATGACTCATAAATTATTTAATCCAACATGTAGAAAAATAATTTAAATAATTAATTACTAAAACTTTTTTCCACATATATTTGTTCTAAATTAAGTATGAGTTCATTTAAAGTTTTGTGTGGTGCAAGGAAAAAAGTTCTCTCTACAAAACATAGGTTTAGCAAAACCAATATGCAAACAACAAATAAATAATTATTTATCACTAAAAAATAATTTAGATGAAATAGTTTTCAGCCTGGGTATAAACCTGGCTAGCCTTAAAAAAATAACTTCAACAGAACAACCATAAGCATAAAACAATTAGCCAATCAACAAAACAATAGTGCTATTATTAATGTAACTAGTTGGTACAGAATTAAAAAAAAAAAAAAGTTTATGGCACTAAAAATGTACAAACTCAGAAATTCTTACAAAAATACTAGAAAAATATGACTTGCAATAGAACCCAATTTCCATGTACATTTAATATTCATATCTAGAACTCCTTCAAAAGAATTTTCGCAATAGCACCAAAAAATTTTTATACAAAATTAAAGATCTAAATTGCCTACGAAACAAGACTGCCCTCTCTACAATAGTGCATGAAAACAGAATTTACTCTGCAACATTTTTTTCTCAGAATTTCTCCAATCTCTCCTCTTCCTGGATTCGAATCCTCTGCTGAATGCCCTCCTTTCTTTGGATCCGGAGCCTCCCCTAATCCTACCCTATGCAATCCAATGGCCTTCTGCCAACGGTGAAATTGCCAAAAATGTCAGCTGCAAGACTTTAGTTGATTAGGATATAATTGTGTCGATTCTCTGGTGGAATGGCACCGTGCCACATCGAACTCCCAAATGATTTGTTCGATGTTGTTTCTTATCCACTTCATACTGCGGTGGAATGGTGTTGTGCCATATCAAAATTATGCTTTATGATTCTCTCTGAGTTGGTTTATGCTGGTCTGAGTTGGTTTCAAATATTGAGTGGAGAGGTTTATTCTACAAGTTATTATTTTTAGCGTTTCAAGTTTGTGTAAAAATTAAATCAACTCATATTAAATTCATATTTAAAATGGATTTATGCTGATAAAATAAAACATGGTTTCCAAAATCAGTGTGGTCTGTAATGGCGGTCATTTGAGTTACACTTCAAGGCCGTCAATCCAGCAAATCCATTCCAAATCTGATAGAGATTTTAATAAATCCCTTGCGCCTCTTGGCGAGGATCCTCACACCGCTCCAATATGGTCAAGTTTGAAATCTCTTTGCGTGATCTTTGGTGATTATCTTGCTGCAAAATCTTCATTGTTCAACCAACTCCTTTAATGATCGGGACCTGGATGCAGATCTGACCGTGGTGCGTTCTTTAGTTGGTGGAAATCGAAGGCTTGGGTTTGTCCTTCTAGTTTGTCATGACTAGTTGTCCATTATTATTCATTATGGATTTGATTCTTAACTGGTGTGATCTGAGTGAAGTTAAAAACGTGACGCTAATAAGTTTCACAATATTGCCAAAATAAGTCAAAGAACCCAAGAACTACTGCCAGTTAACTGATACGCAAATCCCGTGCGTTCTGTGATATATTAAAACAATTTTTTTTTTAAATTTTCACTCCTAACGTGATATATATCAGTATTATATTCAAAGAATTATATGTATTTTTATGGTTGCATATGGGTCTAATGGTTAAGAACATGTGTTATTATATAATAGTTTGATTGTGAAAGAATTATATATATTTTTATGACTGCTTTCATATAACTTGAGTGGACTTAATAGTTAAGAGTATGTGTTTCCTCCAAAAAAAATAAAATATATGTCTTTATAGAGTTAGCAGAGAATCTCATACACCAATTTAATGTCTAACTTGACTATAACCTTAAAATTAAATAATAATAATAACAATAAACATATTACTATTATACACTTTTTATTATATATATCTAAAGTGTATAATTTTTTTATAATTCATAACATATATAGTAACAAGTAAAAAGGTTTATAATATATACATGGAATATACAATGTGCTTTTTACAATATAATGTAGTGGGACTTATAGTGGTTATGGGATTTTGGCCCTTTTAAATATTATTTAAAATATTTAAAGTAGCATATTTATAAGAGTTTATAAGATTTTTATTGTAATTGTAATAAAATAAAATTAATAAAATTAAAATGTATTTATATAAATTTAATATATTAAAATTATTAATGTTTATATATTTTATAAAATAGAAAATAAGATATATATTTATATGATTGAAGTTCATATTTTGATGTAGATATTTATCGAGCAATGTGGAGGATATGTTAATAATTAAATCTAAACACAAGATGTGAGGTTATATGGCAACTAAAAGTGTTACATTACCTTTTGGTGATTATCAAGAAAGTGTTATCAAGAACACAAAAGTAGTCAAAGGGAGTGTAACCATCATGCCAACAAAGTGACAATCATAACGACTATGCAAAACAAAAGTTCTAAAGGCATGCAAATCAAAATCATCAACCACCAAAACTCCAATAGAAGAGATTTTTTTTTTTTTAAGATGAAGGGTCCCCATGATTTTGTCAAAAAATTTATGGGGGGGTTGTGGGAAATAATATAATCATATTCACATGATATTAAAATCATAATAAGCCAGGGCTACCCTTTCCCAATCATTTCTTCACAAAACCAGAATCACAAACAGGCCATTCATTCATCAACTAAATTCATGAGCATGATCAATCATTCTTTCACAAGAACGACCCAAACAATAACATGTCAATAACATTTATTCAATCATTAGCATGATCATGAACACAACATGTATTCACCTTTGTCAAATAAGGTCCAGGGTTAAGATAACCTCCCGCCTTCATGCAAGCATGTATTGGATTGAGAACCACAATTCCCAATTCGTCCAAGCTATTTGTCAGCCAAATTACCTTCCTTGTTACCTTTTCCTGTGCTTCCATCACAAACAGTCTTGGTTGACATTTTCTTTGTTCTTCATTATACAACAGTTCCTTGGCCCAACATTTCATACCATCGTGTCCATGCGCAGTTGCTTTTTAAGCATGCATGTATTTCCAGACAACAAGTTTGTTCCTTCATTGCATCATAATAAGACGAATTCATTTCTAAATATATGTTATCAACCATGGAGCTCAATGTTTGAAATAATTCCTCTTTTATGCCATTTTTCATGGCTACTCTACCACGATCCATTTATTCCCATGGAACCAACCATCCTATTGGTTGTCACATTTTTCCTTCCTGCCTTCAATTTCCCTTCATTCATGCACTAGGATTCCTACAGGTCTTACATTTCCTGCTGGGTTCCACTCATCTTTCTCCCAGAGCTCATTTCCTTCCTCCCACACCCAAAAATGTATCATGACCCCGAGACATAGAAGGCTAGGAAAAAAAAACAAAAATGAAGAATCATGGAAGACCAAACAATGATTCAAAGTCATGAATAATGTGGTAAGGCCATGCACCAATCATAGTCCAAATCGTAAATCAAGCATAAAAATAAACGTGAAACACCAAATAAAAAAAAAATCAAATGTTCAACAACTATAACCATTCATCCCCAATGAGTTTTGATGTTTCTAATGGCTTATAAATATAATCTTAGCTCGAACCTTCTTCAAGATTTTATGGCAACCTGTTTTAACTTATAATTTCTTCCAATACGCTTCCATGTACACATATTTTCTAGTGAATTAATGGATATAAACAGATATACCAGTTGTATTACTCTGTTGTACCAAGCACACTTCCTTGCAACTGCACCCATCTCTCAAATTACACATTAATCACATGTCTCAAATCCAAGACATAAACAAACATATGTTGCAACTTTTAAAAAAATTAGAATTTCCATCTATATGAGCATATCGGTTCATGCATACTTATGTCCTTACAGGATTAAAACTCATAATTTTAACCAAAATTAATAGGAATATAGTGATAATGTCTTGTGGATCACTCTATAGATCCTTCTTATTGATCATGATATTAATCTTCATTAGAGACACGACGAGATGCATAGATAGTACATGATGATATTGATGTCATAGCTCTGGATGGACATTGACGGGTGGAATTACTCCCTAGTTGAGAGGGAATGTTAAAGATGGCATCTAGGGATCAATTGCCTCATTTGGAAGGATCCTCTTGATGACACAATTCACCCTTGAAGAGCTCTTGATGGTATCATTCATCATTGGGAATTCTAAAAATTTTGTCTTCCTCCAAATACTTATTTTTCATGTTGCCTTAGGTCTTCCCCTATTCATGTCATCCCTCTTGATGAAAATACATGTTTCTATTGAAAATGGCACCAAGAAAGATTCTAATTTAATTTTCTCTTGAATTAAATTAGAGTAAAATTATAATTCCACATCGCATGACAACTTGTACGAGTTAACTAAGTTAGTTTGACTTGGTTGGTTCAATTAATTCAAGTAGAGGGTATAACTTGAGTCATGTAGAGTGGATCCTACAAAAAGGAGCCTTGATTGAGTTTATTTTGAGTTGTAATTAATCAACTAAGTTTATCTGAGTTAAAATTCAGTTTAACTAGTTCCAACTCTTGGAGGAATTAGTGAGAGGTCAAAGTGTGGAACTTGAACATGAACCACATGTAGTGATCAATCAGATAACTGATAAATCATCCATAAATAACTCATGCATGTCAGATCAAAGAAATACCTAGTTGAGATTGGAGTTCAAGGGCAGTGTAATATCAGTTTTATAATCATCCAAATTCTACATGGAGTCAGAAGAAAGCCTTAGATTAATTGCGTATTTGTGGATGGTAATTTCCCTAATTAATAGGGGCTAATTACCCAAGGAAACATTGCAAGGAAATAGGGATCCAAGCAAGCAGAAAACTGTTTAAGTATTGGCCTAGGATTGTCTAGGAAGCAGTGAGACAGATAGAGATAGTGCAAAGGTTTCTCTGGTTTTAGAAAATCACTATAATATTCTCATATTTTAGGACTAATACAATATGCAGATAGCAGGGTTTTTAGCCAAGGATTTCCCTAGGAAATCCTAGTGTAATGTGTGGTTGAAATTATTTCTTTTTTTATGCTTCATTATTTGGTGATCATTTATTGGTTTCCGCAATTGGTAGAGTAGATTCAAGTCTCTTATTTTATCATATTACAATTAGCAGTTTGAATCTACGTGTATTTTCTACATGGTATCACTATATAAGGGAATAACAGGATCAGATTTGATTTCTTCTCCAAAGTTGATTTTCTACATTATATCACAGCTGATTTCTTCTCCAGAGCTAGCAACAGGATCAAGATGGCGTTCTATAGTTTGAGGCTCGAGTATGCTCTTGAGGGTAGCTTGAATTGCATTTCCTCGAGAGACAAGATGGAAGCAACATTGGAAGACAATGAATTGAAGGATTTCATTGACAAAGGCATCCTAAAACCAGCTCCAGCTAATGCACAAGACGAAGTGGAGTGGAATAAATGTGTAGCAAAGGCTAGAATGACTATATTGGAAGGATTTCAAGATCATATTTTCTTGAACCTCCATATGCAATGTGGAATGCCTTAAAATATTTGTTTCATAATAATAGTGACCATAGGAAGTTGGAATTGAAGGAAAAGCTCAAGAAAATCAAGATGGAGAAGGGCGACATAGTACCAAAGTACTTAACCAAGTTTACCCAATGTTGGGATGAGCTTGGAAGTGTTGGTGTTACAGTTTCTGAAGATGATATGGTGTCCCTAGCACTTCTATGCCTTCCCAAGAGCTATCACAACTGCTAGTATTCAATAAATGGGAGGGAGAAGCTACTAGAGTGAGAACGTTTGTGGTCCAACTTGGTACAAGAAGAGATTCGGCGAAACACCAAAGATGGATCCTCATCAAAACATGATGATGAGTATAATCATGCCTTGGATCAAAAGGAAAATAAAGGGAAAGGAAATTTATCCCATTCCAAATCAGATTCTTGTCAGGTAAGAAAGAAGAAGGACCTGTCGAGATTAAATTTTTTCATTGTGACAAATTGGGACACTATGCCACAAAGTGCCTGCACAAGAAGGTAGGCAAGAAACCCTCGGGAGGAGCGGCACGTGAAGCACTTGCTTCACAATTCTAGTTAGATTTTACCTTCATCACATGCATGGTGTCATTGGTAATGAGTATTGTGTGGTACCTGGATAGTGGAGCCGAATTCCATATGACCGGAAACAAGGAGTTCTTCAACAACCTGGAGGGTAAGGACCTATAGATGCACATCGAGATGGGAGACAATGGAAGGTATAGCACGACTAACATCGGTACTATTACTTTTCATAGGGAGTATTTTTCTCCTCTCACATTAAATATTTCATATGTATTCTTGGTTTGAAGAAGAATTTAGTTTCAGTTGTTATGGTGGAAGACCGTGGCTATGATTTATTTTTTAGCAAAGAAAAAGAATTCCTTCATGACGTAGACATGGTACAAGTGAAGAAGATCGGGGTTCAAGTAAAGAACCTCTACAAATTGATTGTAGAATATTTTTCTTCCATGAGAAGAAGATAAGGTGGAGAGTCGAGACACCAATGAGTTATGGCATAGAATATTGGGCCATCTATGCCACGAAGCTTTGAAGATCATGTAGCATATTTCTACAGGACTTCCCAAGGGTGCACTTGAGCATCGTGATACATGCAAATGGTGTACATTGGGGAAGTACACCAAAGCCACCTTTCATGATAAGATAGTCGAGTGCAAGCGATCCTTGAAATATTTCACTAAGATGTGTGTGGACCATTCTCAAAATCCTCCACGGATAAGCACAAGTATTATGTGATTTTTGTTGATGATTTTTCACACAGGTGTTGGATATTCTTCATGCAGAAGAAAGACCATAAGTTCTCAAAATTTTGTGATTTCAAAGCACTTGTTGAGAAATATGCAGATAGGAAAGTGAATGCTCTCATGAGTGATGACAATAGAGAATATGTGTTGAATGAATTCAATATTTTTTGTGCATCAAAAGGAATTCGACAGGTCAATTTAATAACATGCCATAACCCATAATAGAATGGGGTTGTAGAAAGGAAGAATAGAAGAATTGTGGTAGTTGCACGAGTGATGTTACATGATTAGGGACTATCGTTGCATCTATGGGTTGAAGCATACACAAAGTTTTATATGTGCAGAACAGGAGTCCTCATCAAATTCTCAGGATGAATGCACCAGAGGAAGCCTTTTTCGATAAGAAATCATATGTAGCGCACTTAAAAATCTTTGGTTCATCAGTTTACTGTCATGTTTCCAAGGATGCATGGAAAAATCTAGAACTAACAGCTGAGTTGGGAATATATTTGGGATACACTGATACACCTCACAACTATTAGGTGTACCTTCCATCTCACAGGATGAAATTGGTTCATAGATATGTGAAATTAGATGAAGATAATGGAATTTGAATTTCCCTTGAGAGGGAGCTTTAGATGCATGCAGATGAGGATATTTTAGCTCCAAAAGAATAACCTCAAGATGTGGAGCAGCCAAAAGTAGAGGAGAAAAGAGTGGAAGAACCCACTCATGTAGAGACATCCAGAGATGGAAGGAAGCACATCATAGAGGCTGGAAGGTTGATGCATGATGCTAGAGAGAATGTGGAAGCACCCACATCATAGCTCAGGAAGAGGATCTCACCAAATCAGTACATTGGTTGCATGGTTATTATGAGCGAGGGTGTAGAGACTGAGCCATCCTCATTTGAGGAAGCAATGTAAAAACTAGTATGGGTTGATACCATGGTAGAGGAGTATGAATCCATTATCAGAAATAATGCATGGGAATTTTTCACAAGACTGGATGACAAGTCAGTTGTAGGATCCAGGTAGATCTACAAGGTGAATCAAGCAATAGATGGGAGTGTCGAGAAACACAAGAATAGATTTGTGGCCAAGGGGTTCTCTCAGGTGGAGGGAATAGATTATGAGGAGACTTTTAATCCAGTAGCAAGGAAATCTTCAATTAGATATATTCTTGCACTTTCAGTGCAGATGGGATGAAAAATACATCAAATGGATGTAAAGAAAACTTTTGTCAACGAACTGATTGAGGAAGAGTTGTACATAGAGCAACTGGAATGGTTTGAGACCTTTAAAATAGATTCACATGTGTGCAGACTCAAGTGAGCATTGTATGGATTGAAACAAGCACCTTGTGCTTGGTACACCAGGATCGAAAACTATTTCACCAAGTTGGGCTTCACCAAAAGTGAAGCAAATGCAAACCTTTACCATATTCTAGTTGAAGGTAAATTATTTATTATGGTATTATATGTCGATGATTTAATTCTAACAGGTGATGAAAATTTGATTAAATCTTGCAAAGATGATTTGGTAAGATAATTCAAGATGAAATACATGGGGCTCTTGCATTATTTCCTTGGTTTGGAAATTTGGCAAAGAGATGGGGAACTATTTTTCTCTCAGGGAAAGTATGCCAACGAGATACTTAAGAATTTTCACATGGAGAGAAGAAAACCCATGGAAACTCCTCTAGCAAGGAATTATATGAAGGAAGATTCTACTTCAAGCAAAGTGGTAGAAGATACCATTTACAGGCAGCTTCTGGGTTCAATTATGTACTTAGTGAACACATGACTGGACATACATTATGCGGTTAACCAACTTACTCAAGAAAAGGTTAAGCCAACCAAGATTTATTGGAAGTCAACCAAACATGTGTTGAGACACCTCAGAGGCACTACTCAGTTTGGTATTTGGTATAGATGAAAATATGGATTGAAGCTTCAAGGCTTCACAGATGCAGATTGGGCAGTGCGTCCATCAGAAAAGAATATCACATCAGGCATAATCATATGTATTGGGTCAACAACATTTTCCTAATACAACAAGAAGTGGAGATCAATTGCACTCAGTTCAACAGAAGTAGAGTACATGGATGTTGGTCAAGAAACTTGCAAGGCTATCTCAATGAGGAAGATCCTTGTTGGGTTGTTTGGTCAACAGATGGATCCTACATTGATTTGTTGTGACGACCAGAGACACATCAAACTCTCGGTTAATCCAGTTTTTCATGGTAGGTCTAAGCATATCGACATCTGATATCACCATCTCATAGATTATGTGCAGAGGTGGATCATGATGCTAGAGTACATTCCTACATAGGAACAAGATGCATACATCTTGATGAAGGCATTGTCAAGAGGAAATTTCGAATTCCATATAAGCGGGAATGGGGTATTAGATAATCCCTTTATTTTTGAAAGGGAGTGTTGAAAATGAAACCAAGAAAGATTCTAATTTAATTTTCCCTTGAATTAAATTAGAGTAAAATTGTAATTCCACATCACATGACAACTTGTACGAGTTAACTAAGTTAGTTTGACTTAGTTGGTTCAGTTAATTCGAGTTGAGGGTCTCACTTGAGTCATGTAGAGTGGATCCTACAAAATAGGAGCCCTGATTGAGTTTATTTTGGGTTGTAAGTAATTAATTCATTTTATCTGAGTTAAAGTCATTTTAACTAGTTCCAACTATTGGAGGAACTAGTGAGAGGTCAAAGTGTGGAACTTGAACGTGAAACACATGCAATGATCAATCAGATAACTGATAAATCAACCATAAATAACTCATTCATGTCATATCATAGAAATACCCAGTTGAGATTGGAGCTCAAGGGAAATGTACTATCAATTGTATAATCATCCAAATTGTACAGGTGGTGCATATAGCTAGAAGAATTCCTTAGACGAATTGCGTATTTGTGGATGGGAATTTCCCTAATTAATAGGGGCTAATTACCCAAGGAAACAACGCAAGTAAATACGGATCCAAGAAGGCATAAAATTGGTTAAGTATTGGCCTAAGATTATCTAGGAAGCAGTGAGACAGATTTAGATAATGTAGAGGTTTCTCTGGTTTGAGAAAATCATTGTAATATTCGCATATTTTCTAACTAATGCATTATATATAGCAGGGTTTTTTTTCTGAGGCTTACCCTACGAAATCATAATGTAATGTGTGATTGAAATTCTTTCTATTTTATGCTTTGTTATTTCACAATATTTTATTGGTTTCCACAATTGGTAGATTAGATTCAAGTATATTGTTTTAGCATATTACAATTAACAGTTTGAATAAATGTGGATTTTCTACAATTTACCTTTGTATTACTACAACCAACACATGTAAGAAATGACCAAACACATCACTCTCCAATAGAGCTACAAAAATTTTCCTACAAGG
Source organism: Pinus albicaulis (assembly GCA_034641835.2). Classification (NCBI taxonomy): domain Eukaryota; kingdom Viridiplantae; phylum Streptophyta; class Pinopsida; order Pinales; family Pinaceae; genus Pinus; species Pinus albicaulis. The sequence continues at coordinate 871,038,418 of CM076572.1, forward strand.
TCTACACAAGGGTTGGGTTCATTCTTCTGTGGGGTTGGTGCACAGGATTGCATCCTTCTTTGATGTAAATATGGTGAGTACAAACCTAGGGATGCACCCATTTCATTTCTTTATAGTCCCAAGGAAAAACATTTAAGTGTTCTCCCATAATCTTGCATAATTGTTCTTATTATTTGATCGAGAGAGAGGGATTGAACTTTAAGGTTCTGGATGAGAAAAACTCTATAATTTTGATATGTTTGAGACTTGAGTCAACTGAGCATAGCTTAGTCCAAGGACTACTTCTAGACTCTCTCACAACTTCAACAAGTGGAAGGATATGGTCAATGAGGTCATCTTCATCAAGTTTCCCCCCTCCTATAACATTTTCTAAGGTACATATTGGGTATGGTGTTGCATGATACACTTCATATTATTCCTCATCCTCTAGCCACAAAGGTAGATCATTTTCAATAGAAGGTTGAACAGGAGGATATAATATCAATTTCTTTGATAAGGGTCCATTTTTTATGGTCATATTTCCAGCCCTACCACTAATGTAGGCATCAGCAGTGACCAACCAAGATCTTCCTAGGATAAGAGGGTAACCATTAAACTTGGTTTTTGGCTGGAGAACCAGTAAATCAGTAGGATACTCCCATTATTCGATGGAGACCATGACATCCTCAACAACTCCCTCATGACCTATTATGGATCTGTCTACAAGCTTGATCACTGTGGTGGTTTTCCTCAAATCCCTTTGGATATTTAGCTTTAGAATAGTTTCCTTAGTCATCACATTGATGGCAGCCCCAATATCATTTAGGGTATGAGGGAAAATGATTCCATCAATGTGCACAGCCACTACTGGGCTTCCAGGATCTAGGTATTTTGGAAAAATCACTCTCCCCAGCATCAAATCAGATAATTGTCCAACAACATTGATGGTGGGGGTGTATCTCTTCTTTCTCCCAGGATTTTTGAGACATTTTTCCATGATAAGCTTATTATAGATGGGGACATCCTTTATACCCTGGATAAGGGGTATCTTAACACAAATTATTCAATTATCTGAGAGTTTCCATCTCCTCTGGGTGTGTTGGCTAGGGTAGATCAATCTCTCAGGAAAAGGAGGTGGATTCACTTGAGGGAAACTCTCTTCATTTTCCTCTTCAATTTCTTTAGGTGGAGAAGGTGGATGGTTGTATGGAAGTAATTTTCCAAACCAAAGTTTTATCTCTTGGATATCCACAACATAGGTAGGCTAAGATGTCTCTCCATTGTTGACCTGTTGTGCATGTTTGTTATTTGATCGAATTGACATTAGAGAGACTTTGAGGTCTAAAATGGGCCTCCTAAGAAAAATGTACAACCAAAATAAACTTTATAAGAACCAATAGGATTCAAGATGATGATTTCAACCATGGGGGATGATTCACCATTTTTCGAGTTAAAAAGTAAAAAGATAAAAATAAAATAAAATAATAAAACTATTTTTTTCAACTCGTATATTCAACTTATCTCCCTAAGGGTTTACTCAAATTTTGAGTGTGAGTACTCATTGAATGAAAATTTTGATTCCTCATCTAAAGAGTACCCATGTTGCATACTTTTGATGGACCCTGCTACACAAAAAAATGAGAAATACATGTAAAAACGTGATTGCAATCTCGTTTTTCATGTATTTCTCATTTTTCATGTAGCAAGGTCCATAGAAAGTATGAAACATGGGTACTCCTTGGATGAGGAATCAAATTATACATTCAGTGAGTGTTCCCACTCGAAATTTAAGTAAACCCATAGGGAGATAAGTTGGAAATATGAGTTAAAAATTTACTTTTCCATTTTTCCCTCTAAAATTTGATGATGCAATCTAATATTGTTTTATTATTTCCACTATTATTTTATAATTTCCTTAGGAGGCCCATTTTATACCTCACAATTCCATAATGGTTTATCAGGGATATGAGATTTATTAGGTGGAGAAGGATGAGTGATTTGTGGTTGAGGTTGGGGTGGAGGTAGTAAATTAGGGGGTTGGTTAAGTTGAGCCCTCCATCTTTGTGATGGGTTGCTCCATTGAGGAGGCTGGGAAGGATATGGATGAAAAGTATGTTTGATAGGTTGAGTATTATATGGAGGAGTATAAGGCTAAGAAGGAGGTGTAGGCCATGATGGATGAGTGGAAGAGTACAAAGGCTGAAAATTTGCATTTTGATTTGAAGTGTAATAAGAATAAGGCGCACCTTGCATGCCCTGTTGGTATGGACGAGGTCCTTAAGGCCTCCTTTTATTGATGAAGCAGAGTTTCTCTGGCCCACCTTCCACCCCTTGGTATACAAATTTTAGGACTAGTAAGGAAGGGAATTTTTGTGTTGCATGGTTTTCCTCATAGACTGAGTAGACTTCTATAACATTAATTGGGCATTCATTCCTAGAGTGTCTTCTAGTGCATCTAGGGATAAAAGTAGCTAGGGACCTATCTTCTTCCTCTTGTTTCCTCTTGATCTGCATGGTATCCATTTGTAATGTAAAGGTATGCAAACTTTCACTCTTGAAATCCTCCAACATGTTCCCTATATCATTTTTTGTGGATGAGGTGGAGGAAGAGGTATTGGCCAAGCATTGGTTAATTATACCCTTCTTCCTAGCTACACTAGAGTGGTTTTTGAACACAACTTTGATGTCGTCATAGGAAAAATGATAGATATCCCCTCTAGATATCATATTTAGGGTCTCCAACACTTCCTCCCTGATCCCTCAAAGAAGAAATAACTTGAGTGATTCAGGATCAAGGGTGCAGTTAGCCCTCCTATAGTTAAGTTGAAACCTTTCCTCATAGTCTTATAAAGATTTTCCAGGCCCTAGGGTCATCCTAAATATTTATTTCTTGGTCTCTTTAGACATACAATAATCCATGTATTTTCTATTGAAGGACTGATGCATTTGGGCCCAGGTAGTGATGCTTCCCCTAGGCAAACCCATGAACCATCACAAGTACACATCCTTAAGGGTAGAGGGGAAAAAATTCAGCTTTTGTTCATCTGCGGCATATTCATAGGTCCTACAAAAAAAAATGCAAACATAAAGGCATTGGGATCCTCAAAGGTGAGGCCATGGAAGTTTGGGAGGGAAAAGAGGCTGATTTTCTTCCATCCAGGCATCCCCATTGGTTTCTCTGATGGGAAATATCTCATTGTTTATCTTCTTAGCCATAGCTTGGATATGTTAAGTAGGTTCTTCTTCTTCCCCAAATGGTTCTTCAAAAAATTCAGGGTTCTCACTTAGAGGGTCTTCTAACTCCCCTACATTCAAAGAGGGATGCTCACAGTCACTGAAAAAGAGTGAAGGTTGACTGTGTGAGGGTGTGGGGGTTTTTGGTATAAAGTTTCCTTGGTTATCCATACTCCTATGAGGCATGAAATATTTTTTATTTGTTATTTTTTTTCTCACTTTTTTCAGAACTAAATGCAAAACAAAAAGCATAAAACAATGCTTAAGAAAAAACATTCATCTACTTAGACACCTCCCTAACAACGACGCCAAAAAGTGGTGAGACATGGTATTGCACCAAGAGTTCTGAAACTCCCAAGGGATACTCAACTCTATTTATCAACCCGGGGTTTGTACAAAGTTAGAGGTGATAGTGCTATATGCATAATAGATGGGGTTCTACTCATGCCACCCTCAACTAAGACATATGATCAAAAAGATGAATTGAATTTAAATTCTATCTAATTTATGCCAAAACTCTGATATAATTAACAAACCAGATCCTAAGCTACAAAAAGCACATGCAAAACAATATAACTAACACAAATATGTTTCCAAGAAATCATAAACATAATTCTTTTGGGTTGTGGTTGTAAATCCTTCCATTCATTCTCCCACAAGAGAGGTGAAGTAGAGGCTACAACCATAAGTTTTGATGGATTATTTCCTACTGAAATGAAATAAACTAATGAATACTTGAAATTGAAAGAAATACAAATACAAAAGAGGAACCTAAGCCACTGGTTTGGGCCCAAACCTAAGAGACTTAGCCCTCTGTAACTAACTTAGTGATAACTCAATATGTAAATTCTCATTATCATCAAATAAAAAGGTCTAATACATCATATAATATTCACAATAAAAATGACAAGCTTTTGATCTCAATATATACCTAGCTAAAAAAACTTGAATTCTAATGAGCTCTTCTTATTGTTTAGTTACACAAGAGTGTAGTTGCTAGCATCTGCCTAGAAAATAAGAATGTATGTCTCCTCCAACTCGAGGATGGTGGATCTTGTTTCTCATTACTCCACTTGCACTAACAGTGGCTTGGTTTCCAATGACCTCAAGCTGATGAGAGAGAGAGAGAGAGAGTTGTGATATTGGGCTGATTGAGGTAGTTAAGAAGGTGGAAAACCACCTAGATTCTCTCCTCGTTGTCTACTTTTAACCCCTGCATGGAAAATATTTAAAAAAATCTTCATTTCCTGCAATTAAACCACATTAGGCTACATGATATGAAAAATGAATTTTACCCTTCTCACTAAGATTAATATAGCTAAAAATGTAAATAAATGTGAGAAAGAGATAGTTTAATAAGCTGGAGGATGACACCATGACCCTTATAATATACCTATTGATGACCTTTATCAGGTACCATACAAGCATAGCCCCACTTCCAACAGGCATGTTTAGTACCCCAATGAGTTAACTTGTATTTATCAATACTTCATTTTATTATTTGTTTCCTTTTTATGAAGAATTTTTATTTACATATATATCACTCAATATATTTTAAATAATGCATACTGCTCATTGGCAGTTTTCATAGTGTAAGGAAGCTGGGCGGTATGAGAGTATTTTATATTTGTGAGGAACATAACTCATTGTTTAAATTTATCCCATGGGCGACATCATTCACAATAATCTTAAATTCATCTATTTAATGTATAATAAAGAATATCATGATACTATGCGGTGGTTCACCATGGGATCATACCAATAATAGGTGAGTGGATGGTATGGTTGTAGCATCGTCCTAATTCACAGTGTCGCCTTACACCCCAACTCCTAACTTCCTGACCTCCGACCTAGTTGGGGTCGGCATGACAACTGCACACTCGTCTGCCAGCATAGGGACTGACCTCCTGACCTCCAATCTAGCCAAGGTCATCTCATCCTGGAGCTCATAACTTGGCTAACATCTGACTGCCAGACCCTCGGCATTTAACCGATTTGGTTCGACATATCACCCACACATCCTTCCGTTAGCACAGGGCCTGACCTCTTGAAATCTGACTAAGTTGAGGTGACACTACTTTACTTATGTTATCATCCAAAAATTATTACGTCCTCTGACCTATTTCTATATGAATGGCTACATGGGGCCCGCAAATAATCCATGTCATGTGTCCAATCGTGCAAAAGGAGAATCTAACCACTCCAATCGAGAGATTTCACGCTTGTGATTCCGAATTGCAAGAGGATAAGGCTTATTCGATCCTTCCCTTAAGTTCAAGGTTTTGTCCCTTTATTCCACAAAAATTCCCTTCCCTTATCCTTCAATGATGGCTCGGTCAAGGGACTTTGTCTCTACACCATGCAAAACCTTCAGTGGAGATATTTGCACTCTCCCTAGAGACCAGGTCTACCATTGTGCGAACTTCCTCGCACTAGTCCTCTCGGTTGTAGCTTAGTCTCAAAGGTCCATTCGACTTATTGTTGTCCAGTTAAATCCCCTCTATAGACAGAGGCGATCCCTCTAGCCGTAGGGTGGGTCTAGCAACTACGAGAACATACTAACATCTACCTTCCTAGATTGTAAATGAAATTCCTAGCAAGGAAGATGACCTACCTTGTTCTGATTGTATGTTGTTTTCTTCTTGATCCATCGCTCTTCGCAATCTCGATAAATGCTGCTATCAACATTCGATTAACTGTACAGACAGTCAAGACACCATAACAAGCGTAAAACCATGACAAACATAAAACACTTACAACCTATCTAACTGGTCAAGGAATGCTAGAAATATCATTATAAATGTAAACAAGAGTGGAAGATAAACATCAGTTTCATTTTATTATGATAAAGACAAGGGGAGTTTACAACCAAGCCTTGATGTTGAGGTTCTCCTTCGGTAGGTCTATATCCAAGCACGTTTGCAACACCCTCATACACAAATGTCCAAGGTATCACTATGTTCCTAACACACAAAAGCAATCACACTCTGCACTATTCTCCCGAAGCTATGATTGCTTCTTCTCTCTATGATTGCTCTAACTTTCTAAATCAGACTAAGGCAGCATAGGTGAAAGGGGTCTCCTTATATAACAATGGAGGAGGAGGTTATGGGCCCTCAAATAATGGGAAAAGAGCTTATCCTTTGGAGTACTTCCTATTTCGTGGGAACAAGAAGCCAAAAGGGGAATTCCTCAGCCATATCCTCAAAACAAACTTCCACCTCACCACCTCGCGAAGCTTCTAGTCGCGGAATCTTCCCTTCGATTTAAAAAAATTTCCAAAAGAGGATTGGCACGGGTCCAACATTAAGACAGAGCATTGATCGGCGCGGGTCTCAATGTAAATCTCTACTATCGATGCGGGTCAGACATTGAGACAAAGCGCTGACCTTGAAAACCAGGCTTTTATAGGGATCTTCCAGAAAATTTGTAAAGGGACATGACTTGGCAGACAAAGTGTGGTTCAGGGGTATGTATTCCATGCTTGGAAAGTACATAAGGGTCACTGTATGGGTCCTCCAAGATCAAGGAATGGGGAGTACATGGACAGTGACAAATTACTTTGTAACAGATTCCCCCTAAAGTATGAAGTCTGAACATGAGTGAGGGGTGAAATGCTTTACAAGTACGTGCAAGGAACTAGAAGTTGTCATTGGGAGACCTGAAAATCAAGCATAGATACATATACATAACTAAAATCTCTGATGAAAATACATGAATCAAGGTATGGACGCAGCCACCTGTAAAAGAGACTACAGCATGGTCACAACCATCCATCTCAGAGAAACATGTATCCAATCATGGACAAATCATATCGCCTTGCAACCTGGACTCTAGAGAATAAAATCTAGGGTCTTTCACTCCATCACAAACCGATCAAGTACAATTTCAAGCATGTGAATAAATGAGTTGAAGTCGAATATGCAAGAAAGTCACCTGATTACCAGCTAATGATGAAATTTGTTAACATGCACGAGAGAAACCACCAGTAATGAAAATGGCTCTCAAGGTACAACAAGTACAATCCACATAGTGTGAATAGTGATTTTGCATCGAACATCTGCAGAGTCACTCGATCGAAGGCCAATGATGAGGACCTGTCATTGAATGCAAAGAACTTGTCATTGAGGCATGCAAGCTCCAAGGTACCGGAAGGGAGTCTCTAGATCAACTTCCTGGATAATGAGCTGAAGTCGATAGGAAGTGATCTGTCGAAGGAGGGTCATAAGGAATCCCACATCATCGACATGAAACAGAGAATGTGATATGAGTGTTAATTAAGACTAAAATAGAGGATCAAGGAATGTACAAACTGCAGAAGGATTTTCTCTTGAACATATCAGCGACACGACTCTGGAATTTGGTAGCATTTGACTCAAATAGGATCAGAGGTCATGTTAACAATATTGGTAATTGAATGAGAGGCAAATGGATTTCCCAAACCCATGGAGGCAAAGTGACAGAGTGAAGATATCCCAACCCGACACGACCTGCAGATAAGTGTCAAGTTCAAGAGTGACATACTGCCAACACAACTGACGAATAACTTCCATTTTCCCCCACCATTTCTGGCGAGTACCTCTTTATTTTTACACAATATTGAAGAGGATAGCATATGCTTATCATATAAGTTTTTCCTTCGGACAAATCCATCTTAGTATATTTTATGAGCCCTAGGAAGGAGGAACTTGGTTACGTCATGGTGACGATTTTTGATGTCATTTAGATTTTAACGCATCTGAAAAAGGAAGAACTCGGTGCTTTTTCATGTTTAGAGAGTTTGAAAATAAGCGGAAAATAAAACTCCAACAGGTCCCTTTTCGTAGGTAGTCTCACAGATTCAAAAGGTGGAAAAAAATATCTGAGAGAACCTCTTAGTCGTGATAGGATAAGGTATTCCTTTTTCGTAAATATTTTATCCTAGCCCAAAAAAGGGGTAAACGTATACTACGTAAATGATGTTTCGCAACCTTTAACGAGTTCAAAACGACAATAGTCTCAACAATATTCTCAAATTTTTAGAGTCAGAAAAGAGCTGAAAGTTGACTCTTCTTGGAGGAACGAGTGGTATTAAGGGTAGCAACTAGTTCCGGTGATGGTGGAACTGCTCAGAACAAGATAAAAGTCAAGAGGTTGGCTAACAATACCACTCATTACAACGGTTCCTCGAGAATGGGTAAAACAATCAAGTGAGGGCATTGATCGGTCGAGCATATGGGGACGATGGAATGAGAAAACCAAGGTTCATGTGGCAAAATAGGCTAATAAAATGGCAATCACAAGAGGTAAAATGAGGATGGTTTCATTTTTACACAAGCTTGAAATGGAAACAAACTATGCTTGAAATAAGTTTGCATGCCCCCAACATGGTGACTCAATTCAAGGTACATGCCCCCAAAGCTTCAATGCATTCACCGGAGTAGACTACTGGTTACTAACAGGTGGATGGAATGAAGGTTCAATTACAAGATCAAGAGAAAGACTTGACTAGGATTTTACGAAATCTAATAAAAAGCTCGAATTGAACGGGAACATGTTTCATTTTTTAATGAGGTTGACACAGTAAAAGAACTATCCTCATAAGAGCTTGTTTCATTTTTTAAGGAGCTTGACACAAGAAAACAAACTATGCTCTGACGACCTTGTTTCATTTTTCAAAGGAGCTTGACACAAGAAAACGAACTATGCTCCACCGACCTTTCATCATGATGAATAAGAGGTCATGGCCTCCAAGAGGTTCGCATCTGAGGGGAGAACAACATATTGGAAACTGCGATCGAATTCCCCCAGCATATGGTACTCTATGGCACTATCACTGGATGAGGGAAACGAACAAGTAGCCACATAATTAACCTCTAGCGGGGAAGACACAGCTGGCAAATAAAGATCCGACAAAGACAATGGTGGACCAGTTGCCACCTCAGGACCAAAGAATGAAAGTTGATCAATGGTCACAATCTAACCTTCATGTGGAAAATAGATCACATGAAAGGGGGAAGAGACAAGTGCACCCATGGCATAAGCATAGTCACGCCCCAAGACTAAATTGAAATCCAAGGGGCCTTGGACCACCATCACATCTATATAGACAGTTTTCCCTCCGAAAGTAATAGGAAAATTTGGAAGGATCCCTAACGGTTGACCGGTTCCTCTGTTAAATGCCAAAAAATTCTATGTAACAGGCACAAGCGGTGGAGAACCAAAATCTTTCCAAGTATTCGAAGACATAATACTAACAGACGTGCCTTCATCTATAATCGTGATAGGTACGACCATCTCAAAGACTTGTACCGTGATATCAAAAGGCACATAAGAAGGAAGGTGGTATCCTGCAAATCGACTCCAATCAAAGGAAGCGACCAAACTACTTGGAGGGGGTACCATTGAACTAAGATGGTCATCCCCTGGTGTTATGGGAGAAAAAAAACCATCCTCCTGAACTCCAGGAATGAGAGAAGGAGGATCACTTTCCGGGACTATGGCGACAGGAGTCGGAGGATTATCCTCTTGGATCATGGAAATGGGAGGATCGCCCTCCGATCCCAGGGAATTAGAGGAAACAAAAATAAACTAACTAAGATGAGGCCCACTCTCGAGGGAAAATACCTGGTGAACCGTAGGCGGAACCAAGTCGTCCTTCTTCCCAACCGATGATTAGTTAGAAATGGATTCGGGAGACTGATTTTCAGAGAGAGTGGAATTGACCATAGACGAATCTCGATCAATAACTTGATCACCTAGTCGAGGACTCGAAGAAATATTCTGGTAACCAATGGGAAGACAGGACTCAAAAGCCGAAAGGGTATCCAACACCTTAGAAGCTTCATCCATATAAGGACAAAGGTGAATGGGATGATTCCCTTCACACAACCTACAGGGAAATTTGATCTTACCCTGTTTCTTATGAGTCTCATTATCTTTATTTGAAGGCTCATCATTAGCATGATACCCAGAGGCTGATGATGAAGGTCGAATCGGGCTAACAGACAACACTTCTAGCACCTTGGGAATACCAGGGCAATCATGAAGAAGGTGATCACCCTCACATAGCCTGCAAGGGAATTTGACTCCACGAGATGGAGTGGGAAGTTTCTCAATATTAGTTGCATGGGTAGTAATAGTTGTTGATTTCCCCCCTAGCTTATTTTCCTTCTTCTTCTTAGCCACTCGGATACTAGAATCCATACTTTCACCAGGCGAAGAGGAAGAATGCGGTGAAGAAATAGGCGAAGAAGGTGAGGGTTCAACTTTAGAATCAACATGATGTTGTTCAGGTGAAGGAGACATTTGAACAGAGGTTGGGACACTCGGGACCACCGAGGTCAAAAATAACCATACGGGAAAACCAACAATTAACCCAGGAAGGGACAATGTTGGCATATAAGGAGCACCAACATTCCCAAAAGAAGGAAAAGGACCAGGATTACCTTTGGAGGGGATTCCTTGGTTGGTAAACTCTAGAAATGTTGCCATTGGAAACAACCCTCAAAAACCACTAAGGGAGATAAATTTAACTAGGAATATTTCATGGGCAATTAATTTTTTAAGACACCAAAACAAAAATATGCCTTTTAATATTTTAAGAGTCAATAAAAGGACAAAAGGTGACTCTAGTCGCTTTCAGTTTGAACGAGATTGAAAGGACAAGTGCTCGATGATATTTTCAAATTTAAAGAGTTATTAAAGATCGAAAATGACTACTCAGGGTATCTAAGCAAGAGGGTGAACCAATCTCCTGTGAACTTCAATATACACCTTGGTAATCAAATTAAAGAGAAATGACCAAGGACTTAACGTACGTGCAGGAAATCTCCCTAAATGTTTTGTTTGGTGTATCATGGTTACAAGGCGGCAGACTCGGCTTCCTATGGATAAAGGATTGCAGCCTATGAGGGTCTCCCTTTATATACTCGACGATACGGGGAGCACAATTCCATGCTAACAATGTCTACTACTAGATGGCGAACGATAGCTACTAGGTTTAATAACACTGGAACACATCACTATTCTAGACCTCTAAATATGTGTGTTAAGTTTCAATGCTTCCTTAGGTTAATTGAATAAATTTTAGTGGTTGATCTTGAATTATGTCTAAATTCCAAGGCCCTGTTGTTGTAATCAGAGAACTTTTATATGCAGCTATATGAGGAAATAAATATTTCGATTCGATGAATGATATCTAGTTAAGGGAAGAGTCTCAAACAATGATGCAATAAACAGTAATACTACAAATGAAAATTTTTCCTAAATAGATGACTTTCACTATCCCAAAAGTAATCTAAAACATTCAACGATGCGAATTATGCAATGTAATCTATGCAAAATTCTCTTTTTGAAAACTATGCAATTGTAATCTATGCACAATTTATTTTTTCTTTTGAAATAATAAGAATGCACTCAATGCATTTTTCGATGAAATGAGAATCTACTTAATGCAAGCTTTAAATGAAAGAGAATGCACTCAATGCGACCTTTAGTTTCTAATCATTAAAAAATTGAATCTAATTTCAATGGAAAATCTCAACAATGACTTTTCAATGCAATGTGATCTAATGCACTTTAACGAAAAGAAAACTTTGATATGAAAAATAAATGAACGCAATTTCGCTTAATGATGCAACAAAAATTAAGAATACAATCTTGTTTTGAACACTTTGTAACGAAATTCCTCAAAAGCTACAAGACATATGAGTTCAAGCATGGAGAGGACTTCCAAAGCATGGGATCAAAACAAGGCATTCATTCCCTTTTACATCAAGAAATCAGAGAAAGAAGACTTTTTAGCTGAAAAATGAGCAATGTAATCTATGATCACAAGCAAACAAGCGGACCAAATGAACTCGAATGACACTTGAGACTTAAACACTCAATCAACCAAAAAGCAAAAGGCAATCAACTAGAGATGGCTCACCAAGAAAGGAAACTAATTCAATCAAGAGGGAAATGTCCCGTGAAGCATGAAACCAGGCAATTGATGCATGATCCTAGTAAAATTAGGATGTAAGGATGCACATCCCCAAAAACAACCAAAAACCAAGCCAATGATTCAATAAAACCAACTTGAGTGAAGGGGAGAACATGTAAATTATACAGATAAAAGGATCAGAAGGGCAAGACACACTGGTGAAGGAATTAGGGAAAAAACCTTAATTTTCCACACACCCTGGAATTGGCATGACTTTTGTGGCTAAAACTAGCACCAACTGGCGTGACTTTAGGGGTTGAAACTAGTGCCAATGGCCAATCAGTGCGAATGTTAGACAAATAAAAGTGCCAATGCTTGAAAAAGAAAACAACAAATAATTTCTCGTAACCAAGACCAGACTCACCACTTCAAGCAAAAACTAAAAGATTGTAATTGATGAAAAACATATGAACAAACAAGGAAATAGTCATTCGACTAAACTCGTCAAATGACTAAGACCTCAAAGAGTGAAAAACTCAAATGAAACTCCCTAGTGGAGTCGCTAATTCATTGTCCAAGTAAATCCCCTTTGTGGACAGAGGCGATCCCTCTAGCCGTAGGGTGGGTCTAGCAACTACAGGAACATATTAACATCTACCTTCCTAGATTGTAAATGAAATTCCAAGCAAGGAAGATGACCTACCTTGTTCTGATGCTATGTTGTCATCTTCTTGATCCGTCGCTCTTCTCAAGCTTGTTAAACAATGATGTCAACATTTGATTACCTTTACAGATAGTCAAGACACCATAACAAGCGTAAAATCATGAAAAACATAAAACACTTACAACCTATCTAACTTATCAAGGAATGCTATAAATCTCATTATAAATGTAAACAAGGGTGGAAGATAAACATCAGTTTCATTTTATTATGATAAAGACAAGGGGATTTTACAACCAAGCCTTGATGTTGAGTCTCTCCTTCAGCAGGTTTGTATCCAAGCACGTTTGCAACACCCTCATACACAAAGGTCCAAGGTCTCACTATGTTCCTAACACACAAAAAACAATCACACTTTGCACTATTCTCCCGAAGCTATGATTGCTTCTTCTCTTTATGATTTCTCTAACTTTCTAACTCAAACTAGGGCAGCAGAGGTGAAAGAGGTCTCCTTATATAACAATGGAGGAGGAGGTTATGGGCCCTCAAATAATGGGAAAAGAACTTATCCTTTGGAGTAGTTCCTATTTCTTGGGAACAAGAAGCCAAAAGTGGAATTCCTCGACCATATCCTCAAAACAAACTTCCAGCTTGCTGCCTCGCAAATATTCTAGTCACGGAAGCTTCCTTTCTATTTAAAAAACTTTCCAAAAGAGGATCGGCACGGGTCCGACATTAAGACAAAATGCCAATCGGCGTGAGTCTTAGTGTAAATCTCTGCTATTGGCATCGGTCAGACACCGAGACAAAGTGTCGACCTTGAAAACCAGGCTTTTATAGGGATCTTCCAGAAAAGTTGTAAATGGAGATGACTTGGCAAACACAATGTGGTTCAGGGGTATGTATTCCATGCTTGGAAAGTACACAAGGGTCACTATATGGGTCCTCCAGGATCAAGGAATGGGGAGTACAAGGACAGTGAAAAATTAATTTGTAACACTTATAGATCTACATCAATAACTCACCACTCTATCTAATTCATATTAAGATGTTCCATAATGTTACCCCTTCCAATCTTGGGTGATAGCTACATTGAGGGGTTCCTAATCCATGGGCCTTCCCTACTTTTGGGTAGAGAATTCCTTGCATGGAAACGTAGGCGCTAATGCATCTCGTATCTATCAGAATCTTGGAGTAATATTTTTGGAGGCCTCCACCTCTCCTGCTACATGCCAATTGTCCCAGAGTCCCCATGAACTCTCTCAGTAAATCCTCGAGACTGATCATGGGTAGCGAGAGCATTTGGCTATTGGCAGGGACTCGTGGTCCTCATCGCCACAATCCCTACAGAGGTAATGGAGGATTCTACACAAGCAAGGCTAATTCCTATGTTAGTATGACAGTAGAGGAAGACTAGACCGTGGGACACTCCCTTGATCCTCCGCATACTACTCGCATGTCGGCACAACAGTTTGTAAACAGATACCCCGATGTATACATTGACCGACTCTAGACAATAAAGGATATTTTTTATAAATTTTACATTAATACCAAGGGTCTCGTAACCCACTTCTTTTGATTGTTCACGGTTTTAGCCTAAAATGGATCATTGAGATCTTTAAATTCAGTTATTGAATTTTTTTGACACAATTAAGCAATTCATTCAAGGTGAGAGTCTGCCATGACACTATAGCTTAGGAAACATTGTTATGGAACTCTTCTCCAATATGAACTTCAGCCATTTTGTGCTTACCATTGTTTATTATTTTAAATTATTTACTTTTACATGTAAGAACAAGACATGACTACCCATGTATATTCATAACCATAATCAACATATAGATCAGAGAAATATCCCTTCCCAATTGCATCACAGGTATATACACAACAACACATATTTCAGTCCATGTTTATCCATATATATAAAAAATGACAATGAAACATAACCCATTAATTGAAAACAGTAATCATGCAATACTTGTCTTTTTGTCTACAGGGAAAATGAGTCTGGGACTATGACTCTCCATCCAAGCATAGACATCCGCAACCATTGCTACTTGCAACTAACACCCTCGAGATAGATTCTAGAGTCTAGGGGGTAATTTTTCTACTGGGACCACACTCAAGCTTCCAGATATGTCAGGGACTCTAGATGACCTCCTCCCTTGATCCATACAATTTCTTTCTTCTTTCCTACATGGCAAGTCCGTAGGTGCCCAACCTCACCCCCTCGTGCACATACAATGTTTCACCCCCTCCTAGGGAGTCCAAAAATCACTATACCAGTCAGGGAAGTAACTAGCAACTATGACTCAAACATGTCTCTGTCTTGGATTCAATATGGCCTCTTCCCAAGTTGTTACAGGGCTCTAGAGTAGCCAGTTCAACCCACAACCTCTAGGTAATGGCTAGTTGTTACAGGGATCCAAAGTTTTCATTCCACCTATAGCCTCTAGGGACCCAGATTGTTACAGGGCTCCAGATACCTCTTGTCGCAACCCATAACCTCCAAGGACCCAAGCTATTAAAGGGTTACAAGAATCCTATCTCAACCCACAGCCTCCAGGGAACCAAAGTTGTTACAAGTCTCAAGAGACTAGCACTTAACCCACAACCTCTAGGGACAAATAATCAATCCCCTTCTCTTCTCTTCTCTTCTCTTCTCTTCATCGTTGCTTGCTGGAAGTTGTTTTCATTGGTTCACTTCTCATCCTCCCTTATTCTGATTCCTGAATGCCCAATAACCTGTGATTTTCCCACTCTGTAATACTCTTCCTTCCTGTGAATGCTCTCCCTCTTCTCCCTATGAATGTGATCCACCTAGCATCTGCGTCTCTTTTTCTTTTGGTCAACCTTCCTTCCCCTCCATTACTGTTGCGTCCTTGTTATTACAACCCTTCATAATTTTTGTCCTATTTTTATTGTTGTATTTTACTCACGCAAGCATGGGCCTGAGTACTTTTCCTTAACCCATTTAATTTCAGGAACCAATCCCTTTACTTCATGCACCAACCAACCTTTAATGGTTGTCCTGTAGTTACGGCTTCTTCTTTGCACAAGAAACCGTAACATCCCTAGCAGAAATTTCTCCATCCCTAGCTCTGGAATTTGTGTCCCATGACTCAATCCCCTTTATTTTTCTATTATTTCCAATATTACAAAATACTTACATCCTTTTTACAATGTGGCTCGTACATGAACCTTGGGTGGGGATGTCACAAATTAGGTGTAAGACTAAATTCCATTATGATTTTGGAATTGCGCAAGGGGTCAAATGATAATTATTATTTTAAGTCTACAGATGATTTACCTGTGTACATTTTTTATTTTCACACAGACTTTATCTTGTCACATGACCTGTTTCCACATAGTAATTGGTTCAACACATTCTTGTGCAACGATTCCCTTTCCCTTCGCTACACATTCTCGCTACTGCATATCCACACACGTTTTCATCTTTATACACTTTTTCTTATCACCTATTTCCATTGAAAATCCAATCAAAGATGAAGCACTATGTTGTGTAGTTACACTATAGAATAGTAATTCTATGGACGTTCCTTCAAGTGAAACGAATTACCATTTTATTTTTTGATATTGTAATAATTTTGTGAAAATACAAAGGAGTTTTTATTATTTTTGTTTTAATGGTACAAAATATATGTTTTCTTACCAAAGGTCAAAGATTAGAGGTTCTAAGTGTGTGGAACAAAATATGTGTGAAAGAATGGTATTTGTCATAGAATCTTTATTCCCCACTTCCTCATATTCATACACATTTCCGCTTCGCACATTTCTTCATAAACTAGGATCCGTGGTATGAGAGGGATCAGTTGTTTCTTTATTTTTCTGTACATGTTCCCAAAGCATCAATTCCCACAGTATTTGACATAGGTGAAATGTCCCATAAACGTAATAAATATTTCGTGGTGCAGACTAATGTCTATTAAAAAATTATTTGAGGCTTAATCAACACATAATCCAGACATCATTCAAGGGCTTAATAGCATTTATTCTGGTGCATTGTGCAATGATCATTGTGCAGATTCTGGAGGTGCAAAGGAAGATTTAATTGTGCAGATGAATATTTCGTTGTGTGTGGTGTGGAAGAAGCTGACATATAATATTGTTGAGTGTCTTCCTCACTTCCATTTAAGCCACCTACTTAATATAAAATTTATTGTGTGGGATGCAAAGGTGTGGCTTGTGGAAACTTTATAGGTCGATGGAAATCGATTACAGAATTGACTCATGAGTAATATTCGTAGAGAGCCAAATATGCCTAGAATTCATTGAATTTTGAATCCATGGATTGCAAGGATGGTGAAATGAATTTAGTGTGATGCAAAACACATGAAAATTGTTGGACTAAAGCACAAATTATCCCGACAATAGAAACATTGAGACACAAACTTACAAATTAACATTATGTACAATGGTAGAATCTTTCATTATTCAGCGTATAGACTGTAGAGGAAGCAAAATGAAAATATTCCTCCATACCTCTGCACTATGTACAATGAAATTAAATCAATTAAAATTAAAACATTAAAACACATATCTTCTGAAGTGCCCACAAATTTAAGTTCCCATAAAATAAATACAACAATTTCACTTTGAGGTATGGAGGAATATTTCATTGTGCAAGGTGCAAAGGTGTGGGTGTGCTGAAGAAGCACAATGACAGCTTCCTCCACACCTCCAAAATGCGAGGAAATACATTTTTTATTACTTATTAAATATATTTTATAGAATCGTGACAAAAGTTATAAAACAAATATGTGTAAACATCAACATGGAATATAAACTATGGATATTTTTCAGCAAATGTGATGCGGGAGCATTAAGGTAGAGTTAGCAATGTGACAAGTAGGTCACATGTTGTGGCTTGGGAAGAGGACTAGCAGTCCTAATAATTTGAAGACTTTAGTTTTGAATTATTTTGTTTAAAGTTCATTTGGACTAACATAGCCATTGTAATCTGTAGGTTAAAAGAATAGTTAGATTAGGATTAGTTAGGAATTTAGTTCAATAAACTATTCTGAAACTGAATAACAATTTCTCAACCATGTGGGGATTTTGGGAAAGGCATAAAACAAAACCAAATCCACCATTGTGGGGTTCTGCCTTCCATAGAGAAAAAGAGAGAGAATGAGAGGGAAATAGGTGTGAAAGAGGGTTGAACAAAGAGTAGGAATAAATGTAAAAACCATCCATCCCAGGGCTTGGTTCTGTGTACTTTTGTTTATAAATTAATTCCAAGTGGA
Organism: Pinus albicaulis; assembly: GCA_034641835.2. NCBI lineage: Eukaryota > Viridiplantae > Streptophyta > Pinopsida > Pinales > Pinaceae > Pinus > Pinus albicaulis. Next base: position 871,056,464 of record CM076572.1, read on the forward strand.
TTTTTATCGGGCTCTCTCTTATAACCCGTTAGTTTTATTTCCCTGTCGAATTCAGGTATAGTACTTGTTTGTATCCGTGTTATTATATATGAATATTTTTTTTTGTTAATGACTAAACAGATTTGAGCGAGAGGATGAAGTTCTTTTGAACGTCGTGTAGACAAGCTATGGCAGAGACCGAGGGATGACGAAACGAATAAGAAGCTCGGGAGGGATCCGTGCATTTACAGACTAGATAAATCTCAGGAGAGATAGCGTTGAAATATTCCGAAGAAATAATAGGAGGAGTAGCATGGAGGGAGCAGTATTGTAGAGCGGCGACATCTGAGAGAAGAAAAATTGACAACAAGGATTGAATCACAGAGTCAAAGTTTTAAGGATTGACGATGGAGATTAGAGTGGGAAAAATAGGTGAAGAAGAGTCAAGAAGGTTGAGCAGATGGTTACGATTAAATCGCAGATCTGAAGACAAGAGATGAACGGTTAAGGTGAGTTGAGGAAGTGCGAGACAGATGTGTGTCAGCAGGCCACAATTTCGCATTGGTGATTGAAATATTTAAGAGTTAAGGATTTTTCAAGTTAAATATTTTAACTTGCGATGCGAAGTGGCACAAAGAAGAAGTTGCACAGATCGTTGGATCATGCAACAGATCAACGGTAGATGAATGGATCACGACGTCACAGTTCGCAAATTATAGCAGATACCGTTTAAGTGTTCACACGAAATTTTAATTGGTTATGATGTGATAAGAAGGAGGGATAAAACGTGGACCATCGGATCCAGGACAATCCAACGGCGGAGATTGTAGCGGCCCGGAAATGATTTCACACTTCGCAATATATAGCAGTTACTGTTTAAGAGTTCACGAGGTAAATAAGATAACTTGCGATGTGATACAGTAAGGATGGGAAGATGTGATGCGATTAGGGGAGGCCATGTGCCAGCACTACGCAACAATGCATTTCGCAAGATTTTTTGGTTTAGCATATTCAGTAAAGAGTTAAAAGTTGCGGGCAAGATATTGTGATGTGTTGTGATTGGTTATCGAGATGTGGGACCCGAGAGCTATGGTTCCACATAAATGTAAAGTGATATGGGTATGTGTGATCTATTGAAGGTGATCGTTGTTTGATTTCACATGTATGTATGTTATTAAACTCTGACATTTGTATTCCACTGTGTATAATGATTTTATGTGGGTCCTAACCCACAAGTCCACGAGTATAAGAAAAAATGCAGCTACAGCTGCATCAATTGGTATCAGAGCAACAAGATCTGAGAGGTGGTGTGAAGGAATTTGAACTAAGCAAAGTTGAGAAATATTTCTCATTGATTCTAATCGAGTGAACCTCAAGAGGTAAGACTGTGAACTGAATGCTTATGAAAAATCATGAGAGCTACAGCAGCATGGATGAAGTAGTAACACAAAAAGTAAGGTAAGAATGTTTTGTTTCAGTTTTATTTTGGATTACAAAACTGACAAGTAAATTCTCACACTCAGAAGATGAGCATAATATTTTAATAGAGGTAGCGGCAGGAGTGAAAACATCTTAGCAAGAAGATCAAAACCTTTAAGGGCAGTGATGAATGAAGCTAGCAAGGATTTGTAGCAGGAAAAAGAAGTGTGGTCAAAACCTAATATTTCAGCTGAGGTTGAAATATAAGAGGACAATAGTGTTCTCAAGTGCAGATGAGTTGTGATGGTGAACCTAGAAGGAACATAGAGGAGTTCTCAAGGAGGTTTCTAGATTGAGGACCCTACTTTCCAAAAGACCAAGCATAAAGAAATTTTGATGAGTTAAGTTTTAGCAGGAGGGACTGTTACTGCAGAGGCTAGTGCAACTCATAGAGGGTGAAATAACTCAAGAAGATGACTATTGAAATACATAGCATAGTTTCTGGAGGAAACCAAAAATTGAATAGGGAAGATTCCAAGACAAATGGCACATGGAAACATATGACTAGTGAAAAATAGAAGAGATAAATAGCTGAGATGAGAACCCATCTTGATCTATTGAAGGAGTTGCTACAAAGGAGTAATGAATAACATAGGTGTTGATGGATTATGAGGAAGAAATTGAAATGGCATGGGCTACAGATGAAGAGGGATCATAGGTTGAATGCTTAAGAAGAAGAAGAAGAGTCACCAAGAGATGACTTGGGGACTGGGGACAAGTACTACACTTGTTTCAAAGACAAAAGAGGTTTGTTGCAGTTCACAAAGTGGATCAAGATGATTCCACAGAGGGAAGAAGAAGAGATGACCACAAATGGATATCTGAAAGGCTCAAGGAGGAGTCACAATCAAAAGAAATAATTCAGCAGAGATGCCAGTAAAAGACTAAGCATGGAAAATCTTGGTGTGGTATCTACAGATAGGTTGGTGGAGTCGGCTTGTATAGACGTATTGTTTGTATTCCATGATGAAAAAAGAGGAGTTCATAAAGGAAAGAAGACTATGACTACTGATAGTTATGGTAAAGGTTCCAAGGGAGATTATGAAAGATCTAGTAAGGATAAACTTGATAGAAAATTATCTGACGTAAAAGTGAAGCTAGAAGTGTTGAGAGAATTCATACAAGGGAGTATGGAACACCAAAGGTATGATTGGGTTTTGCGGAAGAAAAGAGTCAAGTGGAGTTGGTTATAGAGCAGGTTGAGATCTGACACAAGAATTCAGCTAGAAGAAGAACTCAGAGGAGCTGAGTTACAGCATAGGATGTGCGTTGAGGAAGAGGTTTACTTATGTGAACCTGAGCAAGGGTATATTCTTGGTGATAGTAGTAATGAAGATGAAGACATGAGACCAGCTGATGGTTTCATGGATCCTTGGAAGGATGGGAACCAGCGAAAAGAGCTGATGTTTGAGACAACAAGAGAGACTATGGATCCTTATGGTTTTGAAACAAATGATTACTATATGTTTGCAGGTGAAATCGATAAAGAAAGGAAATTTGCTGATTTTGCCATAAAAGATGAAAGGGGAGGACAAAATCTAAATTCTTTTCAAGAAGAAAATGAGACAACTGAGTCTCATATACATGCACATGCATAGATAATAGAAGGAAATGATTTCCAGCCTACTATGAAAACTAAAAACAAGGAGGACTTGCATTATGATGATGGCCAAGAACAGAAAGAGGTAAAGGACGATATCAATCATTCATATGTTATGCTTGAGAAAGCTGAAAAGAAGACTAGTGAGACTTTCTAGGTCCTGAAAGAGACTTAGAACAACAAGAGAAATATTTGGTGATTGAGCCATCAAATAAGACCACTGGGTCTTGTGAATTTAATGTTGACAATTTGAATGTGTTTGCAGGTTGTGTAGAAGACATTCCATCTCTTGGAATTGTCTCAAGTAAAGCTAAAGTTTATCTAGCAAAGTATAATGAGGAAGAAAATTGTCAAGCAAGGTATGATGAAGAGTGTCTTTTTTATGAAGACCAAGTTGAGTTGTTGCAAAAGAAGGAATTCATAAGTTCCTTTTTTAATGAAGGGATTAACTTTAATGGAGATGAATTAGTAATGCCTCATGGGGTGAAACTTGTTCTTGATGAGGACAAAGAGGAGTTTCCTTGCTTAAATAGCTGAAGGAAGATTGTTGGATGGACATTTAGGACTGTCATAGAAATAGAGAATCAGAATTTTATTCTGGTTAAAGATGAAGAAGCAGTTTCACAAAGAGGTTTTCTTAGTAACAAGGAAGAAGAAATCCATAAAGATGAAAGTGAGGCAGCTAAAGGAAAGTTTGTCCTAGAAGTGGAAAAGACTGAATTGACTATTAAGACTAGTCAAGAAGCAGAAGGACAAAAATGGAGTGTTTTTAAGGAAGAGGATGAGAGTTACATTGAAACTATAATACATCATACTAAAGAGGTACTTGAAGGGAATCAAGTGATTAGTGAATGGTTGAGTTGCTTGCTAAAAGCATTTGAACAAAAGAAAGAGATTGCAGACAATAACATGGAACTGGTTCAAACTATAGTTGAAACAAAGATAGATACTAGTTTCCAAAACTAAATTATGTTAACTAGTATATAGGATAGAGTGAATAAATATATTACTGCAGTTAGAGAATTATAAGGAAATTTACCTTTTGACAGTAAATTTGCAAACAAGGAAAATAAGAGGGATGTTGCAGAGGGAGATATCTTCAGAGATATTAAGGAAGTTTGGGTGGCAGCAATGTCCAGAGTAATATTTGCAGCAATATATGGGACAGAGTGTAGTAGAATGTGTTGGCAGAGAACTGGATATAAGGTTAGATTACAACAAAAGATTGAATTGTAGGAACCATAGATGAACTATGGGAGTTAATGAAAATACCTAAGAAGAGTTACAGAAAAATGAAGAAAGCAGTCCACTGTGGAATTGTTTGGAAAATGAAGAACAATGAAGATAAAGGTAGTGGAGCACTACAGTACAAAGTATGGAAGCCTGGAAAATTGCAGCTAAAGAATTGTGAAGACAATGCAACTTATGGACAACAACAAAAAAAAGTTTGGGATCCTGGAAGATTCAAGCAATGAAGACACATGACCAGGAGGTCATGAATTCTTTTACCTCGGGAGTCTAATACAGGTGAATTAAGGTAGATTCAGCAATGTGACAAGCTGGTCACATGTTGTGGCTTGGGAAGAGGACTAGCATTCCTAATAATTTGAAGACTTTAGTTTTAAAGTATTTTATTTAAAGTTAATTTGGGCTAACATAGGCATTGTAATTTGTAGGTTAAAAGAATAGTTAGATTAGGACTAGTTAGGTATTTAGTTGAATAAATTGTTCTGAAACTGAATAAAAGTTTCTCAACCATATGGGGATTTTGGGAAAGGCATAAAACAAAACCAAATCCACCATTGTGGGGTTCTGCCTTCAATAGAGAAAAAGAGAGAGAGCGAGAGGGAAATAGGTGTGAAAGAGGGTTGAACAGAGAGTAGGAATAAATGTAAAAACCAGCCATCCTAGGGCTTGGTTCTGTGTACTTTCGTTTATAAATTAATTCCAAGTGGATTTTGATCGGGCTCTCTCTTATAACCCATTAGTTTTATTTCCCTGTCAAATTCAAGTATGGTACTTAGTTTTTATCTGTGTTATTATATATGCATATTGTTTTATGTTAATGAACAGACAAATTTGAGAGAGAGGACGAAGTTCTTTTGAACGTCGTGTAGACAAGCTATGGCAGAGACCAAGGGGTGACGAAACGAAGAAGAAGCTCAGGAGGGATCCATGCATTTACATACTGGACAAAGCTCAGGAGAGATACTGTTGAAAGATTCTGAAGAACTAACAAGAGGAGTAGCATGGAGGGAGCATTGTTGCGGAGGGGCGACATCTGAAAGAAGAAAAATCGACGGCAAGGATTGAATTGCAGAGTCAAAGGTTTAAGGATTTACGACGGAGATTAGAGCGGGAAAAAGAGGTGAAGAAGAGCAGAGAACGTTGAGCAGAAGGCTGGGATTAAATCTCATATCCAAAGACAAGAGATGAACGGTTAAGGTGAGGTGAGGAAGTGCGATACAGACGCGTGTCGGCAGGGAGAAATTTTGCATCAACGATTGAAATATCTAAGATTTAAGGATTTCACAAGTTAAATATTTTATCTTGCGATGCGAAGTGGCATGGAGAAGAAGTTGCGTGGACAGTTGGATCATGCAGTAGATCAATGGCAGACGAATGGATCGCGACTTTGCACTTCACAAATTATAGCAGATATCGTTTAAGTGTTTGCACGAAATGTTAATTGGTTCTGATGCAATAAGAAGGAAGGATAATACGTGGACCGTCGGATCCAGGACAAGCAAACGACAGAGATTGCAGCGGCCCGGAAACGATTTCGCACTTCGTAATGTATAGTAGTTACTGTTCAAGAGTTCGCAAGGTAAATAAGATAACTTGCGATGCAACGCAGTAAGGACAGGAAGATGTGATGCGATGAGGGGAGGCCACGTGCCAGCACTGCACAACAGCTCATTTCGCAAGATTTTGTGGTTTAGCGTATTTGGTAAAGAGTTAAAAGTTGCGGGCAAGAGACTACAACGTGTTGTGATTGGTTATCGAGATGTGGGACCCGAGAGCTCTGATTCCGCATAAATGTAAAGTGATATGGGTATGCGTGATCTATTTAAAGTGATCGATGTTTGATTGCACATGTATGTATGTTATTAAACTCTGATATTTGTATTCCGTTGTGTATAATGAGTTTATGTGGGTCCTAACCCACAAGTCCATGAGTATAAGAAAAAAACAATTACGGCTGCATCAAAATGTCTATGGATTTGTTTATTTGATTGCTCTGCAAATGTTATTTAATCACTATACGTATGCTTGGCAGAATAGAAAACAAGATCATGGATTGTGTTCGTCCATGGTAAAAGTATTTTAATGTTTCTAAAATATGTAATCAAAATAGAGTTAAGCTAGTGGGTTTCAATAAACGTCGCTAAGGAGGTGCGGAGGAAGCTTTCATTGTAATGATTGTGAAGGAAGCACAATGAAAATGGACATTCTAAGTCATTTAAAAATGATCACGATATTCACTCATAAGTAATATTTGCATAGAACCAGATAGGTCTACGATTGAATGACATAATGTAATAATATATCTGAGAAAAAACATCTATGTTTTTTGAGTCAAAAAGTCGATTTAGAACCTATGGATTCCAAGGTTGGCGAAATGTAGTCAACATGAGAAAAACTACATGAAAATCATTGGAAAAAAGCACAAATTAACCCATCAATAGGAACGTTGACACACAAAATTACAAATTAGCATCATGTTCGACGGAAAGATCTTTCATTGTGCAAAGTGCGGGAGTGTAGAGGAAGCACAATGAAAGCTTCATCTACACTTCCATCCTCTACATAATGAAAGTAAATAAATTATACTAAAAATATAACATATTTATAAATTTAAATATTAGAATATATAACATATTTCAAACTTTAGAGCAAACAAAGGCTTCACTATCGACAAATGTAAGACATTTCAACATTTTTTTGGTGAATCGATGAATCGACACATAATTAGGAATGAGAATTGTTAACATGTAATTTTTTTTATCAAATAGAGTGAACCAAAATCGACATAGTGGTGGGTACCAACCGAACCATCAAGTCACTTCAAAGTAGAGATAGTTGACCACATCTTCGTACAATTTTTTTTTAGTTGTCCTTGCACACTTTCGACTTAGAGTTATTATTGACAACCTATATGCTAGATGTCATTATCAAAAGTATTTCATATTTAATTTATTTTTTAAATTTATGCCACTTAGGGTACATATATTAATGATATTAAAGCAAGAGAAAAGTGAAAAGTAAATGGATGAGATGGTTTTGGAATTTCGAGATTTATTTCCACTACTTCCCATAATCATTGGCTTTGGGATATTGAATTTATATTTATTAAGAGTTTACTATATAAAATATTTCACATGCCAAATAATAATATGCGATGACTAGTTAGTGTACCAAGAAATCTATAGTCAAACAACATTGAAAACATTACTAATTGAGAGAGTATTTTTAAAGTGCAAAGCGGAAATGGTTAGCAAAGGAAGAAAATAAGATATTTTCACTGATACAATTAACTCACTTGCTCTTGTTGATAATATTTTCAGTGGTTGGTTGTGTATGATTGATATGTGAACTTGCCGAAAGAAGAGAAGAGTAAAAATAATATTTAGTCTAGCAGATTGGCGAATGTTGCATGTGTTCCAGAAGTGTTTTATTTCAAAGAAATAATTTATTTCTGCATAAACATTTTTTGATTCAAACACAAGAACAATTATTCTAGTAATGAATAAAATCCCAATACATCTCACTCCCAAGGAATTTATATGGATATTCAAGCTATATGAACCATATATGGGCTTAAAATTGTCAAAAGAAAATAGTTTTCTAGACTCACAAGCAAGCAGGATGAACATTATTCGATAATTCATTTCCCCAACTTCTGATGTTCCTTTTGATATTTATGTTTTAGATATTTCTTTGTTTAAAAATTTGTTTAAAGACTTCGGTTAGCTCTGTTCTGGCCTGATGGGTCGATAAACTATATAAAATGTCACAAAATCTGTAATCTATCTACTTTATTACTAATACAAAAAAGATTGCTTATTTGACTGGGCTGATTTTATTTCAAATGAATTAGCTTTTCAGTTAGTAAATTTGTCCAAGATAAATATACTCTTTATGATGGCATACCTAATAACCTAAATTCACTTCCAATGAAGAATTGATGTAGTTCTGGTATCCCATACTATGGAAGCAGGAAGATGTTTATTGTTTATCTAATACAAGACATCTTTTTAAAGCACATCATTTACATGATAACTAGATAAGAGCCCCGTCGAATATCTGTGCAAGCCCAATCTTTCCAGTGGGGCAAAGGGGTGCACAAAAAAAAAAGAGAAAATAATATGGTTATTTGAATTTATTGGTTTAAATGTAAGCCACTATTGCTACCAAAAATTGTTATAGATAGGTATTTCGTTACTGAAGTTTATAGGAAATACCATGATTGGCTAGTTATATTTGAACAGAAAAAAGAGAAAACAATTTATTTCTTTTCCATTTATTGTTGGACAAGTCACTGTGAAGAATGTGGATCATGTTGTAGAGCTTACATAGTCTTTGTTTTCTTTTAACTTAAGAGAAGTTGAAGCCCATCGAGGCTTTGATCCATAAGGCCTATTTACTACACACCTAGGTATTGTTAGATACAGGAACTTGTTTACAAGAGTTACAGAGGAAATCGATGAAATTCATAGTGCTCCAATCAAAAATAAATAACCTATAATGGATACTAAAGAAATTGTTGAAGAAGCTAACATCAACACATAAACAAAATACAAGAAAAGAGGCACAAATCCTATGCAACAATCTCCACCTTGCACATATGATACTAGTCTAACTTCATCTTCCAGTCGAAGAAAGAGAAAGGATACTGCGAGTGAAAAACTAGTTCATGTTCATCTATCAGGTGGCAAAGATGATGAAGAGCCTCCACATAGATTCATTCCAGAAAAAACGCACACCATTGAATCAGCTAAATCCTAAATTCCCCCGAAACTAGGAAGCCTTGAACAAGTTATTAATGTGGAATTTTATAGCAATACACTACCTGATTGGGTTAGTTGTTTAGCTGAAAATCAGAAAATAATGGAGCAAATTTCCAAATAAGTCACTACTTTAGATTACTTCCTTGTTACATTGAAAAATTAAAACTATAACAAGGGCAGTTAAAATTGAGAATTAAAAAATTAAAGGTTTGTAATAAAATGGTTATTGATAAATTAGAAACTGATGTTAATGTTTCTAGGGTTGTAGCCATGGGGATCATGGAATTGCATCAAAACTACTAGTAATGAAATTATAGAGTCTGTTAGCGAACAAGAAGTAGAGAACCTGATATCGAAAGCAATAAAAAAATAGATATAAGATGTTATAAATCTAGGTCCTTTGTTAATGACTCCACTAGAAATACGAGCACCAATATCAGAAATTTCTATCCTCGCTACATCCAATAGATATAATAAAGATATCAAACTCCTTAACGCAATGAAATATTATATTATCACTAATATATGCCAAATATTGGAAATTTTTTAACATGCATCACAAGCATCTTCTGATATGCAACGTTTAGCACAAGGAATTAAGCCATTTGTCAATTTTGTTAAGTGTAATCTTAAGGAAGACACATATTTCATTGACAATGAATTACTTAATCTTATTCATAGGCTTCATTTATTGCCTAATATAGACAACAAAAAATAGAGGACTCCCAAATTCCAATTGAATGAAGTAGGTCAAATTTGGATGGTCTAAGAGAATTAAGACACAAGAAAAACATAATTTCCAAATGTGAAATCATAGGCATTAGAAGCGGTGATTCTGTTATTAAGGTGGTAGAAATCGTTTATGATATAAACATAAAGTTTGATGATATAAATAATTTTAATACAGAAGAAATTAGCAAACGGATAATTACTTTTGTTAGTATCAACATGAAGAGAAGTCTATCTTGGTTGTGCAATTGCAAAAAGAGGCTATGGAAATTGAGAAGCAGATATTCAATGAACATGTCAATCTAAAGTTTCTCCGATGAAATGTTTGATTAAAACTATGTTGGATAAATTCCTTCAAGAAATCATGAATCCGATAGACAACTGGTAGTCAAATAATCATGGCCTATGCTTTCACATATTGTGAGCATTCTTAAATCTTGGCACATTCATTTTTTTGTTTTCTAGTATTTAATTATTCAAGTTCGTTGGTTGTGTTATCATGACCTAAGCTAATTATTGAAGGCATTTTCTTGTTTTCTCTTGCAGCTACCCATTACCATATTACGGTTCATGGGAGCCCAATCCTAGTCCCCATTGGGACGAATGCATTTATTTTTGAAACTAAGTATCAGGATTTTAATGAGTGCTTTAGGCACTAAACATAAATATAAGTTCAATTACATAATCCCTTCCATCCACACATGCCTTCCTTTTGCCAGGAACCTTTGTTTTAGAGATAAATTATCATTTATTATGTTTTGTTAATTTATTATAGAACATTTTTTGCTAAAAAATAAAATTGTAATACAGGAGTGGATAGTTAAAGAGAGAGCATACAAGAATGTCATGGTGAATGAGCAGTTAAGCTAAGTTGTTAAACATTCTCATTACTGATATAAGCGACCTCTATCGTAAATCAGGGTTCTTAATGTTTTACATCAGATCTTGTATAGATATGAATTTTGTGGCATTGAACAAAAAACATTAATTGAACTTAACTTTTCAAGGATATTCTTTCATCTTTTATATTATAACTAATCTTCTATTACTGATCACAATGAAAATGAATGCTCGAGAAAAGTTTTGGATTTTAGACTTGGTTCCTTCTATAGTATTTAATAATTTGAATCTTGATACAGTTATTCTTAATGTAATTATTTTTCTTATTGTCAAAGACTTCTCGGGCACTCAGACCGGTTCCTATGTTCCAATTTTGAGTTTATTCAAAATTTTTGTGGAGAATTCTATGATAATGTTTTGCATAATTTTTCGAGGATATACTTTAAGCTCGTATATTACATCTAAAGTTTTTTTATTGATCTAAATGAAATTGAATGTTTGATAATAGTTTGGATATGATGCATATATCTCCCAAGAATACAAGGCTAACATGGTGATGCCCAATAAAAAGTTCAATGAAAACACATAATGTGCGACAACTTTTATTATTTTCATTATCAGAGATTTGTAGTTCTATTTACTATGAAGTTCAAAATATGTTACATTTTTTAATGTTTTAAGGTTGTGTAGAGCGTGGAGGTGTGGAAAACGCTTTCATTTTTCTTCTTTTTCACCTACGCACAACCACACAAATCCACATAGTATTTGGGAACCTATGAACATCTGCACTCTACACAATGAAAGCTTCTTCCGCACCTCAGAATGAATTTGGTATATTACCTTTGTGGGACTTAAATTCTTGGGTATGCATTTGCTTGATATATAATATTTCATATTGCTTGCCTCACTTCCATTTAATCCAATTGTATAATATGAATTTTAGATGTTAATACTTTGACTAAGATTTAATTAATTCTTTAATACTAGGTGTGGAGTCCTCTACACATCAATCAATATTCTACACATAATGTACAAAATTTTTTGTTATTTTGATTATCAAAATAAATGTTTTAATCTTAAGCACAATGAAATCTTCCTCCAAATATCCACACAACAAAAGCTTCCTCCCCACCTACTCACTTCGTACAATGAAAACAATGAGCCTATATAAAAATTTCTAATAATTTCGTTTGAATATGTGTTTAAATTTAAACATTATTTTCTTCATCCAAAGCACTTAAAGCCTCAAACCTATATAAAATTGTCTTTAAAAAAATAAAAATAAAAATAAAAACTTTTACCTTTGATGTTGCTAGTGAATTTATGCATTTTTAAACTTGTTTTTTATCCCTTTCTATGTCCTTTTTGATGAAATACAGTAAAAAAAAAATCATATTCACCATAACATTAATATATTGTTTAGAGTGGGGAGTTCCAGAGTGAATTCAAGACAATTGTTGTTGAATTTCAAAGTGTGTATATATTAGGGTTTGGATTTCATTGTGCAGTGCATGGAGGTGCAGAAGAAGCTTTCATTTTGCTTCTTTTGCACCTTTTTTCCATACATAATTGATTAATTGCAACTTTTCAAGTCAAATTTTTCCTCGCAAACCCAAATTGAACTATTTTTTTGTAGAATGCCAATAAACCCAACCTGCAATTCGTACTTTGCTAATCCTTGTTTTAATTTGAAGAATTTCATTTTCCAAATATTACAATGAAAGATTTCATTGTTCAGAGGAATGTTCCTCTACACTCTGCACTGCATTGGTTGAACTCAACTAATATTGTAACTTCATTGGTTTACGCTATGTAGAGTGTAGAGTTTACTTTGCACAGTGAAAGCTTTCATTAACTCCACACAATGAAAACTG
>CM076572.1:871069075-871155134 GCA_034641835.2 Pinus albicaulis
ATAGAATGCTACTTCAATTTAGTGATACAGGATATATGCTGTTTGTTTAAATTTACTAGGGCACGGACACCAGTATGCAATATGTCATTTAAATTAACATTGCAAGAATGTGAAATTATAGATTAGACATTATAGATGAAAATATCTATCAAATTATTTCATTGCATTTCAAATATGATTCAAGGAAAGGGAATAAAAGAGTAACTACATTGTGAATATGAAAAGTGGAAAAAATAGGGGTATATAGAATGAAAATGGTTAAAGCAGTGCATCATAAATAGAACATGAATGAACTAAACCGAAGCAGCATCTGAAATGAGAAATTTTATTGAACATATTGATACCTATGTGAACAAATTTTCTTTTTTTAAATTCTAAGATTGATATCATACGTATCAAAATATTTTGAATGTGTAGAGGTTGTTATATGGGTAACAATTGGTTATGAACAATATAGATGCATATGCTGTAATATGTGTACAAGTGTTTACATTGCAGATTATGTACCAGTGAGTATCATGCAGAAAAACAGATTACCGGAACAATCTACGTGATGACAGATTTCCAAGAACAGTTGAGACTCCATGTGATCCCACGATAGGGTGTTGACCCTGGTCCTGCTGGGAGGAGTGGAGGTGTTGCCCACTGTTTATCCTCCAATACCTGGAGTCATGGGAGGACTATGCGAGTCACACTCCCCTAGACGTGTGATTATGACTGTCGGATGCCTACAAGCATGTCAGGTCGACGTAATCGACTCTGACATCATTGAGGTCTATGAATGGATCAGTAAAACTGATGCCATGGCATATTCCTGTAGAGGACGGATAGGAGGGGAGTGGAAGAGATTAGGAAGGATAGGGTGATTTTAGAATAGTTTGGAGATTCGGTGAAGATGGGAAGTAACAATTAAATTACGGATACATACTTATTTAAACGAAAATTCAATCTTAAAATACATGCATTCTACAATCACCCTAATCTCTAAAAACACAATATTGTTATGAGTATATAAAACCATAAACTTCGGGATGAAGTTTTCTGAAGGGAGGAAGTATGTAACGACCCATTCCCAAGTATATACAAAACGATATTAGCATGTGAACAATATAGGCATTTGATAGCTACACTTGCCTATACCGCCCACATCGCACTAGTACACCTACCTACTAATATCAAGATTTCATAGATTGGGAACTTAATATTAAAATTTTAGATTTATATTAAATTCAACTAAGTATAAAATTTTATGAAACAAGGTAATAAAAGAAATGAAATAATAAAGTTAAAATCTTTAAGTTAAAAATGAGTATGCAATATTAAAGATTTATATTAAAAGTACTTAAATAAAGTCCCAAGCTCTCTAAATAAAATAACTATATAATCCCACCTTCATAAATGTATATTCGTACTCACATTAATGTGGACCAACCACCATAACAACATTTAATATGAACATAAGGATGGATAAGGCCTCGGGAGGTTAGAGGCGGTGGAGGAAGATTGTGTAGATTATATTCCTATCCAAATATAATGAAAAGTATACCACCATAAATACATAAAATATCACCATTAATAATGATAAGACCTCGGGAAGTAAGAGGCGGTGGAGGGAGATTATTTAAAGGAGGTGATATGAGGAGAAGGGGGGGATGTTTTGGAGGAAAAAGAAACGAATTCTGCTTCAGGGAGAAAGAAATGTCAGCTTGAATGGATTGGGAAGGAGTCTCTTGTTCTTGGAAATCTGGGCACGGGGGCAGAGGAGACATCCTCTGGGTCTGGGATTGTTCCCGGATTTGGCTGGGAGGATTTGATTGTCACTGTCTGTTACCTTCATGACATGATGATAATCTTGGTATAACCCAGGGATTAAATGAGATTTATATTTGATTTTCAGGTATTCTTCTACATATAGATTAATTATGCAAGCTGAAATTTCAAATTTTACCATTACAATGTTTTATTAGATCTGTTTTACTTAAACTTAAAGTTCAGATAGGTACAAATATTAGAACTCTGGGAGCAGGGTTATTACAAAAACTCTGCATAAGGAAAACTCTGCATAATGAATCATTGACTATTGTATATAAAAATTAATAAACACTAGAATGTCAAAATATTTCATAAAGGTTTAACCCATTGAACCAAAACCGCCAATAGAAAAAGTCAAAGAAGTGCAGAGTGCAGAGTGTGGAGGTGGATTTCATTGTGAAGAGTGTGGAGAAAGCTTGTGTGGAGGCAGAAATAATGACATATTGTGAAACTGATTGTGGAATAACGATAAAATATGAACCCTGTACAAATAGGCAGGGACCATGTTGCTATTCAACTATCAGTACCCTTGTTTACTATGATGTTGAATTTTATTAAAATAAATTGTGTAAGTATTTTATTGTTAAATGTTTAAAGTAAATATTTCATCTTGGTCACCAATTATATGAAGTTAAAAATGATAGTAAAAGGGTTTTTGAGTTGAAAATTTCTAAGTTTAAGATATATGATGATTATGGTAAAAGAACAAAAGTTATTAATTTATTATTCAAAGAAATGCTATAAAAATTGTTTGAGACTTTCAGATTAATCACATAGAAAATTATTCTATGTTATTAATACGAAAGATAGTCTCAAACAATAATTATGGATCAAAAAAGTCTGAGATAAAAAAAAAATTAAAATATATATATATATATAAACAATTATAGAAAAAACCAAAATGGTTAGAAACCCTAATAGATAAGTATGCATAAAATCTATGAGGTGTAAATGGATTAGTCCCTATCAAATCTCTTGGAGAGGAGTTGAGTGTTAGAGTCAATTGTGGGGGATAATTTTTTTTATCTCAAAAGGTATTTAAATTCCATTGAGTGTGACACAATCTTAGTGATAACATACCATAGTTGAACAGATAATTCTTTCATTCAATATTAAGAGTAACCTTAACCTAAGTTCAACCTTTAATATATATATATATATGAATAATCAAATACTCATTGGAAAAATAAATAAATAAACTTAAAAGATCAAATAAAAAAAATAAAAAAATAAAACTTAAAAGTTTAATAACCACCATGAAAAATGAAAAAAACAAAAAAACGAAAAAGAATAAAAAGAAAAATAACATAGGAAAAAGAAAGAGAACCCAACTCAAGAAAAAAAGAAAAAAAAAAAAAAACATAGGAAAAAGAAAGAGAACCCAACTCCAAGGAAGAACAATAGACAAAATTTAATAGATTGAAATATCATATACTTAGATGGTGAATGATAAGTGAATTATAGGTTCGGAGGATTTACTAAGCCAGTTGAAAATTAGTGTGTTTTTAAATTTTTAGAGTTTCGTGAATGATTAGAGATGAATAAAAGGGGAATATGGTCATCATTTATTACGTCTATAAATTTTCAACCAATCAACTTTTTTTATTAATATTTTTAGTAGACTAGTTGTGATGGTTTTATGATTTTGTTTTTTTGTGGAGATGTGATTTTTAGATTGCTATATTTTTGAAAATTTTAAAAATTTTAAAACACTTAATTTATATAGATTTAATAATTTAAATTTGTCATTTTAACAATTTTTAAATAGAAAAATTTATCAAAAAATATATTTTGGAAAAAGTAAAAATGTAGAAGAATTAGAATATTTTTTTTATTAAATTTTTTTATAAATTTAAATCATAAATATTATTTTAGTTTTTACTGGTTTTGGGTAGTTAATTTATAGGGGATTTGAACCAATAACTTATTGCAAAAATTGTCTTAACAATACATTTATTCACCATCAATCAAAAACTTATAACCATTTCATATTTAATTTTTTGAAAAAAAATTAGATAAATTATTTTTTTAATAGTTATATCAAATTTTATATATATATATATATATATATGAGATTTGAACTTTGAATCATGGTTTACATAATACTAATCCATACATAAGGATTGCTAATTAAATTGTTTTGAGTAGGTCAAATTTTAAATAATTATAAAAATAATAAATTAAAATATATATTTAGTTAATAAAGGTTTAGAGGCTTAGAGTAGATAGTGATACAGTGTTTTGTTAAGGCATTTTGTGGTGAAAATATCACTGGTTCAAAATTTTGTGAACAAAAATCCAACCAAATTTACCAATGCTAAAAAGCTACCCTCAAATTAATCTAGAACTGCTAATTATCTCTATAATCACATTACCTAACAAACCAAAATCTATTTAATAAATCTTTAAATAATTTTATAAAAAATAAAAAAATATATTTATTTAGAAAAACATGAATGAACACTTTTGAAAAATAAAAAACATGAAAGGGGTTACCATTATTTTCTTTATTCCCTAAGTTACTCTTACAAAGATGTGCGATTCCATAATATTGACTTATGCCTTTAAAAGCGGAATTGTGGCTGAAAAGTTATATAAAGCGAGGTATAAAGTTGAAATTTCTTAAACAGAGTTTTAGAAATTTTGATTTATTTTATTTTTCTAGAATTTAATTTGGGATAATTTCAAATTTCACTAAAAAGTTATATAAAATTGTAATTTAATTAGCAGATATTTATTTAATAATATTTACAATTTTAATATTAAAATTATATTTAATTTATATAGTTGTGTTATTAGGTGAGGTTTATTTTCCAGATTATTTGTAGGCATATATTGCCTATTGTTGGATGGTGTATTTGTTTTAATTCTATGGTATATGCCCATATTCATTTATGGTTGGATAGCTGGGAAATAAGTCTCCCTGTGTTATTATACTTTTAGTATGAAATTATGTATTTAATTTTGTTTTGATTATTTATTAGTTTGTTTTGTATTTAGATTTTTTGTTTGTTTGTTTGGGAATTTATTTTCTGTTATTTATTATTATTATTATTTAAATTTATTTATTTGTAAAGTGGTAAGTTGAAGTTTTATTATGAGTTATGTAATAACTTTCATTTTTATTAGTGGCTAATTTTTTATTTTTACTTTTATTTTCTTTTTATTTAACTTTTTTCTATTATTTCTATATTCATAAATTATAGTTTTTTCTCATCATTTTCCATTTAGGATTGCTTATATATATATATATATATATATATATATATATATATATCTTATTATTATATTAAAAATATATATAACACATATAACAAGGGTTACATAGTAGCTAGTACTTTAGTTTAAATATAATTTAATTAAACTAAAAATAATAAAGACAAAAATTTCATTTGAAAAATATCACAACTAATAAAATGTGTCGTATTGTTGAATATTTATCACCAAAATTTTTTGAATGTCATCACCAAAATATTATATTATTAAATATAAATTTTAGTAAAATTGAAATCCTAGGGCAAGTCATCCTAAATTATTTTATAAATGGAGTCATTAAACAACTAGAGCCGAGTCTCCATATTTATCAAAGGAATTCCAGGAAGGACGAGTTAACTTTCCATAGTTGTTCGGCCAAGACACCCACTGGTCTGAATTTAAAAATTATTCGAGATCGCGACTTTCATTGGGAGATCAGTGTTTTCAAGTTAATTTGTGTTTTTTTTTTATAAATTTGGTAGATTTTTACTATTTTCTATTTATTATGAAAAAGAAGGTTGCATCATATACAAAGTTAGTTCCCTCAATCTGTCCAAAGGAAACCAGTTCTGTTGGCCACCTTAACGCATTAAAAGCCATCCAAAATTGATATTGTTTCCTTCTTCTACTCGCCGCAATGGCCATTTTACTGTTTAAAACTTTAGTTAAGTAACAACTGAAAACAAAAACACTATCGGCAAAATTCATTAAAACTTAATCTGGTCTGCTAACCATCGGAAGATTCTATCGGTGCTGGATCCTTTTCAGTGGAACGAGGCATATCCACTCGCTGCATCTGTTGAATCTGCCTTTCAATTCTGCCAATTCAAGCTGTCACTTGATACTATGACACCTTGATGTCTTGGAGCTGAATGTTGATATCCTTAAATAATTCAAGTATTGTTGGTGTTGGACTCCCTTGACCTGGATGAAAACTTTCTTCAACCCAATTTGTTGTTACCAAAACCACAAACCAATTGTTACCTAACAGAGAAAGTTACATTTTTGTGTATCTATATCAGATGATAAGAAGCATTTAACAATGAATTCTACAAATCAGTTCAACAAAGAAGAAGATCGTGTCTGGACATTTCTTAATAGGAGAAGAATCAGAAAGCAAGAAAAAAAGGTGAGTCTGCAGGGTTCTCCATCCAAATAGACACTGTCAAAAAAAAGACCAAATCATAGCATCAGAGATGAGAATTAAATCCCAAACGATTCCATACCACAACCCTTGCTATCAGAGAACTTTTCAAAGAACATAAAGCTAGAACAGAGGGAGAGACCCAGTTTTGAGAAGACATTAGCCTCCATTTTCTGCTCCTGATAGACATGTTGGAAGGAGCCAGCTGAGAAAGAAGGGATAATGTTTTTAATCAGCTGAATCCAATTGCAGAGAATTGGAACTTCAAGAAAGCAGAAACCCTGAATCCAGTTGATCAAAACAGGGGAGTCACTAAAAATAAGAATATTATCAATGCCCAGTCAGGAAGAGCACTGAAGAGCACCCCATAACGCAATCAGCTCAGCTCTACAATTGTACCCTGCCACTATACCAGAAGAAATGATAATGAACAGAAGAGTCCAAGTGATCTGGTTGCAGAGCACTGAAGAGCACCCCCACAACGCAATCAGCTCAGCTATACAATTGTACCCTGCCACCATACCAGAAGAAATGATAATGAACAAGAGTCCAAGTGATCTGGTTGCAGAGCGATTTGATGCATAGTTGAACTAGTGTATGGTATAGTAAGTATGCAGTGCAATCTAGCATGTTTAACCTGACTGTGGTGTGACTGGCAGAGTCAAAGTGATGATGTCCGCACTTTGGGTGAATGGCCTGCGAGTGTGTCTGAAAGCGTGAGTGGTTTATATGACAGATATATAGTCTTTTGTGATGGAAAGTGCGACCTAAGAAGTGTTTTGGGATCAGAGCAGAATATATTATTGGGTTAACATTGTTGTTATTAAAGGGGCTGCTATGTTGGAGCCTGTAACAAAGTAGCCATAAATTTTTATTGTATTTCATAAATGCTTGACAGTGATATTATTGTAGGAGCTGCCATGGTAATGAGTTGCTGCTACTGTCATACATTTTATGTGCTTTGTTCTGTTATAATACTGTGATTTATAACCAGAGTAATGAACTTTTCTTGAGAGTATTTAAGCAGGGTTATTGATGATGAATCTGCCAGAGATGTTTTGTGTCATGTCATGCATGGCTGAGTGTAGTTGTGGGCAGAGATTGGTTGGGCCTCGATATTGGAAGTGTTGTTGTGGGCGGAGATTGGTTGTCGTGCAGAGATGCTTGTTATTTTTAGTTGTGTGGGCTGAGGTGGTGTAGAGAGTTCATTGCTAGTGTTGTCATTATATGCTAAGATTTTAGTCATGAGCCTTGTATTGTCAATATATTATTATTCAAAAGTACTAAGAGAGATTTCTCTATGCATTAAGTGGGTAGTAGTACAATAAAAATGGTGTTTAAGATGCCTTTTAAATCAACATAGTAGTACACTGAGTGGACTACAACTTAGATTAGAGAAAAAGGCAGAACAACATACTTTTCTCAAAAGGAGTCCATGCTATTCTAGAGTTGGAGCAGCCAAGGGATCTACAAAAGGAATGGGAGAGGAAATTTTCTCTGTGCACTTGGGTCAGATTTGAAGATTGTGAAGGTGACAGTGAAAGATCTTTTGAAATTGGAGAAGTTAAACTCACTTATTTCCAAGGTGAACCAATCAAATTGGAGTAGCTTAAATTGCGCCATCAAACCATCCATAATTGCCTTGATACAACACAAGTTCTTGGAGCACCCTTGTGAATGGGTAAGACATATGGTTGCTTCATTTCTTAGTGAGATCATATGATTAACTTCACTTATACCTCCTTACAATGATGATACTATAAGGAAAATTTTCTAGCTGATTGTAGAAAGTTTTCAGGAATTGGATAACACCATGGGTCCTACCTTTGGAAAGAGGCTCAAGATTTTGGAATTCATGGTTAGAGTCAAATCATATGACATCATGCTTTATCTAGAGTGCAATGATTTGATTCTTCAAATGTTCCAGTGCATCTTTAACATTAAGGAATATCATCTGAACAATGTCAAAACAAACATGCAAACTATTGTCTTCAGTTATGGGAGATCGTGATCTCATTTGCAAGTAGTTGCAATCTTTGGCCATGTGGAGGAAAGAACATATTGTTTCACATGTTGCTTATGAACTAGTAGGAAGGTTGGTTGAGCAGAACATGAGATTGCTCAAGAGGTAGTTGACCAAGGAGGAACTGATGAGGGTGCAAGCAAGGGAAGACAAGGTTGTTTCCTGTGCAAAGGTTCAAATAGGTAGCAAGAATGAATTAAGGAGGAAAAATATTTGTTTTTGCTGCAACGAACCTTGGGAGCCTAATCAATCATGCTCACGTAAAATGGTAGTGATGACAAAGGTAGAACAAGAGGGGATTCCTTCTAATAATTCTGAAGAGAATGAGATGGGTTCTTCTACTATCGTTGAGTCCATTGATTTTCATGAGAATACCCTTGAAATGTATGAGAAATCATGTGGAGATGTTGATACCAATTCACCTATGCATGGTGACCAACAGATTGTTCCCATATGTGAAGAAGGCCAAGGAGAAGACACTCAGGGAAACTTGAGGGATGAGTTACTAATGATAATGCAGCATCAAGAGCACTTAGAGGTGCATGAACATGAGGAGGAGTATGGTATATATAGTGTGCATTGTAAGTCATCTTTGGAGAGCTAGTTGAAGGCTCAAGTTGGAGCCATGGTCGAGGAAGTTGAGCCTCCATATTTGGGGACAACAATTGATGAGGTGCAAGTAGGTGCAGAGGCATCCAACAAGGCTACAAGACTTCCAGTTAATAGCCACCAAGAGAAGGTTGAGCATCTCAAGACAGATCTTATCGTGATGAAGAAGAAGACCCAAACACTCTGAGACACCATCTTGTCGCTGATCAGTAAACTTGAGGAGCTTGGAGTTGTGTTTGCCAAGTCAACAACCAAGTTGTCTAGCGTTGGGGAACAACTAATGCCCCTAACTGGGTAGCTAGAGGAGCATATCATTGGAGTTCCAGCACAACCCTCTTTAAGAGTACATAGATAGGGCATGTAGCACTATCAACCCACCTTTGTACATTGGA
Source organism: Pinus albicaulis (assembly GCA_034641835.2). Taxonomy (NCBI): domain Eukaryota; kingdom Viridiplantae; phylum Streptophyta; class Pinopsida; order Pinales; family Pinaceae; genus Pinus; species Pinus albicaulis. The sequence goes on from CM076572.1 coordinate 871,078,311, forward strand.
GAGGGAGGGGCAGAGTTTTCTAGAGGGATCTTATGGGTTGACCAGGCAGAGCCTTCCAAATGTGTTTTACAGGTTGGCCAAGACCAAGCAATGGGCTAATAGTTTAGAAGCATACCAGTTAAAATCATAATGGTGCAACAGAAGCATGGTGGGATTGTTTATGTGCCAGGGGGTGGATTGGAGAGAAGTGTGAGTTGTTATCCTACTAAGTTGAATGAAGAAACATGCATAGTCAAGGGTAGAGTTTAATTGAAGCCATGGGGCATGGATGATAATGGATGGCTAAGGTGGCATTGGGATCTAGGTGGGATCTATTGGTGGCAGGATGAGTCAAAGATTGGTTTGGGATCCAGGTATTGAGGGATTCATTCATGATTGGGTGACATAGAGGCATGATGTAACACAATGGTTCATATGGGATCTTGTTACTGGTGTATATATGCATTTACAATTGATATATGTGGATTGCTTGAGGGCAAACAATCTTGGGGTAGGAGGATTTACAATATCCCATTTTTTTGTTTCCCTTATGATGTGGTTAGGATGGGTTTTCAAGGATTAAAAGTGACTTTAATTAGTCACTTTGTTAAATTAAAGAGGGGGGAAATGCTTAATTGGAGAAAAAAAAAAGGCCAAAAAGGGGGAAAATGACTTGAAATAAAAGTCACCTAAATCAAATAAAAGGGAGAAACTTCTAGAATGGAAATAGAATAATAAAATTTAAGTGTTTATAAAAGGTTGGAGAGAGTTCCATCAGATCTTTAAAAGGGGGAGAAAGCAAGTCATTTGGGATCATCTTGGATTTGAATATTTTCTCTAGAAGTTTTCGACAACTTGGTTTTCAGGTTCAAAGATCCCTAAGACGAAAATCCTTGGATTTCTTGGTGTGTTGGATGAAACCCCAACTCACTATTGTGGATGTTTCATGTTCAAAAATCTCACTGGGCTTTATTGACATCTATTGGTGAGCAGATATAGAGCAGATTTTTGGATTGGAGTGGGGATCACCCAGATATCCAATTTGGGCTTCATTTCCAGTGATTTGAGGAGCTCTTGTTAGCGATTTGTAGTTGTTTATAACGAGTTCTCAAAATCCTATATAGTATAATTAGGTTGAATTCTACCAAATTTGCGACTATTTCACATGTATTTGTGTTATAACATTTTTGGGTTGATATTTGCAATTTCATTTGTGTCGATATTTCCCTGAATTAAAAATGAAAAGGAATATTATAGACAGCTATGTCCACGGGCAGATCCAACTTCCTGCTACGTCCACTAGCCTCTCAATATCCACCTAAAGGGGACTGACCCCGAGAGTGTTGAGAGAATTGAACTCGTGACCTCTCAATAAAAAAGGTGTTTTAAGGACGAGAACTGGACCAATTGAGCTAACCCTAGGGACTAAATCGTATTTTAAATAATGAAAATTTACTATATCATAAAAATTATAGTAGATTTTGATGAAATGATAAAAATGTCAAATAGTTATTGTGCCTATCATGAATGATACTCAATTGATATTGAGTCTAAGTATATTGTTTAATTAATAAGTGCTAAAAATATAGGCACTTAGCATATATAATTATAGTTATAAAGTTGATGATAGGAGCTTGTAAAACATGTGAAAATGGGTGAAGTCTTCATTCCAAAACCTCAAGAAATAACACAATGTTCCAGAAGCTCCTATCATCATATTACGGATTGTGAAAATCTTATAGATATTTCTTAATTTTGTTCAAAATTTGACAATGACCACCTAAACTTTTAAATTATGTAATCTGCAAAATAGAATTCCCAAGCGATTTTTAGTGAGTCCATCTATTTATTTATTAAAAATATATTTTAAATGACAAGAAATCACAATTTAATCAACAACTATCTCTAAGTATAATAATGAATATTAAATAATAATCAATTAAATATTAAATTTATATTTTTAATAATAATAATAATTTTTAATTAAAATTTTTAATAATAATAATAATAATAATAATATTTAATTTAAATTTTTAATAATAATAATAATAATATATATATTTTTAAGATAATAAAATTAAATAAAGGTGGTGGGATTTCACCTCTTACATATATCTGTGATTTTATGGGGTTAATATGTTCTATGTTTAAAATAATAAGTTTTTGATTCTTTATAAGTAATTTTTATTTTATTTGAGAATAAAAAAATATTTTTTTAATTAAATAGCATAAATTTTTTAATTTTGCCTGAAAATAAAAATATATTCTTTTATTAAATAGCATAAATTTTTAATTTTACTTGAAAATTAAAAATAATTTTTAATTACATAATATAAATAAAAAGTAATATCACTTATGAATATACTTAAAAGTTATTTTTAATAAAATATTATGCTTTATAACCACAGTTAACATGGAATAATATGTAACTTAAAAAAAAACAGATTTTATGTTACTTCTTAAAGTAAAAATTACGCTTCTAAAAATAAACAATTTCATAAACCTCTCCCACCTGATTCCATTTTACTTTTCAAAATAAAATTTCCATCAAGCTAAAAGCCAGAGCAGTCGTAAAGCTAAAGTGAAACACACTCTAGTATAGCAATTTCTATGACAGATTCCAGGTTCGAACCGCTACGCAAGCTCCTGCTTTAAAGTTCTCTTGAAAAAAAAGAGTTCCTGCCTTAAAGAGACTTCAGATTGCTACAGTGACGATCCATCCAGATAAATAAATAATGGTGGTATTATTAAAGAGTATTACAAAAATAGAAAGCATAATTTCAAAATGATTTCATTGCAATTCCGGCAAGCCGCCTAGCCTGTACTGATTAAGCCCGGCGTTGGATTCGATCCCGCGACCAACATCCAATACGGCCCCTGCCCTAGCCTTGGAGGACGACTTTATTGGAAAAGGCGGGATGGGATTAACGGTAGAATCAAGAAAATACAGAGTGGAGACCATTCCCAGTGAGCAGATAAACATGGGTATGGGGCCAAAGATCCAGAGAAGAAGCGGGAAAGCAAAGTAATAAGCCCTCAATCCCAGAGACCAGAAATTGCTCCCTCTGATCACAGAATTCTCAATGTAATCGGCCGGGACACTTGAATGCGGCGTGCTGATAAGAAAGCTCACATGAATGTAATAACGAATGCACTGTACATGCGACATGAAGGCGGTCAAGAAACAAACCAGCAGGCTCACATATTTGACAGAAGCCGTAAAGGCGCTCTTATCCCCAAATATTATTACATTTACCAGGCCTTTGGTGCTGCCCGTGCTGCTGCTGGTTGTGCTGGCGCCCACCAAGGTGCCGATCAGAGAGCTGAGGGTTATGGAGAGACTGATGAGATAAACCGCGGCAGATATGTTGCTCGCTACGACTTGAAGAGCCAGTCCGGTATTGTTTGGCATATTCTGCAATTGTGGAATTCAAAAGTTAAAACCCTAGCAAAATCAAGAAAAAACAGAGCATGAATCCATGGAAAATAACAGGGGCCTCCTGAGTATGCTCACCTCCATCATTTGCTGTACCCAGACTCTTCTGTTGCCGTTTTCGAATCCTATGACAGTAGTATTGGGATGCTTGATGATTCTGTATAGAAGGTAAATATGGTAGGCCACCAAGAAAAGAATGCCTGTGGGAACCAGTACCAAGTCCAGATTGAGGTTCAGCATCTTTGCTCCTGCTGCAATGCAATTCACTTGTAGCTAAGCAAATGAAATGAAATCAAAGACCAATTAGGCTCGAATCCTTCGTTTCAGGAGATGACTTCATATTAAGCTTCGCCAGGATTTGGAAATACAGCAAGTAGAGTACATTGAGTGTACGCTATGAAATTTGAAATTGTGTTTGACAAGCAAGGTATAGATTTTCTCACAAGAAATTTCATTCCAAGAACACTTTCATCATTGGTTGCGAATTCATTTAGTCTACGCATCACCTGAACATTATGATACGCCATGTCAGCATACCGAGGCATTAAAGGTTGGGATGTGATCGGGATTTATTTTTATTTATTATTATTCATATTTTAAAAGAATTATTAAAATGGTTAGAAGAATCATTAAAGTTTTCTGGATGAAATATATTTATTTGGTGGTTTGAAAGGTGTTTATCTAACAATCCAGAATTATTTTGAAAAAATATTATAATTGAGGTTTGAAAGTTTTCACGGTTAGATATATAATGTAGATTAGAGTTTTTGGAATCTTGTGTAATATGATTGAAGACTTGGATTTTTTGGGTGAACACTTCACCTATCTTTAAGAGGAAGAAGCTAAACTTAAGATAGATTCCATAAGCTCTAATCTACAAAATATTATGAAAGTGAAGTGTTCACCAATCATATTACACAAAATTTCATAAGCTCCAATTTACAGTTAAATTTTACATTCTCAAAAAATTAAATTTATTTGAAAAAAATTACAAAATAATAATTTTAACTTATTTTTCATAATTAAATAATTTCAATTAAAATAATAAATATAATAGAAAAAAGTTTAGTCTAATGAATAAATGGAATGGTTTTTTTAGAAAAAAAAAAAAAAAATAGTTAGTTTTGTTTAAAATATGATACAAATTTTTAAGAATCATTATTTTAAGTTTTACATTTTTTTAGAGTGTTAAATTTATTTATACATTCAAAAATATATTTTAAATAAATATATTAAAACAAATTTATATTTATATTTAAATTATCTAAATATTTCTATAATATTTTAATAAATAATAAATTTTATTATTTAAATTTGTTTAATTTAAAAATTTCATTATTATATTAGATTATAGAAATATATTTTAAAAATTATATTAGATTACAATATAATTTACAATAATATTATATTAGATTATAGAAATATATTTTAAAAATTATCAATATATATTCTTTAATCCTAATTTTAAATTCGAGAACCCAATAAGAATTATAAATTTTAAACGTTAAAGACCATTAATATACATAAAAACAACAATCTTTCAAACATATTTATCAAACTGTTTTTAATATCCACGTCACAGAAGATCAAAATTCCATAAATATTTGAAAACAATAAATCGCTTTCAAAAATGCCCAAATTAATGCCACCTTATGAAAGCACGGAAGCGTTTGCAAGACTTCATAGTCCACGGATAAGGGGAAAGTATGGGACAAGAAGTTAACATGTGCATGTCAAAAGAAATTGTTAGAAAATTGGCTCACTATCATGTCATATACAACGCATGACATTTGAATATTGGAGCATGGGTGGCATTTGTCAATGCTCCTTACCGTCTCCTTACCTATAATGTTTGACTTTGGAAAGAATCTTTAACTTCTGTTAAATTATTTAATATAATGTGTATATTTTAATTTATAAATAAGATTTCAATTTTAATGAAGCAATATTAAGTTTTGGAGTTGTTTTTAATGTGATTTTTTTGAAGTTTTTGGTGGATTGTTTTGGTCAGAATCTCTTGAAAAACTTTTCAAAAAATAGCATTAAAGACAACTAATTAACTAATTTAGTTTTATCTACAAAATTAAGATTAAATGTTATGACAAAGTGTATGATTATAGTGTAGGTAGTTTTAATAATAATTTTATGTTGAGATATAATTTTTTTGGAGTTATTGTCTAGATTGAAATTTTTAGTTGGTTTTGAAGTAAAATTTAAAATTGCTCCTTAGTTGTAATGTTTGATCTTTTCTATTAATTAACATAAAATTTCCTAACAATTATCTTAATTTAAGGAATTAGTTATAAAAATTATAATTAATTTCAATTTCAATTTAATTTATTTTCTTCTGTAACGACTATTTTTAGTTTTTAGTTTCCTTCTCGTCTCCGTTGACATTTTCAGCCAAAATTTTTCCTATTTAAGCTTTCAAGGTCTGCTCTCTTATCACTCGCTAAGCTTTCTTCTGCAGAAGATGGGTGAAGTGTTCACCCACAACGTCGGGCTCTTCAATCATTCTACACAGGTTTCAGAAATTATCAATTACATTAATAATATTTTACTTTTATTAAATTATTTAATATAATGTATATACTTTAATTTATAAATAAGATAATAAGATTTCAATTTTAATGAAGCAATATTTAGTTTTATCTACAAAATTAAGATTAAATGCTATAACAAAGTGTGTATGATTATAGTGTAGGTAGTTTTAATGATAATTTTCTGTTGAGATATCATTTTTTTGGAGTAATTAATATCTAAATTGAAATTGTTAGTTGGTTTTAAAGTAAAATTTAAAATTGTTTTTGAATGATTAAGAGATGGTTTTCCTTGACCGTAAAGAAATGGGTTAATGGCCTAAAACATAGACGCATCTAGCAAAATTGAAATTCCACCCACTTATGAACCATTGGTGATGTGGTTTTCCTTGAATAATAGTGATGAGTCAACCCACATTTGCAGATAATAACTAGTGATGTTTCTATTTGTTGTTGGTTCACAACTACAATATGATATGTTTTATCAACCTGAAAAGAAACTACTTGCGTTTATGATATAGTTTGGTTAGGCATGCTTGTAGAGTAGAAGTGCAAGTGGAGGTGGAAAATGATTACTGCATGGAGGCATTACGTCTTTATGCCTGCTAATTTCATGCATAATATAACAATGTTCCACAATAATACATCCCACAAGGTCATGGGCGCACCTCCCATGCTTTCTATGTTTCCAGGATGGGGTCGCTTTGAAAAATGTTTCATCATGTACACCATTTTGTGAAAAATGATGAAATGCCAATGAAACATTTTAACAATGCACACAAAATGAGGGGCATGTGGGCCCCCCTCTTTAATTTTTTGCCAAAAATTTCTTGGAAAAAAAAATACGAAAGCGAATTTAACCTTGTTCTCATATTGAATTTTAAAGTGATCTTCGATTTTGCAGAGCAAGAGTGAACAACCATAAGCTAGCCCATGATTTCTCTTGAGTGATTTAGCAATTCTCTTGGAGTGATTGGAGTGATTCCTCTTGGAACTAGGAACATTGCTTTCGATTTGATTAGTAATTGAATTTTCTTGGAAGAGGGACTAATTGCATTTGTAAGAGGGAGCTTGCAATTTGATTGAAGGAGAGTGACAATCTACTTTCTTAAGCTATCAATTTTTTGTTTAGTAAATTTCTAAGTTTCTCTCTTAATATATTTTTTTCATCTATTAAAGTGGAGGAAGGCTCAAGACCCTTTATCTCAAATCTCAAATTGAAATGTATTTTTTTTTTTTTTTAAATTTCTAGGTAGCCTTTTTTGTTTTTATCTCTTGATATGATTTCTAGTCTTCAAACTCAACATTAGGGCATGCAATCAACCATGAAAATTAAAAACAATTTAGATGTTTAATTTTAATTAAAAATCCTTGTTATAGATAGACAAAAATTAAAACTACACACACAAAAGTTTAAAACCAACAACATTAGTAATTCCATCAATAGCAATAGTAGTGACAAAGGTACTAATTATGATGCCCAAACAAAGCCTAGTCATTTTGGGAGAAGGATAGAGGTTGGAAGTGGAAGTGGAGTTGTCACCTAATCAATGTTTAACGAAACCAAAACCAATGCCAATCTCTTTGTACCAAGAGCATTGGATGGATATGCAAAGGTGATATATGAGCCAAAATGTTTTCTATATGGGATCAAAGTACTTGGTCCCTCAACTAATACAAAAAAAGGAAAGTGAAATGGTTGGTTGCACCATTGGACATGCAATATTTCCACCCATCAATTTTCTTGGGAGTTATAGTTGGGTTAGGATTTGGGCATAGGTGAAAAATGGGTTAACGTACGTGTGAAATTAAACAGGCTGCAAAGATCAAAATTTTTGAGAATGCAAAGGGCACCTCCTCTATTCAAAATATCATGGCCCAAGCTAGCCACAATGTGAAAGAAACTGCAAATTTTAAAAGGAAAGATAAAAGTAAACCATGCATGGGCCTTATGCCTCCATCATCCCCTATTTGGACATATTAATCCTAAAAAAAAAAGATTCCCATTCTTGTGCAATAAGATTAAATATTATAGGGATGTGTGGTAAGTGTCATATTCATTGCTTGAATAACATCGTGCGTTATTCATATGCATGAGGTGCGACAAGGGATTTAAGGGAAAATCCCTTAAAAAAAAGGGTGGTTTTTGCATCCATTTTTGGTCATTCTTTCCATACAATTTTCTCTTTTAACAATTTTGTGGTGCATGGTGCTTTAAACCATGATTTTGAAATTCCAACTATTATATTTTGATCCATGATTAATGAATTAGGGGTTTATGGATGTTGTGTGATATACATATTGTACTGTAACATTGCAAAGAGATAATATATTGAAAAATATTTCTATTTTTCCTATTTTTAGGTTTATGGGTAAAATCTTAATGTTTAGTGTGTGTGTGTGTGTGCGCGCGCCAATACATATTTTAGTTTTTATTAATAATATATTTGTAGAAATTAATTATACAAGGTTAAAAGCAACATTTTGTCATTAGAGAAGTTTGGCTTAAAGGGGACACCTTTTTGGCTAAGGGCTTTGGCTTAGGCATGTGGAAAATCTTGTTACAATGGAAGATCTACTATTGTGGTGAAAATAAATGGTGGGAATTATGTCAAGCTAAATAATTACCTAATAATTAATTAGTTCATACAAATAATTGTCAACCCGAGGTCCAAATGCTTGCGAGATGTCGTGCATTGTATGTGCGAGCTACAAGTTCTCATCTTGCATTGGTTTGTTTGATATTCCTCTATGAAAAGGGAATTGTACCATCAATCAAAGTATTAATAGAAATAGAAATCAATAATTAAACACATTATGTTTGTAGCCAATGGAAATAAAAATAATATCCCACACTAAACAATTCTCTATTCTCTAGTCACAGACCCATGATGTCATAGAATAGAGTACTTCCACTAATTTATGACATAAATAAGTTAGTGAATCTTGCAAAATTAATATACACTATAATTAATCTATTATTAATTAAAAATAATAAATTAATTAAATAAATTAATCTACAACATCAGTTTACTTACTACTAATTTACAACATAAATAAGTTAATTGCAATGACATACTATAAAAATTATAAAACTACAATCTAAATTAAAATGAAAATTGGGAAAACATATTTTTTTCCATCTTAAATTAGACTTGTAATCCAAGAGTCCTTCACATAGAATGGAGAAGGAACTCTATTCTGTACATAAATTTGCTTGAAACTAAATAAAAATAAATGTAGATCCACAAGTTTCTCATGTGGGTTCCACAATTTCTTAATAATTAGAAACTCATACATAATTCTAAGATCCTTGCTAACAACTCAAATTAACATTGTCTAAGAATTCGAAGAGTTATTAACTCCCATTGAAATTAAGATGCCTTTGAATGTCGAATTTGAATTGGTAGATGCTAGTGATAACAACTTGGTCAAAACACATCCCAAATATATTTTATTGGTGTTTGACTTCCTAAATACATGATATATTCAATGGATATCTTCAAATCTTGTGTTAAAAATTAAATTTGCACTCATATCCACCAAAAAACCACCTCCTTTATCTTCAAATTGTTTAAATCGTAATTTAAGATAACCAACAAATACATTATAGCTACTCAAATTAAATTGAAACAAATGAAATTGTAAAAGAATAATTTTATGCACATGAAAAATTCATCATCCAAAATTAAACATCATATTTCAATATGTTTTTCATGGTTGGTAGTGGTGGTTCAAGATTTATTTTTGTGGATCTACACAGCTATCGCGTGGATTCGTATAACTATGCAGAGTAACAACATCAAGTAGCAACAAGTAGCAATTGATTCTACAACAATCAACAAACTAACCCTATTTCCAAAGATAAACAATTTTTTTTTCTATTTCTCTAACATTTAATCATAATTGACACAAAATACTAAGGAAATACAATGGAAAACAATTTTGGTCTAAATTGCACACATATGCATTAAAACAAACTAATATAGAGTCAAAGAAAATAAAAAACGGTTTAAAAATAATGGAAAGAGGACATCAAAAGATGACATTTTTGGGGCCCAACATCTCCCCCAAATTGAATATGTTGCATGTCCTCATGCAATTTGGTACCTATGTATCAACCAAGTTGTACATATGCTTCTATTTTGTGAATGCATACCCTTCTTTATTGTTAACACTTTTCCATTTTCCTTGATGATTTGCTTGTTATATGCCCATTTATATTGGCATAAGTTGTCATGTACCATTCTTCAAATTTCAAAAGTATCAAACTTAAGCAATTTTGCTAGGCTTGCAACAAATCTAGGGGAATTGTAGCAAACCTAGGTGGGGAGTTACAACAATAGTGTTATAACTAAAGTAGCAACAATAAATTAGGATAGTTTAAAATTCATGACATGGTGATGTTTTATTTCTTGCTACTAGTTCCTATGTAACACTACTAGAACTTCCTATCACCGGTTCCTGTATAACAATAATAGGGCTTCCTTATGTCATTAATGCTAAAAAATTATTGTTATAAAACGTTGTTTCTATTGAAAAATGAAAACTATTAGTGTACATATACAAGCTCAAGGATTCATTTATTCCATATAGTATGCTCTATTGAATGGTAGCATATATTTAAGTAGGAATGGTTTCTATAGAAAATTATTCTACTATAGGTGCATGTGGTGTAGCATATTCCTCTCTAGGTCACAATATTCCTCCTCTCCCCCAAAATCATGACATTTTCTTGAAATTTTTTCTCTTTGATACAATAGTCTTGGGATAAATATGGTGTGCACAACAATCCCTTCTCCCCCAAAATAAAAATGTTACATGTCCTCATGTAACACTATATCCTTTTAGGAAAGACTAGTGCATCCTATAATGAAAATAGAGTAGACCCTATAGCCTCCATTTGAATAGTCAATCTTGATGAAGAGAAATGGAAAAAGGGGAAAATCATAAAATGTTATTGTTTAAAAATAGTCACATGGTAATATTGACATCAAATATGCCTTGAAAATAAGGCATGAAAATGAACCATGCCATTCTATAAAATATTCTACTCAAAATGTAGAGATTATGTTATAGATTTGCAACTACTCATGAAGTTTTATTCAAGATCACAAGACACAAACCTACACTACTGCTCTACGGACATTAATTCACAATTTAGAAAAAAAATATCAGACATGCAAGTAGAAATAACATGCATGAAACAAGTAATTTTATTTGGGGGAAGAAATCTGCTAAAACCCAAATGCCTCTTGCATTAATCAAATGAATAGATATGTATTACAATTTCTTTGCTTAATTAAGCTCTCCCTATAAGTTCATAACCTATCTCTCTGCTCACTAAAGGCGTCTGACCCAGACTTAGTCAATTTTTTTCCTTGGCTTGAGCTTCTATTTCCTTTCATTGTTCCTTGGGAAATTATGCCCCTATAATTTGGGAAATTCCTCAAATAGAATTGCGTAATTCCTTAGGTTGATCATTTGACTACATGCAACACCTGTACACTCAAGACTAGTCTAAAACTAATGTTACACTGCCTTGGAATCTCCATAAAGCTTGGGGAACTCGAATTATCTGCATGCACTAGCTATTTTGGGTTGATTGATCAGTTAACTGGATGATCACTGAGTTTGAGTGAAGTCCCACTGCACAACTTGACCCTCCACTAGTTCCTCCAACATATGGAACTAGTTTAACTGAAAACAACATTATATCACTGACCTTTATTGCTACAAATTAGAAATCACACATGCTTAATTGAAATATAACTCCTCCAACTCAAATTTATTGAGTAAATTGGGTGACACAATCCATGTCACATAAGTTAACATCATCCAAGTTGTCTGTTGATGCGGAAATGCAAATTTTCTCAATTTAATCAAGGAAAAATCAAATTGATAATTTCTTATTACATTTTTCAACACTCCCTCTCAGCAAGAAAGGGATTATCAACCACCCCTATCCTGCACCTATGGAACTTGAACTTCCCTCTTGAAAAGGCATTTTTCAAAATATCAACATCTTGTTCCTCTATCAGAATGTACTGCAACAACATTATTTGCCTCTGCACACAGTCTCGTAAATGGTGATACTAGATATATAGATTCTTGGATCGATAGTGGAAAACATGATTCTCAAAGAGTTTGATGCAAATCTCATTATCACAGTAGATCACAGTTGGATCAATCATCTGACCAAACAATCCAACAAGTATCTTTCTCATCATGATCACCTCCCATGCTTCTTGACTAGAAGCCATGTATCCTGCTTCTGTTGAGTCGAGTGCCACAAATATTTGCTTCATGTTGTACCAAGAAACTATTGCGAACCCAACACTGAAAATTCCACCTATTGTACTCTTTCGATCTAATGGAATCCTCACCCAATTTTCATCTATGAAGCCATGCAACTTCACTCCCTCTGTCCATTTGTACCATAGTCCAAACTGGGTTTTCCTCTGAGGTATTGTAGAACATGCTTATCTACCTTCCAAAATAATCTAGTTGGCCTAAGCATAGATTGGATTAGCTAGTTGACTGCATAGCACATAATTTTTCGTGTGTTCACAAGATACATTAGTGAACCTACCAACTTCCAGTAAACAATAGCATCCACTTCCTCACCTGAAGTGGCATCCTCTTTCCTCCAATTGGTCGCTAGAGGTGTCTCCATGGGTTTGAAACTGTCCATGCAGAACCTCTGAAGTATCTCGTTGGCATACTACCCTGAGATACAAACAGTTCCCCATCTCCCTGACATGTTTCTAATACGAGGAAATATTTCATGAGACCTATGTCCTTCATTTAAAATTCTCTTGCAAGGTCCTCCTTGCAAAATATGACCAACTATCCACCACAGTTAAAATCAAATCATCAACATATAAGACAATAATCAACAATTTACCTTCTACCAAAATATGACAGAGGTTTTCATCTGCTTCAATTTTGGTGAAGCCCAAACCAGTGGGATAGCTATTGATCCTGGTGTACCAAGCACGGGGTGCTTGCTTGAGACTTTACAACACTCGCTTGAGTTTTCACACATGAGACTCATGATCAAAAGTCTTGAAGCCTTCTGGTTTTTCGATAAACACCTCCTCGTCAATAACTCCATTGAGGAATGTTGTTTTCACATACATCTAGTGGATCTTCCACCTTATATCTGCAACTAGAAAAATACTTGATTTAATGGATGAGTACCTTGCTATAGGAGAAAAGGTATCCTCATAGTCAATCCCTTCAACCTGAGAGTACCTCTTGGCCACAAATATGGCCTTGTACTTTTTTATGTTTCCATCTGCTGCATAATTTACCTTGAAGATCCATCTCGAACCCACAATTGATTTGTATGTTGGTATTGGGACCACTTCCCAAACATTTTTCTTTACAATGGATTCGTACTCCTCCATCATTACATCAACCCATACATGTTTCTCTAGTGCTTCCTCGAAGAGGATGGCTTAATCTCTACAAGCTCAATGATCAGATCCATGTAGTCATTGTACTGATCTAGTGACCTTTTATTCATGCGTTGATTTTAAGGAGCACCAACATTCTCCCTCGCATCATGCACACGTCTCTTAGCTTCCTTGGTTATTTTCCTACCTTCTCTGGATGGTTCTTCTTGAGTGGTTGTCTCCACTCTCTACTCAATTTGTGGTTGCTCCACAACTTCTCGAGGCTCCTCCTTTGGAGCTAAAATATACTCTTCTGGTGGGATCTGAAGCTCCTTCTCAAGAAAGCACCACATCACTTTATCTTCATCAAATTTTACATCCCTTCGCACAACTTTCGTTCTCAGGGATGGCAAGTACACAAGTTAGTTGTGGGGAGGTTATGTGTAACCCATAAATACCCCCAATTTTTTTGTCAGCTCTAGCTTCTTCCTTGATTATTTGGAGACATGGAAGTATACAAAGGATCCAAAAATCTTGAAGTGTGACACATTCAAATTTCTCCCCGAGCAAGCCTCCTCTGATGTAATCATGCCAAAAATCAAATGAGGAATTCGATTCTACAAATATATTGTTGTGTTGTATGCTTTGGGCACAAGTACAGATTTAGGCCTTGGTCATTCAACATCGCCCTTGCTACTCCCACAATGATACAATTATTTCTCTCAACCACCCCATTCTTTTGTGGGTTGTGGGGTGTTTTAAACTCTCATCAAATGCCTTATTTTCACAAAACGTTTTAAAGTCATTCGACACGTACTCACCTCCATTTCCACTCCTAAGATACTTCACCTTCTTGTTGGTTTATTTCTCAACTGGTGCCTTGAATTCTAAGAACTTGGAGAATGTATCATCTTTCTTTTGCATGAAGAAAATCTAACACTTCTGTGATAAGTCATCAATAAAAATGAAAAAAATATTTGTGTCTGAAAGTGGAGGTTGTCGAGAAAGTTCCATAGACATCAGATTGGATCATTTCTTGGACTGCATGTGCTTTGTTGTCCCGATCATGGAAAGTGGATTTTGTGTACTTCCCTAAAGTACATCCTTTGCATACATAATGTTGCTCAAGTGATCCTTTGGGGAGGCCTATGGTTATACATTTCATGATATTCAAAGCACCATGATGCAAATGGCTAACTCTTCTATTCCAAAGTTTGTTGACATCACGACTATGCACCTACTCCTCCTTTCTGCTCAATGCAGCACAATATTCCACATCTAGCTTGTACAATTTCTTCACACAAACCTCAATATTCTTCACCTGTCCCATGGCTATGTGTCTCAGGAATGTCTTTCCTTTGCTGAAGATCACATAATAACCACGGTATTCCAAAACTACAATAAAGACAAGATTTTTCTTTAGGCCCAGAACGTACTTGACATCCTTGAGCCTAAAAGGGGTGCTCGACTCCCTATGAAAGGTGATTATACTAATCCTGGCCGTAATGTAACTTCCATTTCCCCCCATATCAATCTTCATCTGCAAGTCTTTCTCCTCCAGATCATTGAAAAAATATCTATTCTGCATCATGTGGAACGATGAACTTGAGTCCAAGTACCACACGCTCCCCATCACTGTGATGGCCATGCATGCAATGAGCGTAAAGTAAAGCTCGAACTGCGAAGCTAAGGCTTCAAACACTTCTCCTCCTGAGGTATTATTGCTTGTCTTCTTGTGTGGAAACTTCATGGCACAGTTCTGAATTCATGACAATGGAAGCATTTAATTTTTGAAAAATATTCCTTCTTTCCCCCTTGATTGGATTCTGGTTTGGATTGGGATTTCTTACCTTTTCCCTTCTTTTCCTTTCCAGCCAATATAAATTTTTCTTCATCCTCACCCTTGTATGAAGTCCCATCTCTGGTATTCCACCTTATTTATTCCTATACCAAATCGAACCATAAGTGCTCCCAATTTAGTAGTTTCTCCCTCCCATTCACTGAATCTTGATAGTTTTGCCAGCTCTTGGGAAGGCCCAGAAAGGCTAGGCTTACCAAGTCTTCTTCAGGGACATTAATACCGACCCCACCAAGTTCATCACAACATTGTGTAAAATTGCTCAGATACCACGAAATTATGTCATTCGTCTGTATCTTGATACTTCGAATTTTATGCTTGAGTCCCAGCTTCCTGTGGTCACTATTATTCTCGAAAAATTTTGTCAGTGCTTTCCACATCACGAACGAATTTTATTTTACATGGATATTTGAGACAATGTGATCCTATACTCCCTCTAATATGATTATCCTCGCTCTGGATACATATTTCTTCCACTGGGCACGGTTCTAGGTATCAGATTTCGGTGGTTGTGCAACATTTATCTTAATGTATTCTAGCAGTCCATTTTCATCCAATACTGCCTCCATGCGATCCTTCCATGCAACAAAATTAGAGGTGCCTTTCAAGGTATACTCTAGCCTTAGTCCATTAAATTTCATCTTATCAACTTTGAATAAATCCTGCAACTCTGATATTTAGATTCAAACTGTTGAGATTAAACAAGATGATGAGCTTAGTGAAAAGAGTTGCCTTCACTAAGTGGGCCTGCACGCTATTTTTGGCGCAAAGTCTATTTTTAGACTATGTCAATTTTTAGACATGTCGATCATATTCTATGAGTTGCAGGATGCTATTTGTGGATGGTTGGTCAAGTTGGAAAAATAGATGGACTTCTATTTTTAGACATATTGGGCGGAATCTATTTTTAGATTTCTAGTCTAAAAATAGATATGTCGAATATTATTAGCTTTTAATAATATTTAGACTCTAAACATTATCTTATTCTCTTGGATCACTTCATTTAAGTGCACAGATGTGGCACATGAGCTGACAGAAGGAATTACACTATTCTTGAGGGTTTATTGGAGCTAATTCATGGAGGACTTCAGTTAGAACTCATGTGACAAAGTTTGGTGGAGTTGTGTTCAGTTTAACTCAGTTAGACACAGTTGAGCTAGTTGTATCTAGTCTAACTGATTGATACACTAGTGAGAGTGGTGTGAATTAATTAATAATTAGTTCACTAAATATTAACTCATTAATCAACTGAAGAATACATCAGTTGACTACAGTGCATGGACAGTTTCAGTGGAGACCAGTGGAGAGATAGGTGAAAGGGCAAGATGACTATCAGTTGTGACTATAGTGATGCATTGATTGCATCCAACACTCATTGGATATGCCAATGATGATTGCGTAGTGCAATCCAGGTGGATTCGAGTTCATTTAGAGCCATTCTTCAGCAGGGATTGCGTAGTAGAGGCAGGCTAGCAGGTGACAGAGATCGGTGCATGGATTTGCTAGATCGGACTTGATTAGTGTGTAGCGATTGTATTGTACTGAGAGCTTGACATGTTCAGCTTTGTATGAGGATTGTTACATGATCTCTATGACATATATTATATACAGATAGTTGGGGTTTTTAGCTTCAGGATTTCCCATTAAATCACTGTGTTAATGTGTGTGAATTTTTATGGTTTCATGTGTGCATTGCAATTGATTTAATTTCCGCATGTCATGATGATAAATGGTGGAATAGATTTTGTATTGTGCATGAAGTTAAAATAGTGTCTGATCAGGAGAATCTTGGATATATAACACATAAGTTATATAATTTTTATATGGTATCAGAGCATTTGATCATTGGAGCAGATTGCAATTATTGAAGCTGTTGAGTTTTGTGCTGGTGGAATTCGAATTTGCAGCAGTGTTTTCTTGGTGTCGAAGTTGAGCATTCATTGAAATGTATTTCAACGGATTGCGGTTGGAGTATTCCCTTGAGGGAAACTCAAATTATATTGCATGGAAGGACAGGATGGAGGCGGTGTTGAATGATAATGGGTTGAAGGAGTTCATAGATGCAGAAATTCCAAAACATGCTTCTAGCGATGCAACGCACATGACACATGGCAAAAAAAGACAAAAAAATGTCGAAGGATTCTATTGGAAGGTGTGAAGGATCACATAGTGTCTAGCCTTCATGGTAAAGCTTCTCCATTCTTGATGTGGAAAGCTTTGACAGACTTGTTCCAAAGAAGAAGCGACCAGAGGAAGTTGGCGCTTAAAGACAAGCTTAGAAAAATAAAAATGGAGAAAGGCGAAAGTATACCCAAGTACCTCACGAAGTTTGTCCAGTGCAGGGATGAGCTGGGAAGTGTGGGGGTTACTGTAGATGAAGAGGAATTGGTGATCTTGGCTCTCCTTGGGATTTTTAAGAGTTGGCATAGCTACGAGGACTCTGTCAATGGCTGGGAGAAACTGCCAGCACGAGAGAGACTTTGGTCGGATCTTGTGCAAGAGGAGATAAGGTGGGGTACTAGGGATGGATCTTCATCAAAGAATGAAGATGAAGAAAATTGCGCTTTGGCTGCCAAAGCAAGGAAAGGGAAGGGAAAGAAAAATCCTTCTCGATATGGTGCAAAAGGCAAGAAGTAGGACTTGTCCAAGGTGAAGTGATTTCACTGTCACCAACACGGACATTACGCCACTAATTGTCCATAGAAGAAGAAAAATAAGCAGGCTGCCAGATCTGCAGTTGGAGAGGCCTTAGCCTTGCAGTTTGAGCTGGATTTTTTTCTGATCGCATGCTTGGTGTCAAGTGTGATGGGATCAATGTGGTTTCTTGACAGTGGTGCATCTTTCCATATGACCGGAGACAAAGATTTTTTTACTGATCTGGATGAGAAGGATCTTGGAGTGCACATCGAGATGGGCGATGATGGTAGATACAGTGCAACTGGTATCAGGACCATTTCCTTTGAGAGGGAGTATAGTAAACCTTTCATATTGAAGGATGTCATGCATGTTCCAGGATTGAAGAAGAATTTGATCTCTGTGGCGATGTTGGAAGACAAGGGATATGATGTTGTCTTTAGCGAGGGAAAGGATTTCCTACGCAGTAAGGCAACTGGTCAAACCCAAAGGATAGGGGTTTGAGTTAGGAACCTTTATCAATTGCAGGTAGATGGCTGCACAACAATGGCAGGCAAAGCAGAAGGAGTGGTGAGCCGGGATGAGGGCGAATTGTGGCACAGGAGATTGGGCCATCTTCACCATGGCGCTTTGAAAATTTTGTAGCAGATTTCTACCGGGCTTCCCAAGGGTACACTTGCGTAGTCAGATTAGTGCAAGGGATGTACTTTGGGAAAATTTGTGAAATCCACCTTTCATGAGAAGGATAGTCACGCCACGATGATCCTTGAGAGAATTCACACAGACGTGTGTGGACCTTTATCAGTAGCTTCGACAGCAAAGCACAGGTATTATGTGATATTTGTTGATGACTTTTCTCGTAAGTGTTGGATCTTCTTCATGCAGAAGAAGAGCGAGACATACTCAAAGTTCTGTGAGTTCAAGGCATTGGTTGAGAAAGAGTCGGGGAAGCAGGTGAAGGCTCTAAGGAGCGATAATGGTGGTGAATTCATCTCTGGCGAATTCAAAGACTTTTGTAGCGCAGAAGGAATTCGAAGAGATCTCATAGGGCCTCATAACCCACAGCAGAATGGGGTCATGGAGAGAAAGAACAGAACGATCGTGGGTGCTGCACGAGTGATGTTGATGATCAGGGCCTTCCCATACACTTATGGGCTGAAGCATGCAACACTGCGGTTTATGTGAAAAACCATTGTCCTCATAGAGTACTTGGCATGAGTACACCTGAAGAGGCGTTTTCTAGTAAGAAGCCTGATATTTCTCATTTGAAGATTTTTGGCTCACCTGTTTACATTCATGTGACGAAGGATGCCAGGAAGAAGCTGGAGCCGACCGTAGAGGTTGGGATATTTTTGGGGTACATAGAAACACCCCACAACTATCGTGTGTATTTTCCAGACAGTCAGAAGACTGTTGTGCGACAGGATATCAAATTTCATGAGGAGAAAGCCATGAAGTTGTCGCTTGAGAGGGAGCTACACTTGCATGCAAATGAGGAGATACTAGTTCCTAAATATGAGCCTCAGGATGTGGATTAGCCATAAGAGGAGGTTCATGGAGTGGAAGAAACCACTCATGCAGCGCCAAACATCAGAGGGCGAAAGTGCACTACAGAAGTTGAGCGACTGAATCTTTATGCAGCGCAAAATGTAGGAGCACCTACATCACAGTGCAGATAGAGACTGTCACCTGACTGATTTACTGGATACATGGCTCTGATGAGCAAGTGTATTGTGACGGAGCCATCCTGTTTCGAGGAAGCTGTGGAGGACCCTGCATGGGTAGATGCCATGGTGGAAGAGTATGATTCGATTGTCAGAAACAGTGCATGGGACATTGTCCCAAGGCCGGAAGGGAAATCAGTGGTAGGTTCGAGATGGATCTACAAAGTGAATCAAGCTACTGACAGGAGCATCGAGAAGTACAAGGCAAGATTTGTTGCCCGGGTCTTCTCACAGATCGAGGGGATCAACTATGAAGAAACCTTTGCACATGTCGCAAGGTATTATTCCATACAGACCATCCTTGCTCTCTCAGCGCAGATGGGTTGGCACATTCATCAGATGGATATGAAGACTGTGTTCCCCAACGGAGTCATTGAGGAGGAGGTGTACATAGAGCAGCCTGAAGGATTCAAAATCTTCAACAGCGAGTCGCATGTGTTGTAGAAAATTTGAATAACTGATATGTTATCCACCGAGATTCTCCTGATCACACACTATTTTATCTTCATGCACAATATAGAATCTCTTCTACCATTGATCATTACATGCGGAAATAAAATCAATTGCATGCGCACATTAAAACCATAAACAATCACACATATGAACACAATATTTCATGGGAAATATTAAAGCTGAAAACTCCAACTATCTGTATATTATATGTCATAGAGATCATGTAACAATCATTGTACAAAGCTCCTCACAACCTCTTAGCACAACCTCCAATTGCTACACACTAATATAGCTAGATCTAGCAAAACACATGCTCCAATCTCTGCCACCTGATAGCCAGCCTCTATTGCGTAATCAATGTTGTAGGATGGCTCATTAAATAACTTGAACCACCTGGCTTGTACTGCACAATCCTCATGGGGTTCTCCAATCACTGTGTGTTGAAAATATGCAACAGTATAGTCACAACTGATAGTTAACCTACTCTTTCACCTATCTCTGCACTGGTCTCCATTGAAACTGTCCATGCACTGAAGTTAATTGATGTATTCTTTAGTTGATTAATGAGTTTATAATTAGTGAATTAATTAATAATCAATTCACACCACTCTCACTAGTGTATCAATCAGTTAGACTAGATACAACTAGCTCAACTATGTTTAGCTTAGTTAAACTGAACACAACTCCATTAACTTCCTCAATCAACTCCACCAAACTCTCTCACATGAGTTCTAACTGAAGTATCCATGCAATAGCTCCACTTAACCCTTAGGAATAGCGTAATTCCTTCTGTCAGCTCTTGTGCCACATCTATGCACTTAACTGAAGTGCTCCAAGAGAATAAGATAATGTTTATAGTCCAAATATTATTAAGAGCTAATAATATTCGACATATCTATTTTTAGACTGGAAATATAAAAATAGATTCTGCCCAATATGTTTAAAAATAGAAGTCCATATATTTTTCCAACTTGACCAACCATCCACAAATAGCATCCTGCAACTCATAGAATATGATCGACATGTCTAAAAATAGACTTTGCGACAAAAATCACCTGTGTGGGCCCCACCTAGTTTAGGTGATCATTTTCCAACTAGGATCAGGAATGATGTTTCAGGATGCCTCCTTCACTGTTTCTTGTTGCAATCTTCAACACTCCCTCTCAAAAAGAAAGGACTGTCTTTGCATGCGACATGCAACTCCATGCATTCGCCCTGCAACCTTTGCAAGCGCCATGCAACTCCATGCATCTGCTCTGCAACTCTTTCGAAACTGAATAGGCTCCAAACAACTCAATCAGTCTGATGCAACTATCATCAAAGTCTTCGACTTCTGCTGGTACCAACTGCACATGTCTTTAGGAATCACTGCGCTGTTGAACTTTGCACCCATGCACTCTGCACTTGTTGTCAACTCTAAACTGCACTCCAGTATCTGACACTGTCACTTTCATCTGCCTGCATCAATCCAACTAATCATGCTACTGCTGCTCTGTGGGCACCTCGTAGCCAGGTTCAATTCATGAGATCCACACCATCTCAATGAATCCTGCCCATAAATCTCCTCTTGGGATTAATCATGCATGTCGCCCCACCTCTCACCTGGTGGTATAGTTGCATGCACTCCCTCTACCCATCTGGCACAAAATTTCTCTGCATGAGTGGTTGCTCCCACTCCATGATCCTCATATTGTGGTTGCTCCACATCCCGAGGTTCACGCTTACCTACATGAAAAACTTGCTCCCTCTCAAGCATCAATTGCATGTCTTTCTTGCACTTCCCAACAGTAGGAAGCTCCGTAGAAATCTCATCTACATCAAATCTATAAAGATTCTTCTGCATCTTCAGTTGTGGCTGCTCCACAACCTTCCGAGACTGCTTCTCACGCTGCATGTTGAGAGGCTCCCTCTCAACCACTAAGTCACTAACCTCTTCTTTTCTCCTCAAAGCTTTGCATGCATCTTGTACCTCAGTGCATGTAGATTCTTGGCTCGCGCACATTGCAATTTTCCCGCCGTCACAAAATTTTCTAACAAAAGAGCTGATTTTAAATCGATGATATCTCCCTCATATGAGCTCCGATTCAACCGATTTTTTTTTTCAATTTGGGTGTTTTTTCACAAGGAATCCAAATATGCTATTTTTTTTTTAAAAATATTTCACCAAGAATTTCATATATCCTCTGCAAACTTGCGAACCCAAAAATTCTTGCTCTCATTCCATGTAGAAAATCTATAACACAGCTCCGATATCATGTAGAAAATTTGAATAACTGATATGTTATCCACCGAGATTCTCTTGATCACACACTATTTTATCTTCATGCACAATACAGAATCTCTTCTACCATTGATCATTACATGCGGAAATAAAATCAATTGCATGCGCACATTAAAACCATAAACAATCACACATATGAATCACGTATTTAATGGGAAAGCTAAAGCCGAAACCCCAAATATCTGTATATTATATGTCATAGAGATCATGTAACAATCACTGCACAAAATTCCCACAAGCTCTCAAAGACAACCTCCAATTACATACTAATCAAGCTTTGTGATCTAGCAAAACACATGCTCCCATTCTACCCGATAGCCAACTCTACCCCCTAATCAATGCCGTAGGATGGCTCATTAAATAACTTGAACCAACGGCTTGTACTCATGCAATCCTTATGGGCTTCTCCAATTCCTGTGTGCTGCAAATATGCAACAAGATAGTCACAACTGATAGTCACACTGCTCTTTCACCTACCTCTCCACTAGTCTCCACTGAAACTGCCCATGTACTGTAGTTAACTGATGTATTCTTCAGTTGATTAATGTGTTAATAATTAGTAAATTAATTAATAATTAATTCACGCCACTCTCACTAGTGTATCAATCAGTTAGACTAGATACAACTAGTTCAATTGTGTATAACTGAGTTAAACTGAACACAACTCCATTAACTACTTTAACCCACACCAAACTCGTCACATGAGTTTTAACTGAAGTCCTCATGCATTAGCTCCAGTAAACCCTCAGGAATAGCGTAATTCCTTCTGTCAGCTGTTGTGCCTCATCTGTGCACTTAACTGAAGTGCTTCAAGAGAATAAGATAATGTTTATATTCCAAATATTATTAAGAGCTAATAATATTCGACATATATATTTTTAAACTGGAAATCTAAAAATAGATTCCGCCCAATATGTCTAGAAATAGAAGTCCATCTATCTTTCCAACTTGACCAACCATCCACAAATAACATCCCGAAACTCATAGAATATGATCGACATATCTAAAAATAGACATAGTCTAAAAATAGACTTTGCGACAAAAATCACCTGTGTGGGCCCCACCTAGTTTAGGTGATCATTTTCCAACTAGGATCAGGAATGATGATTCAGGATGCCTCCTTCAGTGTTTCTTGTTGCAATCTTCAACAATCCCTCTAAAAAATAAAGGACTGTCTTTGCATGCGACATGAAACTCCATGCATTCGCCCTGCAACCTTTGCAAGCGCCATGCAACTCCATGCATCTGCTTTGCAACTCTTCCGAAACTGAATAGGCTCCAAACAACTAAATTATTCTGATGCATCTATCATCAAAGTCTTCGACTTCTATTGGTACCAACTGCACATGTCTTCAGGAACCACTGCGCTGTTGAACTCTGCACCCATGCACTCTGCACTTGCTGTCAAATCTGAACTGTGCTCCAGTATCCGACACTGTCACTTTGATCTGCCCGCATCAATCCAACTGATCATGCTACTGCTGCTCTGTGGGCACCTCGTAGCCAGGTTCAATTCATGAGATCCACACCATCTCAATGAATCCTTCCCATAAATCTCCTCTCGGGATTAATCATGCATGTCGCCCCACCTCTCACCTGGTGGTATAGTTCCATGCACTCCCTCTGTCCATCTGGCACAAAATTTCTTTGCATGAGTGGTTGCTCCCACTCCATGATCCTCATATTGTGGTTGCTCCACATCTTGAGGTTCACGCTTACCTACATGCAAAACTTGCTCCCTCTCAAGCATCAATTGCATGTCTTTCTTGCACTTCCCAACAATAGGAAGCTCAGTAGAAATCCCATCTACATCAAATCTATAAAGATTCTTCTGCATCTCCAGTTGTGGCTGCTCCACAACCTTCCGAGACTGTTTCTCACGCTGCATGTTGAGAGGCTCCCTCTCAACCACCAAGTCACTAACCTCTTCTTTTCTTCTCAAAGCTTTGCATGCATCTTGTACCTCAGTGCATGTAGATTCTTGGCTCGTGCACATTGCAATTGTCCCGCCGTCACAAAATTTTCTAACAAAAGAGTTGATTTTAAATCGATGATATCTCCCTCATCCGAGCTCCGATTCAACCGATTATTTTTTTCAATTTGGGTGTTTTTTCACAAGGAATACAAATATGCTATTTGTTTCTGAAAATATTTCAACAAAAAATTCATATATTCTCTGCAAACTCGCGCACCCAAAAATTCTTGCTCTCATTCCATGTAGAAAATCTATAACACAGCTCCGATATCATGTAGAAAATTTGAATAAATAATATGTTATCCACCGAGATTATCCTGATCACACACTATTTTATCTTCATGCACAATACAAAATCTCTTCTACCATTTATCATTACATGCGGAAATAAAATCAGTTGCATGCGCAGATTAAAACCATAAACAATCACACATATGAACAAAGTATTTCATGGGAAATATTAAAGCTGAAAACCCAAACTATCTGTATATTATATGTCATAGAGATCATGTAATAATCATTGTACAAAGCTCCTCACAAGCTCTCAGCACAACCTCCAATTGCTACACACTAATCAAGCTAGATCTAGCAAAACACATGCTCCAATCTCTGCCACCTGATAGCCAACCTCTATTGCGTAATCAATGCTGTAGGATGGCTCATTAAATAACTTGAACCACCTAGCTTGTACTTCACAATCCTCATGGGCTTCTCCAATCACTGTGTGTTGCAAATGTGCAATAGTATAGTCATAACTGATAGTTAAACTGCTCTTTCACCTATCTCTACACTGGTCTCCACTGAAACTGTCCATGCACTGAAGTTAACTGATGTATTCTTTAGTTGATTAATGAGTTTATAATTAGTGAATTAATTAATAATTAATTCACACCACTCTCACTAGTGTATCAATCAGTTGGACTAGATACAACTAGCTCAACTATGTTTAGATTAGTTAAACTGAACACAACTCCATTAACTTCCTCAATCAACTCCACCAAACTCTGTCACATGAGTTCTAACTGAAGTATCCATGCAATAGCTCCACTTAACCCTCAGGAATAGTGTAATTCCTTCTGTCAGCTCCTGTGTCACATTTGTGCACTTAACTGAGGTGCTCCAAGAGAATAAGATAATGTTTATAGTCCAAATATTATTAAGAGCTAATAATATTCGATATATCTATTTTTAGACTGGCAATCTAAAAATAGATTCCGCCCAATATGTCTAAAAATAGAAAGCCATCTATTTTTCCAACTTGACCAACCATCCACAAATAGCATCCTGCAACTCATAGAATATAATCGACATGTCTAAAAATAGACATAGTCTAAAAATAGACTTTGCGACAAAAATCACCTGTGTGGGCCCCACCTAGTTTAGGTGATCATTTTCCAACTAGGATCAGGAATGATGTTTCAGGATGCCTCCTTCAATGTTTCTTGTTGCAATCTTCAACATGTGTGCAAGCTCAAAAGAGCGTTGTATGGGTTGAAACAAGCACCTCGTGCTTGGTACACACAGATAGACAGTTATTTCACCAGACTTGGTTTTACCAAGTGTGAGGCGGATCCTAACCTGTACCAGATTGTGGTGGAGGGTAAGTTGCTGATCATTTTAATTTATGTAGATGATTTGATACTAACAGGTGATGAAATTTTGATACACTCATGCAAGGCAGATCTTGCAAAGGATTTTGAGACGAAGGACTTGGGCCTCCTTCATTATTTCCTGGGATTGGAAATTTGGCAGCGGAAGGGTGGACTATTTGTGTCTCAAGGCAAGTATGCTCGAGAGATACTGGAGAAGTTCAAAATGCAAGGTTGCAAGCCTATCGACACTCGTCTTCCTGGTGGTTGGAGGAAAGACGATGCTACATTGGCAGAGGTAGTGGATGCAACTATTTATCGACAGTTGGTTGTTTCGCTCATGTATCTAGTCAATACACGACTAGACATATGCTATGCTGTTAACCAGCTTTCACAAGCTATGGTTAAGCCTACCAAGCTCTTTTGGAAGGCAGGAAAGCATTTCTGAGGTATCTCAGAGGCACATCGGGATATGGATTGTGGTACAGACAGTCGGATGAGGTGAAGCTGCATGGCTTCACGGATGCAGATTGGGTAGGGAGCCCAACGGATAGAAAGAGCACATCTGGAGGGATATTCAGTATTGGGTCTATAGTAGTTTCTTGGTACAGCAGGAAATAGAGATCTGTGGCACTCAGTTCAGTGGAGGGCAAGTACATGGCAACAAGTTTGGCTGCATGCGAGGCTATATGGATGAGGAAGATCCTGGTCGGGTTGTTCGATTCACACATAGATCCTACTGTGATATATTGTGATAATCAGAGTTGCATTAAAATCTCAATTAATATAGTATTTCATGATATATCAAAACATATTGACATCCGGTACCATCATATCAGAGATTGTGTGCAGTGGAAGATCATGTTACTATCTTACATTCCTACGGAGGATTAGGATGTTGATATTCTGACGAAGGCGCTCACCAGGAGCAAATTCGAATACCATAGAGACATGATCGGGGTGGCAGATAATCCCTATCTTGTTGAGAGGGAGTGTTGAGATTCAACAAGATGATGAGCTTAGTGAAAATATTCGTCTTCACTAAGTGGGCCCGCAGGCTATTTTTGGCACAAAGTCTATTTTTAGACATGTCGATCATATTCTATGAGTTGCAGGATGCTATTTGTGGATGGTTGGTCAAGTTGGAAAAATAGATGGACTTCTATTTTTAGACATATTGGGCATAATCTATTTTAAGATTGTCAGTCTAAAAATAGATATGTCGAATATAATTAACTCTTAATAATATTTGGACTCTAAACATTATCTTATTCTCTTGGAGCACTTCAGTTAAGTGCACAGATGTGGCACAGGAGCTGACAGAAGGAATTACGCTATTCCTGAGGGTTTACTGGAGCTAATGCATGGAGTAATTTAGTTAGAACTCATGTGACAGAGTTTGGTGGAGTTGTAGAAGTAGTTGGTGGAGTTGTGTTCAGTTTAACTCAGTTAGACACAGTTGAGCTAGTTGTATCTAGTCTAACTAATTGATACACTAGTGAGAGTAGTGTGAAATAATTAATAATTAATTCACTAAATATTAACTCATTAATCAGCTGAAGAATACATCAGTTAACTACAGTGCATGGACAGTTTCAGTGGAGACCAGTGGAGAGATAGGTGAAAGGGCAAGATGACTATCAGTTGTGACTATAGTGATGCATTGATTGCATCCAACACTCAGTGGAGATGCCAATGAGGATTGCGTAGTGCAAGCCAGGTAGATTCGAGTTCATTTAGAGCCATTCTTCAGCAGGGATTGCACAGTAGAGGCAGGCTAGTAGATGGCAGAGATCGATGCATGGATTTGCTAGATCGGACCTGATTAGTGTGTAGCGATTGTATTGTACTGAGAGCTTGACATGTTCAGATTTGTATGAGGATTGTTACATGATCTCTATGACATATATTATATACAGATAGTTGGGGTTTTTAGCTTTAGGCTTTCCCATTAAATCATTTTGTTAATGTGTGTGAATTTTTATGGTTTCATGTGTGCATTGCAATTGATTTAATTTCCGCATGTGATGATCAATGGTGGAATAGATTTTGTATTGTGCATGAAGTTAAAATAGTGTGTGATCAGGAGAATCCTGGATATATAACACATAAGTTATATAATTTTTACACAAACCTCCTGAGAAACAACTTTGAAGTTCCTGCTCTAATGTGAATCCTACTTCGATACCATGCAAAAATTATGTTGTAGATTTTCAACTTCTCATGAAGTTTTAATAAAAATTAGAAGACACAAACCTACTCTTATGCTTCGTGGATATTAATAAAAAATTTAGAATAAAATTTTTTGACATGTAAGAAGAAATAATAAACATGAAATAAGTACTTTTATTTGGGGAAATAAATCTGATAAAAACCCCAATTCCTCTTGCATTAATCAAATTAATAGAGATGTATTAAAATTTCCTTGTTCAACTGAGCTCACCCTACAAGTGCGCAACTTATCTCTCTGCTCACTGAAGGCCACTGACCCAGACTTAGTCAATTTATACCTTGGCTTGATATCTTATTTCCTTGCACTTTTCCTTGAGGAATTAGGCCCCTATTATTCAGTAAATTCCTCAAATTGAATTTCAAAATTCCTTAGGTTGATCATATGACTGCATGCAACACATGTACACTCAAGACTAGTGTACAATTAATGTTACACTACCTTGGAATCTCCACCAAGATTTGGGAACTCAAATTCTCTACATGCACTTTCTATTTTGGGTTGATTGATCATATAATTGGATGATCACTAAGTTTGACTGAAGTCCCACTACACAACTTGACCCTCCACTAGTTCCTCCAACAGTTAGAACTAGTTTAATTGAAAACAACCTTAGATAACTAACCTTGATTAATACAAATTAGCAATCACACATGATTAACTGAACTCTAACTCCTCCAACTTGAATTTATTGAGTAAATAGGGTGAAACAAGCATTGTCACACAAGTTAACATCATCCAAGTTGTCTGTTGATGTGGAAAGTCGAATTTTATCAATTTAATCAAGGAAAAAATTAAATTGAGAATTTCTTGCTGCATTTTTCAACACAAAACTTCCTTTAATGCAATATGAGCTTTGGTTTAGTCACGTGGAGTAGAATTTATCTTGAATATGCTTTGATGTAATCAATAACTATTGTTTATAACAACATGTTCTTCTTTTTCAGTGTGTCTTTGGCTTATTCCTGTCAACTACTTCTTTATCTGATGTTGGATCTTGTGGAGCACAACAATACCCTCTTTTTCTCTTGTTATTTTTTCTTGCATGGTAGTAGCAAGGTCTTCTATTGTTGGTCCTTATGGATAAATAATAGGGAAATTTGTACTCTATCTCATACTTGGATATCAGAGTGGATTTGAATAAGAGTGGTGAGAGATGATTTTGATGTGTAAAGGTAATTATTTTCTATGTCAAATTTTAAGCACAATAGCATGATCAAGTGTGAAAAAATGACTAGACTAGCTACTTGAAAAACAAGAAAGAAGACACAATGAAGTTGTTGAGAAATTAACTAATGAACTAAGGATGAAATTCAAATGAATATTAAAATTTGATGATATATTATTTTTGAAAATGAATACAATATATAGACTCTCCAGGAGGAAGAACCAATTCAAATTAGGTTTGGATTTCATATGCATGCACTCAAAGTAACTGAAATGCATTTTCCCTAGTTGAAAAGCAAGTTAAAATTAGACTCAGAGACCCAAAAATTAGAAAAATATCCAATAATGGAGTGAAATGGAAATAATTAAAGTATCTAGAAATAATTAATAACTCTCATATGTAAAAAAATAACATATTAAAGCTTAGTTAAATTCCAAACCAGGACTAAAATTCAACTAACAAAGTGAGGAGAGAGAAAATTGACAACTAGTTGCTACAAAGTAGGGAGGAAGTGTGTATTTACTCTAGGAATTCCTATACATGAGGTAGTATGAATTAATGGAGTGGAATTGTCCATGTGATCCTCCAATCAGTGTCTAGTTAGTGCCACATGTCATTCTAGGTGGCACCCCCTACTAAAAATAGAAAACCCTAAAAATTGAAAATGTGTTTAATGATGGGGAATGTCTAACAATGTATGAAAAGTGATCATATATACCCCTAATAATGTATAGAATAGGGTCTAATGATGGAAAGTGTGTATATACTAATGAAATATTAAGTGCAGTGTATCCTAACACCCCTCCTGAAGCCCAAATAGGGAGTATGCTAGTGAATGAGTCTTGAAAAATCACATCCATGTTAGGTACTCATTCAACAACTATGTAAAAAAATTCAACGAGTCTTGGAAATTTTCATCCATTTTAGGTATTCATGAAAAATATTATTGAAGATATAGTATGAGAAATGTGAGGTAAAGAGGGGAAATATAATGGGAAGAAACACAACCCCCCCCACCCCCCCCTCTCCCCCCCTCCCCACCCCAAAAATAAATAAATAAATAAAAATATAATGCATACTATGTCAACTATGCAGTTGCTATGAAGAAGGGATGGTATTTCTGATTAATCCCATCATGAATATATCCTTGAATTTTCTCTATATGATCATAGGATAATCATTTTTTTGTGGTTGAAACTTATACTTGCTAGCAATAACAATGAGATATCATGGCATACCAAAAAATTGAAAACTAGTTCCCTGTGACTTGCAGTTTCACCCACAAACTAAGTAGCTCATTGTAGAGTACGATATTCCCTCTATAGCATGAAATTTAGTTATATAATGGGATGTTGATGGAATTCTAAATCAAATCCTAAAACATTATCCAAGGAGTATTCAAAATGATCTTGAAGATATCCCTCAAAATGAGGTGTTGAAGAAGTTGTTTTAGTAAGACTACTACAAGGTATCAAAGAAGCATGCTTTTGATGTAGCCATATGATTTGAGGAAATTAAGTCCAAAATAAATTTATTAGATGACGAAGAAATAATAGCGAAAATATGATCCATGCCTTGATCCTACATTGGTTGATCTTTAATATACTTCTTGACATTGTTTATAATTTAGTCATCTATATTATGCTTTTAAAGTACTTTTTCCATTAGATAAATTGTCTTCAACATACATTAACTCGCTAGGTGGAATGATATATTGCAATGCATGCACTTTGTTCTCTACTTCTTATATTTTTCTCCCTTGGTATCTTAGTCTCCTTACTAGTGATCTAGATTGGATCATTATATTGTTTGTCATCCATCTCAATTCATT
This sequence comes from Pinus albicaulis, assembly GCA_034641835.2. Taxonomy (NCBI): domain Eukaryota; kingdom Viridiplantae; phylum Streptophyta; class Pinopsida; order Pinales; family Pinaceae; genus Pinus; species Pinus albicaulis. Next base: position 871,109,409 of record CM076572.1, read on the forward strand.
TAGAGTGGAAAAAGTGGAGTAATAAACTCACAGGACCGTTTTTACTGGCGAGACCTAGTTTGGCGAAACGGGGTCTCAAACCTTTTGGGAGAATTTTGAGGAATAAAATGAAATTTTTTGGGGGTAAAACTTTGTCTCTTGGTGTTGTGCCTTTTCATGTTATTCCACACACATAGATATTTCAAATGGTGCAAGAAGTGTGTCAATCAGAGTCTGCATGCAAAAGTTATGCCACTCAGAAGTTGACCTTCCTATTTTCACCACCATGGTTCAAGAGGATGCCACATCATCCCCCATTATTCATTGAAAAAGGGTCTAGACACAGTATTTTGATGTAAATGAATCTAGAAGAGTCTATATTGTAACTCTAGTTAAGAGTTGATGTAGTCAAACTTAATCACTAGTAGGTTATCGAGTTCTGTTATAACTGAGCCGCCAGGAGGAAGAGATATTCCATTGTTTCAAGTGAATTTGTTCCATAGTTGAGAAAAAATATCCAAGAGGGATAGGAGGTAGAGGAAACAGAGACTATTTGTGCACTGTAGTAGCCCACGTGTCACAAGCCATACTTCTTTGTACTTGCAACGATATTTCCAGACAGAGAAAGAGAACGAAGCGACCTCACCTTCTAGTTGAGTTTTCTCACGAAAGGTTTTCCCTGAGCATATATTATTTTTGTTGTGTGTATTTGTGAGATTTTATTTTGCATTCTCTATTTTCTGCATAATTTCCATTTGCATGCATGCACTATTTATAGTAAAATCTACATATATAGAAATTTAATAAAATTTTAATAATGTCGAATTTCAGATTTTATCAGATATGTTGTGGTGAAATGTTGAGTTCAATATCCACGACAGTTTACAGATCAACTAGATTGACATATTTATTCATTTATATGATCGATATCCCTTGTTTTTTGTTTTTATTTCTTATTATCATCCTTTACTATAAGCACATAGGGTGTGGAAGGCTTAAGATCACCAATATGTATGATTTTATTCTACTGATGTATCAAGGACTCAATGAAATCATCCAAATATTTCATCTTCCAATTCCTATATATGTAGAGTTTATCAATATGGAAATAAGACAACAACATAATAATGATGTCCTAGTTTAGAAAGTATACAAGGGATAAGACATTCCTCCTTCCTATCTATCCCACAAGATTTTACCTATGTGATTAGAGTCTTGAAATTGGAGAGGAATTATTGTAGGGTCTCGAAATGGTTCGGATCTGTTATGCAACCAACTCAAAAAATAGAAGAAAATATAGTTCAATGACTTGGAATTCAGCCTCTTTGAGGGGGAAGCCTCCTTTACATTACATAAATGAACAATTCTTGGATGATACAAATGAAAAAACCTTCTTTCTATATATAGGAGTCCAATGGGTCACAATATAAGCCTATCTGACATAACAATAAAAATGTAAGGGCACAATAATACCAATAATGGGATTCTATGGGGCACAATAATAACAATATTGGGACTACATGGACACAACAATAACAATAAGGGGGTTATACTAACCATAAAAATAAGGGGATACACTATTATTATAGGGACCTAGCATGCCACTCTCCTTCAACCAAGTGTTGTCCTTAATGCTTGAGTAGTTCTGGATGCTTCTGTATAAAATTCTCATCCTCCCATATCGAATCATCAGCGGGTAAGTTCTTCCACTTGATGAGATAATTTGAAATTGATCGATTTTGTAGCTGCCGAGTTCTTGTTTCTGTGATTTCTTCAGGTTCCAATATGATTTTTCCTTCTTCGTCAAGTTCTAGAAATATTGTTTGAATTGAGATCTTGTCACCTATAACCTTCTTTAAGCATGAAACATGGAAAATTGGGTGCACTCAGGAAGATGCAGGAAGCTTCAATTTGTATTCCATAATACCAATATATTGCAACACCTTGTAAGGACCATAATACTTTGGTGATAATTTATTATCCTTCTTAGCTTGCTCGAGGGACATTTTTATGTATGGTTGTAGCCGTAAAAATACCCAGTCGTCTACATAAAAACTTCTTTTGCTGCAATGTTGATTTTCTTTTTGTTTCATTCGATTCTGCACCAAATTGTGGTTATCATTTAAGGGTTGGAGAACTTCTTGTTGATTCTCGATGTGATCTTCCACCACTTGAACCTTATAATTTTCTCTTAAATATGATGTGATGGACGGGGGATGATATCCATAAAGTGCCATAATGGGGTCATTTTTGTTGCAGTATGGAAGGAAGTGTTATACCACCATTCAGCCAATGGTAACCACTTGTTCCATTATGTCTGTTTATCATATACAAAGCAACAAAGATATCATTCCAAACATTTGTTCGCTATCTTAGTTTTCCCAGCAAATTGAGAATGATATGATGAGCTATGAGCTAATTGATTACCCAAACAAGAAAATAATTCCATCCAAAAATTTCCTGCAATGATCTTTGGGTTTCCATGTAGCTTTTGAATTGTTTCCATAAATGCAGTAGCAAATGTACTGGCCTTAAATGGATGAGATAATGCACAAAAGTGTGCATACTTGGTAAGTTTGTCAACTACAACCATGATGACAGTATTTCCTTCGGACTTGGGTAAACCTGTGATAAAATCCATTGAAACCTCCTCCCAAAGTTCACTTGGAATGGATAAAGTTTGTAACAGACCTAGGGTCTTAATTGTCTCAACTTTATTTTGTTGGAAAACCAAAAATTTTGCCGCAAAATTTTGAATATCAGATTTAAGGCTATCCCAAAAAAATTCCTTCTTCACCCCGTGGTAAGTTTTTAAAAATCCTGAGTGCCCTCCTAAGGGAGAGGTGTGCAATTCCAAAGGAATATTTTGTTTGAGTTGAGAATTCTTACAAATATATAAGCGATCTTTGTACCATAATGAATCATTTTTCCAGCTAAATGTTTCAGATGTACTAGGATCTTACTGAAAATTTTGAATGGGTGTCCACACCTCTTCATCATTCTTCCATTCATCCCTTTCTTCAATTAACAACTCACTTTGGATATTATAAATGTCATAAAGCAATGCATCCACATCCTCATCCTTTCTCGAGAGTGCATCTGCAACAAAATTTTTCTTCCCTTTTATGTAGATGATCTCAAAGATAATAACCCAACATCTTTGTGACCTATTTTTTTTTCTCTTCTGAAGATAGTCTTTGTTCCAAAAAGTACTTAAGACTATCATGATCATCCTTTCTTGAGAGTGCATCTGCAACAAAATTTTTCTTCCCTTTTATGTAGATGATGTCAAAGATAATAACCCAACATCTTTGTGACCTATTTTTGTTGCTCTTCTGAAGATAGTCTTTGTTCCAAAAAGTACTTAAGACTATCATGATATGTTTTTATCTCGAAGTGTCTTCCCATTAGGTAACGTCGACATTGTTTTAGTGCATGTAGTATTGCCAACATTTCCTTCTCATAAATAGGTTTCTATAGATACTTTCCTTTGATTGGACGACTTTAAAAGAAATGGGTCTTCCTTCTTGTATTAAAACCACACCAATTCCATTTCCCGAGGCATCACATTCCATAATAAAAGTTTTTGTGAAGTGCGGTGTAGCTAAGACTAGTGCTTGGCACATTGTCTCTTTAAGATGTTCAAAGGCCTTATTTTCTTCTAGAGTCCAAGAAAATGCATCTTTATTTAATAATGATGTTAGAGGTGCTGATATTCTCCCATAATTCTTAACAAACTTGCGATAATACCCTGTTAACCCCAGAAATCCTCGAAAATGCTTTATGGTTGTGGGGATTTTCCATTCCTTCATGGATTTAATTTTTTTAGGATCTATCTTAACACCCTCATAAGATACAATATGACCCAAATAATCCACCTCCTGTACTCCAAAGAAACATTTGGAGGTTTTTGCATAGAATTTTTTCTCCTCCAATAGTTTAAACACCCTATCAACATGTTGAACACAATCCTTCCAAGACTTGCTGTAGATTAGTATATCATCAAAAAATACAAACACAAATTTCTAAGGAAGGGTTTGAAAATTGAATTCATTAAACCTTGAAATGTGGAAGGTCCATTAATAAGGCCAAAAGGCATGACTAAGAATTAATAATGACCCTCATGAGTTCTGGTTGCTATTTTTGAAATGTCTTCAGTCTTCATTCTAATTTGATGATATCTAGAATGAAGATCCAGTTTGGTGAAGTAAATTGCTCCTTGTAATTCATCCAATAATTCATAAATGAAGGGGATGGTAAATTTATCTTTAATAGTGAGCTTGTTGAGCTCCTTATAATCCAAACACATATGCCATGATCCCTCCTTCTTGTACACCAATACTACTAGAGCAAAGAAAGAACTTTGACAAGGTTGAATTATATTAGCCTCTAGCATTTTTACAACCATACATTTAATCTCACTCTTTTGAGCATAAGGATATCTGTAAAGCCTGGTGTTTGGAGGAACACTTCTTGGAATCAAATGAATAGCATGATCATGATCATGAATAGGTAGGAGTCATTTGGTAGTGTCAAACACCATGGAATGATTGTCCTATATTTTTTGGAGATCTAGAGAAATATATGGTTTTGATGTTTGAACCTTTAGTGAGCATAATTGTGCAATTAAGCTTCATTTTTATTTCTTCAGAAGATTTTTCATGAAATTAGAGTTGATTATATTTCTCGGCTTCCCTGCGATACCCCGTAATTCAGCATCCTTTCCTTCGGAAAAAAATTCAAGAAAAGTTCTTGAAAATTAAAATCTACCATCCCCAATGATTGTAACCATTGTACTTCTAGTACAACATCAGCACCACCCATTCGAATGGAGAGCATTGGACTATTCAATACATATTACCCCATGGTTAGCTTGATATTATGGCACTTTCCAGAGCAATTTATAGTTCCTCTATGTGAAACCATCACTTGAAACTCTAGTGCTGGGTATAGGAAGTAATTCAATTCCTTGGCTACCTTACAATGAATAAAATTATGGGTACTACTCGAATCAATCAACATTATTATATTTTTCTTCTTGATATGTCCTTCTATCTTGAGAGTTTGAGGAGTCGTAATTCCTTCCAATGCATTACAAGATATGGTAGGATTCATTTCTTCTTCCTTTAGGGTTGGTTCCTGCTGTATATCCTATTCTTTTGAAGTTTCTTGTTCCTTTCCTTCCTTCTCTTCACAATCTATGTAAAATAATTTCTTCTCAGCACACTTATGACATTCAGTGTATTTGCTATCACAACTATAGAAAAGCCCTTTTTCTCTTTTTTCTTCCAATTATTGTGGTGTCAACCTTGTAGGTTGTGGAATTCTAGGAGTAACAACACTTCCATATTTATAGACATGAGTGGTAGGATTCCTTGTTGCCATAATTTTTCTTTCATTTTTTCTTGCCAACCTGAATGCCTTCTCCAATGAATCAGGTTCCCAAAGGAGAACCTCATATTGGATGTTATCCTTTAAAATCCTTATGAATACATCAATCATGTGCTCCTCTGGAATATCATTTACCATTATATTCAATTTTTGGAAGTCCTCAATATGTTCCATCATTGAACCCTTTTGTTTGAGATTTATCAATTTCCTAATGAAGGTGTTTCTCTTTATATCCTCATAATGTGCTATCATTTCCTTCATAAAAATTGACCAAGTGAAATTTTTTTTATGAGAGAAAAGCCATCGATAACATAAAAATGTATTGGGTTCTAAATATAAAGTTGCAATGCATGCCTTTTGCGTGTTTTGCGCATTATGGAGATCAAATTATTGCTCCATATGTAGTATCCATGTTACAAGAGCATTGCCATAAAACTTCCTCATATCAATCTTTGGAATATGGTGGGTCTTCAATCCATCATTAGAGTCTATGAAATAACTATTAACATTTAATTTTCTCTCATCAGGAGTTTCCTCTACTACCTTTTCACCATTAGGAATCATTTCTTGTAGCAACTTTGTCAAACATTCCTTCAAACCATCCATGCCCTATTTTAGATAATTATTCATGTATTCCATGTTTCCTTTTAGTTTTTCTTTTATACCATAGATCTTAGCTTCCATGCCATTCATATTAGCTTCAATTCCTTTCTTAAAACCATCCATTTTAGCATCCATTTCATTTTTGGCTACTGTTTGCGAGAGCGAAATTTGTTGCACTTGGTCTCGTAATTTTGATATATCATGTTGCACTTCTTCCTCTTCATGCGTCATAGTAGAGATTTATGAGGGCTTAATGGGAGTGGAATTATTTTTTGGAAGCATTATAGAACCCAATAATGATAACAATGCTTCAATATTCCCTTGGAATCACTTCAAACTGTTTTTTCAAACAAAAGTTATGCAACTTTTTAAAAAAAATACACACATTTTTCTTGTTTTTAGGAGCTCGATCTTGAAATGATTGTAACTTTTTAATTTTGGATCTCCAAGATCTGAACTTTGGTATTATGGTATCCCTCTAAGTCTTCATTCCAATGCCACAGGTCAGACCTATGGATTCTTCAAGGAAACATTATTCCCTATCTCCCACAATGCCCTAATTATGGACTAGTTCAGGAGAGAAAACTTCTACGATGTGCCACGTGTCACTGTTTCGACTTTCAACTCTGAAAGCGATATACAAGAAACTAAAGTACGTGCAATTTCAATTTTTTTTACATAATTCCAATCTGATGCCTGAAATGAAAGTTATGATAATTTTACCTTGGTTACTTGTTTGAGATGAAGTTCTAAAGCCTGCAACAACCCTAACTTCCTTAGATCATATCTCCAAAAATATAGTGACCAAGATCTGAAATTATTACACAAAGTTCCTCAGGGCTTCAAATCAAATGGGTTTTTTTATAGCTTGTGAACCTTTGTAGAAAAAAAATTATAGCGAAAATTCCAGCATGACCTGTTTGCAATAGCGAAACCCTAGAATCCAAAGCTCTAATACCAAATGTTATGCAACCAGCTCACAAAATAGAAGAAAATATAATTCAACGACTTAGAAATCAACCTCTTCGAGGGGGAAACCTACTTTACATTACATAAATGAATAATTATTGGATGATGCAAATGATAAAGTCTCCTTTCTATATATAAGAGTCCATTGGGTCACAATATAATCGTAACCGACATAACAATAATAATGTAAGGGCACAACATTAACAATAGTGGGCTTCTATGGGGAAAAATAATAACAATATGGGGAATACATGTGCACAACGATAACAATAAGGGGGCTATAGTAATAATAACAATAAGGGGATACGCTAGTATTATAGGGACCTAACATGATCTAGAGTAATCAACTCATTCTCTAGTTCTGATGTCCCTTCAATTCATCTAACTTACCAAATAATCCCTCTAATTTTGTCTAAACTTCATTAGGTTTTGAGCATGACTCAACATGAAAGAGTAGACCTTGGGAGGTATAAATACAAAGTATTTAATAGGCTATATCCATCCCGTTGAAGTATTTCAATTTCTTTATGACTAATGTAGGCTCAAATTTAGTACCCAATGTAATCATATGGATTCCCTTACTACAAAACGATAGAAGGATATTTGTATTACATGTCATTTTTTCACCATTAGGAAAATTACTGTCGTTCCAGATCTCTCGTTATCTGATGAAGTGTCCAGGCATTCCCCTACAATGTTGGAAGCAAAAAATCCTAAAGAAAACAAGAATCCTGGATTACATTGCTTAAAAACCCATTTTCAAGCACTTGCACAGCTTCCCTAGCCATTGCATGCAAAAGCGCAATTTTGACCATTGTGGCCTGTGAAATTCTGCACTCTGTCTTCCACTAGAAACTATGAAAATCTCTTAATGTGGGTAAAAATAAAAAGTGATTTCTAGAAGCCTTGTTGGAGGAATATTTATCAATCAAAAGGCCTCAAGCCCCTACATACTTGGGCCTCATCCCTTGGTTCATGAATAAAACTACCTCTCTTTGTGGAACCCTAAGCCCTCTCTTTATGGGTCTCATCCCTTAGAAAGAGGATCTCAAACCTCCTCCTTTTGGTCTATACATTCAACACAGACCAAAGGGCTGAGAGGATTTTTAGAATGTAAACTTATGTTGCCAAATTAGAGTTGAAGTATTGTCACCTAAGGTGAGGATTGGAGATCATTGGGAAGAGGATTACATCATCAAGGCTAAGGTTGTATTGATCCTTGTTCAAAATCAATACAAGAAGTTGTTTCTTTCCTATTTGCACTTGTTATGATGCTTTTTGAAAAAATCCTTGATATTTTTCATAGTTTATAACTGAATATGGGATTAATATTATGATATGAGCTATGTTTCAACTTCCATTCAATTCATGGTTGACTCTTTATCTACATTATTATTGTATTCCTCATTTGTTTATGTTCATGAAAATGTTCTCTTGAAGTAGTGAGGAAGAGCTTTTGAAAGTATGGAAAGGAAATCTAGAGAATTTCGTAGAGAGGTAAGAGATTCTTGTACATTTCATATATCACGTTTTAGTTGTAGATTAAGGAAATGTAGTAGCTACTTGTTTGTTTGTTTCTAGATTTATCTTTGAACCTAGAGAGATCACTCTTGACCATAAGAGGGATTTATCTTCCATAACAAATTGGCAACCATACTGGGGAACAATTTATTCTTCATCATCTCCTCTTGTGACTTTTAAATCTCTTTCTGTATCCTTATCTAACCGTGCTTTGGATATTGAAAGTTTTTATTTTATGGACTTAAATTGGATTTTTTTTTATGTTTTATTAATTTTTATTGGCTTGCACACTGTCCCTTTAGCAACAGTTCCTAGATCTACCCACGTAGTCTTTAGCAATAATGCGGTTGCATACTAAATTCAACTGGTTTCCTGCAAAAGTATTTTGATTTTTTTTTTTAAATTAGGTTTTTCATTTGCTGAGTCCAGGAAATTTTGATTACTATGCTTTGTTGGATTTGTTTACATTCTTGGAAAGTAGATTTCTATTCGATTGGATGTTGAAGATTGTCTTCTTGAAAAACTCTTCATCTTTGCAAATTAAGGTTGGAAAGTTGATATAATAACTTGTTGATTTATCAAAAGAGGGATTGGTAATTGTTGAGATAACGTTTTCCTATTTTTCTTCTCCCAAAGATCATATTTAGCATTTGTTTTACTTTTTTGTAAAATATCATTATATTGATGAAAGATAGTGTTTTTCAAACTTAAGTATGTTTCATTTGTAAAATTGCTTCTTTTGATTCAATTGAAATCAAGAGTTGTTGTTATTGTTAGGAGTGAAGTATTTCAAAATCATAATTTTTATAGTCTTATATTCATGATATTCAATGAAAGATTTATCTTAAGGTTTTGTTGGTTTTGTTTTTACATTTAGAAATTTTTTGAGTGTTTTATGTGTTATCACTCAGAAAAAGTGAAACATTATTTGACATGGTCATAGAGTTCATTTGTCACAAGTTGGTATAGGAAAATTTAAATTTTTTCATCTTTAACCTATCCTAAGGTTCAAAACCACCTCCATATAGGTCACATCATGTCTCATAAGTCATCATTAGGTGTCAGATTCCATCTCCCAAGCATTTAAATCCAAAAAGGACACTTTAGCCAATTTTTCCTCTTTTCGTAGCGTTTTACACTGTAAAATAGCAGTTTTCGCTACGAAACTGCCTAATAATTTTGTAGCAAAACTTTCAGAAAATGAACTAGCCACGCTACGAAAAATAGTTTTTCTGTCTGTCTTTGTCAAATCCAGTGAAAGGTGTCATTTCATGATTAGAGGAGATAGGGTGGATGTTAGGGTTATTTCAAAGGTACAAGGTCATGCTTGAGGTCATCATTACCTTTTTTTATCATGCACGAGTCATGTTTAGGGCATGAGTTGTCATCGAAACCATAAAAAATTACCCAATTGAGTCTATTTGTCATTCTCTATTTTATCCTTGCATGTTATTGAGTTGTTGGAGAGTTGCTTCACCAAGCCAAGATGGTTGCTGCCATTTTCAAAAGTTGTAGGTGTCACTAATCAAGCGAGGCTGAGAAGATATAAATTCACCATGGCTGCAAGAAAGAAGACTAATAAAGGTGGTCACTTCCTCAGATATGAACCCATGGACATGAATTTTTTGAATGAAGACACAACTACCTTGGAAGTGTTCAGAAGAACAAGTTTCTTACAATTCTGTCAAATATTGCAAGGGTGCCATTTATAGGTTTCTAAGGAGTTTGTTATCAGTTTCAATGGGACAAATTCAAAGGTGGGAATGTTAAACCTCACAGTAACACCAGATACCATTGCAGCAGCAACAAGAATCCCCAGGGGAGGGGAAAAGTGGTTCAAAGGCATCAAGTTCACCATGCCGGAATGTAAATAATTTATCAAGCCAGATCATAGTGAAATTGATCTCACAAATGCTATCCCAAGGAGCTACATGAAAGACAATTTCTCAAAGCTGTTGCTAATTATTCAGAAGTACTTCACCTGTGAAGGGAGGTTTCACATGGTCTATGTAGAAATTTGAATAACTGATATATTATTCACCGAGATTCTCCTGATCACACACTATTTTATCTTCATGCACAATACTGAATCTCTTCTACCGTTGATCATTACATGCAGAAATAAAATCAATTACATGCGCACATTAAAACCATAAAAAATCACACATATGAACACAGTATTTCATGGGAAAGCTTAAAGCTGAAAACCCCAACTATATGTATATTATATGTAATAGAGATCATGTAACAATCATTGTACAAAGCTCCTCACAAGCTCTCAACACAACCTCCAATTGCTACACACTAATCAAGCTAGATCTAGCAAAACACATGCTCCAATCTCTGCCACCTGATAGCCAGCCTCTATTGCATAATCAATGTTGTAGGATGGATCATTAAATAACTTGAACCACCTGGCTTGTACTGCGCAATCCTCATGGGCTCCTCCAATCACTGGTAGTTGCAAATATGCAACAGTATAGTCACAACTGATAGTTAACCTGCTCTTTCACCTATCTCTGCACCGGTCTCCACTGAAACTGTCCATGCACTGAAGTTAACTGATGTATTCTTTAGTTGATTAATGAGTTTATAATTAGTGAATTAATTAATAATTAATTCACACCACTCTTCACTAGTGTATTAATCAGCTAGACTAAATACAACTAGCTCAACTATGTTTAGATTAGTTAAACTGAACACAACTCCATTAACTCCTCAATCAACTCCACCAAACTCTCTCACATGATTTTTAACTGAAGTCTCCATGCAATAGCTCCACTTAACCCTCAGGAATAGCGTAACTCCTTCTGTCAGCTCCTGTGCCACATCTGTGCACTTAACTGAAGTGCTCCAAGAGAATAAGATAATGTTTATAGTCCAAATATTATTAAGAGCTAATAATATTCGACATATCTATTTTTAGACTGGAAATCTAAAAATAGATTCCGTGCAGTATGTCTAAAAATAGAAGTCCATCTATTTTTACAACTTGACCAACCATCCACAAATAGCATCTTGCAGCTCATAGAATATGATCGACATGTCTAAAAATAGACTTGCGCCAAAAATAGCCTGCGGGCCCACTTAGTGAAGGCGACTCTTTTCACTAAGCTCATCATCTTGTTGTAATCTCAACACTCCCTCTCAACAAAATAGGGATTATTTTCCACCCTATCCCCCACCTCTCGTGTATTCGAATTTTCTGGTGAGCGCCCACAAAGATACGCATCCTGATCTTCCGTAGGAATGTACTAAAGCAACATGATCTTCCGCCGCACACAATCTCTGATATGATGATACCGATCCATGAAGCCATGCCACCTCAACTCATCCTCCTGTCTGTACCATGATCCATATCCCGATGTGCCTTTGAGATATCTCAATACATGCTTTCCTACCTTCTAGTAGAGCTTGGTTCGCTTAACCATAGCTTGTGAAAGCTGCTTAACAACATAGCATATGTCGGGTCGTGTATTGACCAGATACATAAGCGACCCCACCAACTGTCGATAAACAATGGAATCCACTACCTCTGCTGAAGTAGCATCCTCCTTCCTCCATCCACCAGGAAGAGGAGTATCAACAGGCTTGCAACCATGCATGTTGAACTTCTCCAGTATATCCCAGGCATACTTGCCTTGAGAAACAAACAGTCCATCACTGCGCTGCCAAATTTTGAATCCTAGGAAATAATGAAGGAGGCCCAAGTCCTTCATCTCAAACTCCTTTGCAAGATCAACCTTGCATGAGTGTATTAATAGTTCATCACCCGTCAAAATCAAATCATCTACATAAAGTACAATGATCAACAACTTACCCTCCACCACAAACTGGTATAGGTTTGGATCCGCCTCACTCTTGGAGAATCCAAGTCCGGTGAAATAACTGTCTATCCGTGTGTACCAAGCACGAGGTGCTTGTTTCAACCCATACAATGCTCTCTTGAGCCTGCACACATGCGACTCGCTGCTGAAGATCTTGAAACCTTCGGGCTGCTCTATGTACACCTCCTCCTCAATGAATCCATTGAGGAACGCATTCTTCACATCCATCTGATGAATGTGCCACCCCATCTGCGCTGAGAGAGCAAGAATCGTCTGTATGGAAGAATACCTTACGATAGGTGCAAAGGTCTCCTCATAATCAATCCCCTCAATCTGTGAAAAGCCTCGGGCAACAAATCTTGCCTTGTACTTCTCCACACTCCCGTCAGCTCCTTGCTTCACTTTGTAGATCCATCTCGAACCCACCACTGATTTCCCTTCTAGCCTTGGGACAATCTCCCATGCACTGTTTCTAACAATCGAATCATACTCTTCCACCATGACATCTACCCATGCGGGATCCTCCACAGCTTCCTCGAAAGAGGATGGCTCTGTCACGATACACTTGCTCATAAGAGCCATGTATCTAGTATACCGGTCAGGTGACTGTCTCTGTCTACGCTATGATGTAGGTGCTCCTACAATCCTCTCTGCATCTTGAGCCAATCGCTCAGCTTCTGTAGTGCGCTTCCACCCTCTGATGGTTGGTGCTGCATGAGTGATCTCTTCCACTCCATGAACCTCCTCTTGTGGCTGATCCACATCCAGAGACTCATCCTTAGGAACTAATAGCTCCTCATCTACATGCAAGTGTGGCTCCCTCTTAAGCGAACACTTCATGGCTTTCTCCTCATGAAATTTGATATCCCGTCGCACAACGGTCTTGCGAATGACTGGAAAATACACACGATAGTTGTGGGGTGTATCAGTTTACCCCACAAATATCCCAACCTCTATAGTCAGCTCCAGCTTCTTCCTGGCATCCTTCGTCACATGAATGTAAACAGGTGAACCAAAAATCCTCAAATGGGAAATATCAGGCTTCTTACTAGAAAATGCCTCCTCGGGTGTACTCATGCCAAGTATCCTGTGAGGACAATGGTTCTGCACATATACTGCAGTATTGCATGCCTCAGCCCACAAGTGTATGGGAAGGCCTTGATCATGCAACATCGCCTGTACAACACCCATGATTGTTCTGTTCTTCCACTCAGCAACCCCATTCTGTTGTGGGTTATGAGGTGCTATGAGCTCTCTTCGAATTCCTTCTGCACTGCAAAAGTCCTTGAATTCGCCAGAGATGAATTCACCACCATTGGCGCTCCTAAGAGCCTTTATCTGCTTCCCCGATTCTTTCTCAACCAGTGCCTTGAACTCATAGAACTTTGAGTATGTCTCGATCTTCTTCTGCATGAAGAAGATCCAACACTTACGAGAAAAATCATCAACAAATATCGCATAGTACCTGTGCTTTGCTGTCGAAGCTACTAAGAAAGGTCCACACATGTCTATGTGAATTATCTCAAGGATCGTCGTGGCGCAACTATCCTTCCCATGAAAGGTGGATTTCACAAATTTTCCCAAGGTACATCCCTTGCACCGATCTGACTGCGTAAGAGTACCCTTAGGAAGCCCAGTAGAAATCTGCTGCAGTATCTTCAAAGCTCCATGGTGAAGGTGGCCCAATCTCCGGTGCCACAAATTGCCATCATCCCGGCTCACCACTCCTTCTGCCTTGCCTGCCATTGTTGCGCAGCCATCTACCCGCAATTGATAAAGGTTCTTAACTCGAACCCCTATCCTCCGGGTCTCACTATTTACCTTACTGCATAGGAAAGCCTTTCCCTCGCTAAAGACAAAATCATATCCCTTGTCTTCTAACATCACCACAGAGATCAGATTCTTCTTCAATCCTGGAACATGCATCACTTCCTTCAATAAGAAGGGTTTACCAGACTCCCTCTCAAAGGAAATGGTACCGATACCGGTCGCACTATATATACCATCATCACCCATCTCGATGTGCACTCCAAGATCTTTCTCATCCAGATCAGTAAACAAATCTTGATCTCCTGTCATGTGAAAAGATGCACCACTGTCAAGAAACCACACTGAACCCATCACACTTGTGACCAAGCATGCGATCAGTGAAAAATCCAGCTCAACCTTCGAGGCTAAGGCCTCTCCAGCTACAGATCCAGCAGCCTTCTTATTTTTCTTCTTCTGTGGACAACTAGTGGCATAATGCCCGTGTTGGTGACAGTGAAAGCACTTCACCTTGGACATGTCCTACTTCTTGCCTTTCGCACTGGATTGAGAAGATTTCTTGCTCTTCCCTTTCTTTGATTTGGCAGCCAAAGTGCAATTTTATTCATCAAATTTCTTTGATGAAGATCCGTCCCTGGTACTTCGCCTTATCTCCTCTTGCACAAGATCCGACCAAAGTCACTCCCATCCTGGCAATTTCTCCTGACCATTGACAGAGTCCTGATAGGAATGCCAACTATTCGGAAGCCCAAGGAGAGCCAAGCTCACCAAGTCCTCGTCATCAATAGTAACCCCCACACTACCCAACTCATCCCTGCATTGGACAAACTTCGTGAGGTACTTGGGCATACTGTTGCCTTTCACCATTTTTATGTTTCTGAGTTTATCCTCGAGCGCCAAATTCCTCTGGTCGCTCTTGCTTTGGAATAAATCTGTCAAATATTTCCACATCAAGAATGGAGAAGCTTTACCATGAAGTCTGGACACTATGTGATCCTTCACACCTTCCAAAAGAATCCTTCGACACTTTGCTGTCTTCTTTTGCCATGCGTCAAGTATGGCAACATCACTAGAAGTAGGTTTTGGAATTTCTGCATCTATGAACTCCTTCAATCCATTGTCATCCAGCACCGCCTCCATCCTATCCTTCCATGCAATATAATTCGAGCTTCCCTCAAGGGAATACTCCAATCACAATCCGTTGAAAGACATCTCAACTTTGACACCAAGAAAACACTACTGCAAATTCGAATTCCACCAGCACAAAACTCAACTGCTTCAATGTTTTGCAATTGCTCCAATGATCAATATCGCTTTCATACCATGTAGAAATTTGAATAACAGATATATTATTCACCGAGATTCTCCTGATCACACACTATTTTATCTTCATGCACAATACAAAATCTCTTCTACCATTGATCATTACATGCGGAAATAAAATCAATTGCATGCGCACATTAAAACCATAAAAAATCACACATATGAACACATTATTTCATGGGAAAGCTTAAAGCTAAAAACCCCAACTATCTGTATATTATATGTCATAGAGATCATGTAAAAATCATTGTACAAAGCTCCTCACAAGCTCTCAGCACAACCTCCAATTGCTACACACTAATCAAGCTAGATCTAGCAAAACACATGCTCCAATCTCTTCCACCTGATAGCCAGCCTCTATTGCGTAATCAATGCTGTATGATGGCTCATTAAATAACTTGAACCACCTGGCTTGTACTGCGCAATCCTCATGGGCTCCTCCAATCACTGGTTGTTGCAAATATGCAACAATATAGTCACAACTGATAGTTAACCTGTTCTTCCACCTATCTCTGCACTGGTCTCCACTGAAACTGTCCATGCACTGAAGTTAACTGATGTATTCTTTAGTTGATTAATGAGTTTATAATTAGTGAATTAATTAATAATTAATTCACACCACTCTTCACTAGTGTATTAATCAGTTAGACTAAATACAACTAGTTCAACTATGTTTAAATTAGTTAAACTGAACACAACTCCATTAACTCCTCAATCAACTCCACCAAACTCTCTCACATGAGTTCTAACTGAAGTATCCATGCAATAGCTCCACTTAACCCTTAGGAATAGCGTAATTCCTTCTGTCAGCTCCTGTGCCACATCTATGCACTTAACTGAAGTGCTCCAAGAGAACAAGATAATGTTTATAGTCCAAATATTATTAAGAGCTAATAATATTTGACATATCTATTTTTAGATTGGCAATCTAAAAATAGGCTCCGCCCAATATGTCTAAAAATAGAAGTCCATCTATTTTTCCAACTTGACCAACCCTCCACAAATAGCATCCTGCAACTCATAGAATATGATCCATATGTCTAAAAATAGACATATTCTAAAAATAGACTTTGCGCCAAAAATAGCCTGTGGGCCCACTTAGTGAAGGCGGGCCCACTTAGTTTTGTGATAAAATTTTGGTGCGTCTGCCGGGAGACTGAAGATATAATTTGCCCGAAATTTTGAAGCTAAGCTCTTGAAGGTAGAAAGAGCTTAGAATTATTTCGAGGCTGCAACTACCTTGGTGAATCCATTCAAAATTCTCATGTTCAAAGGTGGCTTCGAAAAGGAGATATACGAGGAGTAATCCTGACCCAAATACACCTACAATTGTGGATAATCCAAAAAAAATTTCTAGAGGCATTCAAGGCAGTTCTACATAATCAGACACTCCATTACACACAAAAGCCTTGTCCTCTGAAGTTTTAAGAAGTCCTGAAGATAAAAAGTTTGATGATAAAATTCAAGAAGTCCTATTTAGGTCTGAAAGTGAAAAAGAATTGATTGAGATTGTTTAGACCTACAAAGAATAGGTATTGATACCTCAACCTTAGTGACCCAAAAAGATAAAGAAGAGTTTTTGGGGGCAATCACATTAGATTTATTGTTAGAGAGGGAATATTTAGATAGGTTGAAGGAACTAGACCCATTTGAAATCTTGCTAAGAAGTAAATATGGTTTTTCTTTACCTGACGAGATTTCAATTGTAACTGGACTACAAAGACCAACCACACCACCTCATAACAGTGCCTCTTCTTCTATTACTGTTGTCCCTAAAAATACCACAGTCCCTGTCATCATGGCTAGAAATGTTCCACCTCCACCTACTGCTGCACCTGCTAGGTATGCCCCTCTTGTTCTTCCAGTTGTCCTTAATTCCCTTCCAAGAAAATGTTCTGCTAGAATCAAAACTTGGGGTAGTGATGAAGAGATTACAGCTGAAAAGCATGTAGACCAGTTTAATGAATTCATAGACAGGGAGGAGGTTGACGATGAAGATGTCAAAATGAGGCTTTTTGCTCAGAGTTTCACTGGTGAGGTCATAAAGTGGTTCAAAGCCCTTGCTCCAAGAAGCCTGCATAATTGGAATGAAGTTGAAGATAGCTTCTTGAGAAAGTGGGGAAATAGAACCAAACCTATGCAAGTCCTCACTGAGTACAATATTTTGAAAAGAGTTGTTGATGAAACTATCCAAAATTTCTCCAAGAGATTTAACAAAGTTTATGACTCCATCCATGCCCATCTTAAGCCTCCACCAGGAGTAGCTCAAATAAGATATGTTGAGGATTTTGATTATGAATTTTCTATCCTGCTCAGAGAAAGAGAATCCCCTTCACTGGCAGAAATGAAAAATGATGTTGTGAAGGTGGAGGTCAATATGATAGCAGTGAAAAAGTCCAAGATGGGAAAGACAAAATTGAAAGAAGAGGATAAGCCTTCCACCTTATATGAAAATTTTGACTCCATGATGAAAATAATGGAAAAACTGATGGATAGGATTGCCCTTGGGAATTCTTCTCCACCTCCTGCACAACATGAGCCATAGTTTATAAATCCTCAATTCAGAAGACCTCAAAACCAGCAGAGACCAAGGGAAAACAAAAATCATCCTGGCCCTCAAGTAAGGCCTCCTTTTCAGCAAAATTTAGTTGATGAAGAAGATCAACTTGAAATACCAGAAGGCTCATTCATTGCTTAGATGAAAGCATGTCTGGAATGCTTTTAACTAAGGAAGAGCATGATGAGTCAGATCATGATGTAAACAAGTGTGAGGAACCATCTGATTACCTTAAAGGATATCAACATGCAATCTTTGAGATGCATAAGCAATACAACCTCAGAAATAGAAATGTTCCAATTACTGCAAATAAAACACAACCTAAGAAAGATGCCCCTAAAGCTGCCGAGGTTATAAAATATCCACCACCTCCTCCTCCTGTCAAAGAGATTGAGAAAATTACTTATGTTTTCAATTTGTAGAATGAGATTTCCAAAATCAAGATCCCAGTCCCTTTTGGAGAAATTCTTAAGGTGAATGAATACATGAGTAAAATTGTAAAAATGTTGAATTTCCAACTAGGAGCTGCCGACATCCTTAATGTTCAAGAGGACCATCCTACTCTCTATTTGGGACCAAGATTAGAAGATGAGAAAAATGAAGAGGTGCCTCCTTTCTATGTCAGCCTTAGTATTCATGACATGACATTACACATTCCATGTTGGATTCAAGTGCCTCTCATAACCTCATGCCTAAATTAATCATGGAAAGGATGGGATTGGAAATTACTAGGCCATATAAGGATTTGTTTTATTTTGATTCAAAAAGAGTTCAGTGCATTGGTCTGATAAAAGATGTTGTTGTTGGTCTTACACAAGTCCCTGCCAAGATAGTGGTAATGGAAATTGTGGTAGCAAACATTCCACCTAATTTTGGCATGCTGCTATCTAGATCATGGGCAACAAAGATCAAAGGCACCATGTATATGGACCTAACTTATGCCACCATTTCTGTTTTTTGTGAGAAAAGAAGACTATACAGAGAAACAAGGATGGATTATATGGTAAGCAGTAAGGACAAATCTCATAATTTCCCAATCTATGATGTTGAAACTAAATTAGGATCAACTATTCTTTTCAATGAACTAATTGATGAAGCAGAAGATGAAAAGAAAGCATAAATTTATGAGGTTGAAAATCAACAAAATAGTGAAGAAAATACGGAAGGTTCGTGGTTGTTACACTTTGATGGATCAACAGGAAGAGAGGGGGTTGGAGCAGGAATTTGGATCACAACTCCAGAGGATGAAATTAAGTTCTATTCTTTCAAGATGAACTTTGATTGCACAAATAATATGGCTGAGTATGAATCTCTATTTTTCAGTTTAGAAATTTTGAAAAGATTGGGTGCCCAAAAGATTTCTATTTGTGGAGATTTTGAATTACTTATTAAACAAGTTGAGGGTGTATATCAAACCAAGGATGTGAGAATGAGAGCATATAGAAATTTGATCATGTAAATGTTAGATAATTTTCAAGAATATTCCTTTATTGTGAAGATTAGGGACCAAAACTCAGTAGCTGACTCCCTAGCTATTTTTGCAAGTCTCTTTATTATTTCTGCACATTCCACTGAAATATATGAGGTTTAAGTTCATCATAGGCCTACTATCCCTGACAACATAATTCACTGGCAAGTTTTTGAGGATGACCAACAAGTCAAAAACTTTATAGAATTGAAAGAGAAGTTTGAAAGCACACAAGTAGATCAACAAATCATGCTTTCTGAAACTAAAGGTAATTCTGAAGTGTTGCAACTGAAGAATAATTATATACCTAAAGGTCTCATCCCACTTGAAAAGATTTTTGACCAAAATGATGTGTTCAAGTCTCCTAGGATACAAGCTGATGATGAAGAGGTAGAGAGATGTAACCTTGGTATAGTAGCAATGCCAAAAATGATCAAACTTTCTAAGTTTCTTTCTGCAGATATGAAACATAAATACATTGAGATGATGAAAAGGTTCATAGATGTTTTTGCATGGAGTTATGCTGATTTGAAGAAATATGATCCTACTATTATTCAGCATACCATTCCTATTAAAGAAAATGAAAATCCTTTCAAACAGAAGCCGAGGAGGATCAATCCACTTCTCATGCCTCTGATTGGGAAGAAAATTAAGAAGCTATTTGATGCCAAAATTATTGTCCTAATCAAATTCTCAAAATGGTTTGCTAACTTGGTTCTAGTCAGAAAAAAGAGTGGAGATATCAGAATTTGCATTGACTTTAGAAACTTGAACAAAGCTTCTCTGAAGGAAAATTATCCTCTCCCAAAGATGGACCAAATTATACATAACATTGTTGGTTCCTAAAGGATGTATATGCTGGATGGTTTTTCAGGATACAATCAAATACTAGTGCAACCAGAAGATCAGGAGAAAACTGCCTTTACAACACCATGGGGGACATTTATGTATGCCAAGATGCCCTTTGGTCTGATGAGTGCAGGAGAGACCTTTCAAAGAGATATGGACATTTCCTTTACTGAGGAGAAGGATAAGTTGGTGGTTGTCTATCTGGATGACATAAGGATATTCTCAAGGAGAGAGGAAGACCACTTGAAGCATCTGGAGAAAGTTCTGCTGAAGTGTAGAAGGTTTGGTATTTCTCTTAATCCCACTAAGAGTATTTTTGCTTTAACTTCTGGAAAGTTACTTGGGCACATTATATCTAAAGATGGGATAAATATTGATCAAAACAGGGTCAATGCCATTAAAAAAGTAGATCTTCCTAGAAGTAGGAAGGAAATTCAGTCTTTCCTTGGAAGAGTGAATTTTGTGAGAAGGTTTAAAGAAATAACCAAGATGTTGAAGAAAGGAGCTGACAAAAAATGGACGGTAGAAGAAAAGAAATCATTTGAGGAAATCAAGAAGGCACTCACTCAAGCCCCAATATTGATTAGCCCAGATTTTTCAAAGGAATTTCTAGTTTTTACATTTGCATGAGAAAACAAAATTGCTAGAGTTTTGCTGCAGAAGGACAACAAGGTACATAGCAGCCCATTTCATATTTTAGTAGGACCCTTGCTAATTCAGAGTTGAAGTATAATATGCTAGAGAAACATGCATATGCTTTGGTCAAAGCCATCAAATATTTTAGACTTTATATTATGCATTCTCATGTCATAGCATTTGTTCCTAATGTTGTTGTGAAGGACATCTTAACTCAAGATGATCTTGATGGTAAGAGAGGGAAGTGGATAGAAAACTTGCTGGAATATGATATAGATATAAGACCTACAAAATTGGTGAAAGGTCAGGGGCTAGCAAAGCCGATGGCTCAGTCCAATTTTGACTATCTTGATATGAATTTAATTGCAGAAATTTTAGAATTATCAGATGAAGATGAAGAGCTGATTCCCATTGAAGAGAAGCACATCCTATCTGACTGGTACAGAGACATTGTTTTTCTTACATCATCATAGAGATCCCGCTGAATTGAAAAAATAAAAATTAAGGTTTGTAAAATTGAAATCTCTGAGGTACTGCATCATAGATAAAAATCTGTATAGGAAAGATACTGGTGGTATTATTTTAAATTGTTTGCTAGAAGAGGAAGCTGAAAAAGTGATTGAGGAGTTTCATAAAGGAGATCGTGGAGGTCATCACTATTGGAAGGCCACAACAAAAAATATTCTTAGAGCAGGGTACTACTGGCCTACTATGTTCAAAGATGTCTATAAGAAGATAGATGCCTGCCATGAATGGCTGATTTTTGATGGTAAGGTTCCTTTACCCTTGATGCCTATTTATGTTGAGGTGCCATTCCAGCAGTGGGGGCTAGATTTTATTGGTGTTATTCATCCATCATCTTTGGGTCAACATAGTTGGATCCTGACAGCAGCTGATTATTTTACCAAGTGGATTGAAGCAATCCCAAATAGGCAAGCAAATGATTCAATCATCATTTCATTCTTAGAAAATAACATATTGTCTGGGTGTGGTTGTCCTAAGAAGATCATCACTGAAAATGCACATGCATTCAAATCCAAGAGGCTGGTCAATTTTTGTCATTAATATGACATTACACTTGGACACTCTATTGCTTACTATCCACAAGGTCATAGTCTTGCTGAATATTCTAACGAAAGCATTGTCAGAATTATTAAGAAGGTGCTGCAGGAAAATAAAAATTCATGGCATCTAAAGCAGAAGTATTCTCTGTGGGCTAATAGAGTGTGTACAAAAAGGTCAATTGGTACTTCACCTTATGAGTTGGTGTATGGAGCTGAAGCCATTTTAACTACATCCTTGGGAGTGACTGTTATGAAGCTGCTGCAAGGATTAGAGGAGGAGCCAAATGAAATTCAGAGGAGAATAAACTAGTTGATAGCTCTGCAGGAAAAAAGGGAGGAAGTCTATAACAGTAATCAACAATCTCAAAACAGAATTAAGAAGACATTTGACAGAAAGGTCAAAGAGGAAAATTTTCAGATTCAAGATGTGGTATTGAAGTGGGAGGCCAAAATTGAAGAAAAGGGGAAACATGGTAAGTTTGAGAATATCTGGAAAGGTCCATTCATAGTAGCTTCATTCCATGGAAACAACACTTACATTTTGCAGGTGATGGATGAACAACCTTGTGTTGGAGGGCCTGTCAATGGCAGGTTTTTGAAGCACTATTCCACTTAAGTTCTACTGATCTTTCATTCCATTGTATATATTCCATTTTGTTATGTTTTTTTGCTAATAATTAGGGGAATTTTGAGGTCTAAAATGGGCCTCCTAAGGAAATTATAAAATAATAGTGGAAATAATAAAATAATATTTTATTACATCATCAAATTTTAGAGGGAAAAAATAAAAAAACTACTTTTTCAACTTGTATTTTCAACTTATCTCCCAAAGTCTTTACTCAAATTTCGAGTGGGAGTACTCGTTGGATGAAAAATTTAATTACTCATCCAAGGAGTACCCATGTTGCATACTTTTGATGGATCCTACAACACGAAAAAAATGAGAAATACATGAAAAACGTGATTGCAATCACATTTTTTCATGTATTTCTCATTTTTTGTGTAGCAGGGTCCATAAAAAGTATGCAACCTGGGTATTCCTTCGACGATGAATTAAATTTTTCATCCAACGAGTACTGCTACTCGAAATTTGAGTAAAAATTTTTGGAGATTAGTTGAAAATATGAGTTGAAAAAGTAGTTTTATTATTTTATTATTTTTTAATATTTTTATCCTTTTACTTAAAAAATGGTGAATCATCCCCCATGGTTGACATCATCATCTTGAATCCTATTGGTTCTTATAAAGTTTATTTTTCTTGTAAATTTTTCTTAGGAGGCTCATTTTAGACCTGAAAATTCCCTTAATGAAAGACAAGTTGATCATCAAGCTTGAGCCCAAGGTGAAGGCCATTAGAGCTTGGAGGAAGCTTGGAAAATTTCAGAGTTTTTATTTCCAAGAAGACGGATAGCATTGGAACTACAGGTTCTTTGGTGTACCAAAAGGGCACACCATCCCAAGTGGAGCCACTGTTATCACTCATAATAAGTGAAACATTATTTGACATGGTCATAGAGTTCATTTGTCACAAGTTGGTATAGGAAAATTTAAATTTTTTCATCTTTAACCTATCTTAAGGTTCAAACCCACCTCCATATAGGTCACATCATGTCTCATTAGTCATCATTAGGTGTTAGATTCCATCTCCCAAGCGTTTAAATCCGAAAAGGACACTTTAGCCAAATTTTCCTCTTTTCGTAGCATTTTACTGTAAAATAGCAGTTTTCGCTACGAAACTGCCTAATAGTTTCGTAGCGAAATTTTCAAAAAATGAACTAGGCACGCTACGAAATTTTTTTTTTATGTCTGTCTTGTCAAATCTAGTGAAATGTGTCAATTCATGATTAGAGAAGATAGGGTGGATGTCATTCGAGTCAATTAGGGTTATTTCAAAGGTACAAGGTCATGCCTGAGGTCATCATTACCGTTTTTAGCATGCATGAGTCATGTTTAGGGCATGAGTTGTCATCGAAACCATAAAAAATTACCCAGTTGAGTCTATTTTTCATTCTCTGTTTTATCCTCGCATGATATTGAGTTGCTGGAGAGCTGCTTCACCAAGCCAAGCTAGTTGCTGGCATTTTCAAAAGTTCCAGGTGTCACTAATCAAGCGAGGTTGAGAAGATATAAATTCACTATGGTTGCAAGAAAGAAGACTACTAAAGGTGGTCACTACCTTAGATATGAACCCATGGACATGAATTTGTTAAATGAAGACCCAAATTCCTTGGAAGTGTTCAGAAGAACAGGTTGCTTGAATTTCTGTCAAAGATTGCAAGGGTGCCATTTGCAGGTTTCTAAGGAGTTTGCTATCAGTTTCAATGGAGCAGCTTCAAAGGTGGGAATTTTAAACCTCACAGTAACACCAAAGACCATTACAGCAGCAACAGGAATCCCTAGGGGAGGGGAAAAGTGGTTCAAAGGCATCAAGTTCACCATGCAGGACTGTAAAGAATTTATCAAGCTAGAGCATAGTGAAATTGATCTCACAAATGTTATCCCAAGGAGCTACATGAAAGACAATTTCTCATAGTTGCTGCTAATTATTCAGAAGTACTTCACCTATGAAGGGAGGTTTCACATGGTCTAATCATACCACCTTAGGCTTCTACTGCATTTTTTAGGTACGAGGTCTCTTGAGTTGCCCTTTTACTTATACAGAAGTCTAACCAAAATTTCAGATAAGGTCCAAGTAAAAAAAGAAGGAAATGAAACTTCTATATTTCATCATGGTTTGATCAAGTTGTTGGTGTTAGAGGAGTTAAAGAGATTATGCAGAGATTGGACATCCTTTCTGTTCATAAGTGGTTTTGAAGTAGATTATGTCACTCCTAAAAGAGTTACCAAACCTAGATATGTTTCATAAACTACAGTGGCAGAGCAAGTTGAGCCAATCAGCATGGAGATAGATCCTTTGCAGAAAGTTGATACACTCAAAGCTACACCTGCAAAATAGAAGCCAACAGTGAGAAAACATGGTAGCAAGAGGGTTACAAGGAGCCAAAAAGTGGTTAAGGGTAACTTAGAGGGCATCTTGCATGCCATTGATATTGAAGAAACTCCCATAGTCCAAGTTGAAGACATAGATGAGGGAGGAAGGAAGCTTAAGAAAGGGAAAATAGCTAAGAAGTTAGAATTTGTAGGTGATGATGCTAGATTCATGTTTCAAGCTAGAAAAACAATGACAAGATATTCTAGAAAAGTCTTGGAAAGAAACAAAGAAACTCATAAGGTCAGTGACACTATTCAACCACCACCAAGCATCATAGAACTCTCCTCACCTGCAAAAGAATATCTGGTCATCAAACAAAATAAGGGCAAAGATAAAATCACTAAAAAGACAGAAGTTGAAGCCCTTAAGGAGCAGTTGAAAGATGCAAGTGAAGAGATATCAGTCTTGAGGAAAGAGGCGAAGAAGCATGTAGATGAAAGAGTACAGTTTGAAAAAATGAGGAAGATTTGGGAGGATCAAGTCACAAGTGTCTCAAAGACCTTGGAAAACACATAAAAACTGATAAAGTGGAGTCAACCATTAAGAAAAGAGGTCAAGCACATCAAAAAGGTAAACCTGCCCTTGCAATCCAAGAATAGGACACTGAAGGATCAAGTCAAAGACCTTCATGAAGAGCTGGAAAATAAATATTTAAAGGTGGTTGTGGTTGAGGAGCCCATAGCTCAACTGATCATAAACTAGGAGGAAACACCAGAGGAGCCATAAGATGAGATTGAATATGCTTTAGAAGGTTCATTACATGCAAAAAATCAAAATTTTTCACATGGAGGTCATTTTGTGAAGAAAGTTTTGAAATAGGAAAATTATGTGTTTTTACACAGTTTCGTAGCATTTCCTAGGCTTAAATCTAGGAAAACGCTACGAAAAAACCTTGTAGCAACCTTTTTGCCTCTAAAGTCACTTTTTGCAGTTTTCAAGGAGGGAGATTGATGGTGGTGATGTGTCATGAATTTATTGACATCATGGAACAACAAAGGAGCGAATTTATTGGGTGCAGAAGCCACTTTTTCAACGCTACCAAAACTCGCTACGAAAATGTCTTGTTTTCGTAACGAACATTTGTTAAAAGTTTTGGAGCATCTTAATGGAAATTTTGGATAGCTGGAATCCTCCAAAATATCATAAAATATTTATGAATTGAAGGAGGTGCTATGAAGATAGGTCATCAGACAAATTATCCTTGAAGATAAGGGTCATGCATTCCTAAAAAGTAGGGTTATGCTCCATAAGTTTAGGAGGGTTTTAAATATGTAAAGTGGTAATGGTCTCTGTCATGTATCTTTCGAGCATGTGATGCTTATTTTGTAACTATCATATAACGGTTTCACAAGATAAGGTAGATTTATGTAATGAATAGGAGTTAGAGTCCTATCAGGAAATGTTTTCTTTAAGGTGTAGCTGTCAGCTTTCAGTTAGAAGTCATGTATTTCAGTTATGTGATGCGTCATAGGATAATTCGATGGTCTAGCCACTAAGAAGATCATCCTTATTGTAAAGAAGGTCTATTTAAAGACAAAGCATCGAAGTAGTCAAGGGTTGGAGATTTTTTGCACTAAACTACTGCTTTTATGTATTTGACTTATATCAGTAATATATAGTGACTTTCTTCTTGACATAACTGAGATTCTCATGGGGTTTTTAATGTCTTATTGATCTATATCTTTATGTTTTTACCACTTGTAGTATATTTCATCTCTATTACTCAAAATTCATAATTTATGCTCTGACTTCCTTTAGTGATGAAATGACTATGTTTCCCTATGTTTTATGTGTGAGTTGCCTCTGTTAAAGACCCCTATCTGCCTTAGCTTCCATGTCAAGAAACCTTGCCACTGCAACTACTAATTTTTGACTCCATAAGCCCAATGGTAGCAAGCCTGCATTCTTTTCAACTTGCAAACATAAAAAACAAGTTGCATTTCCAATAGAGTTAGCCATCTAGTACCATCATTATTCAATATAAAAAAACGCCCTTGAGAGAGCTCTCTCAGATTGAAGAGGCTAAGCTTCAGTCAAAAGGTGATTTGAAACAGTTACACTGAGTTTTTTGATAAGCAACCAATCAAGTACAATTTTGTGAGAATAGTATGTTAAGGGAATTTTTTATGATCTTCGAGTTTTTGGGTGAATTGAAATTCAAAAGTTAAATTTATGCATTTGGGTCAATATGAAAGTGAACATTTTTCATTTTTGAAAGGAACTATGGTGAATTTGTAATTTCCGCACTTGTATGAATATTGAAATTTTTTTTCTCTCTACCATAGATAGAAATTCATTGAAGTGAAAGATTTTTTTTTTTTTGCATATTTGTTGCATTAATTTGGAGTCAAAAAATGACATCATTTACAAGACAGTATTAAATTGACTTTAATCAAAGAGGAATTGTAAAATCAATCAAAATTTTGAATCAACCAAACATTAGTGGTTCTAGGTTATAAGATATGGTCCAATGTTTATAAAAATAGCAACTGTCGTTTCTTGTGTGCGAGATATTTTGTGGGTAGTCAGTATTCATCGTATGTAAGTATATGGGAATGTTCTCCATGTACCTTCAGGTATATCGGATTGGAGTTCCACGTATGGAAAGTATATGGGGATGGTTTCTATCGTACTAGCTCACATTAGACAACGCTAACACTGATTGTACCTCCACGTACCTCGAGTATATTTTGGAGGCCCCCTTCTAGGTTGCATACCATCCATAAGTAACTGAGTCAAGGACTTTTTCATATGTGATACACCAAGCACAACATTCGGGGAGACTACCTGCATGTACTGGAAACAATATTCTTCACAGTGGCTTAGTAATCCTTGATACCTAGTTACCCTTTTTTATTTTGGTTATTTATTTTATTGAATAAAATTGGAATAAAAATTTAATAAAATTCATCGTGGCCGAGTTACCAAGACATTTGCGTAGAATTCAGGGTCTACCCCCTAAGTATACGCCTAGTCAATTGGAGAAGATTAAGAAAAAAGGTTGAAATCGATAGGATTTGGAATTTAAGATCAACTAGAGACATCTGGAAGTATAGAATCAGAAACAATAGATCCTGAAGTGAGTCAATCACACAAAATGGAATCAGACATTGTTCAACATGGACATGAAGTTAATGAGATTATTCAAGGAAAATCCGATACCGGAGAAATTTCAAACACATAATTAACTGAACCAAATGTTTAAGAACCTGAATTTGACATTTTTTAGCCTAAATCACCTTCAGTTTCTATAGCCCCTATTACCACTCAAACTAGCAGGGGACCTAAAAGGGAAAATGCTAGATCAAGGGGAATGATGGAGACTTATCCCACTGTCACCTCAGCTAATTCTCCCTACTCTTTATGGACATTCACTGATGGGAGGGTACCCGATATATAGGAATTCACTTATGAAGGATGGATCAATAACTAAATGTGAAATGAAATCAATGACCCTTTCCATAAAATAATATTAAGAATGGTGTTTTCTTTCTCTTTAAGCAAGGTACAAGGTTTATAGGAAAAGGAGGTGAAGATTTTAAGTGGTAGGATAAGGGAATATGACTTGTAGAGGAGTTTCCAAATCCCTAAAATCCTTGTAAAACTTTGATTCTCGAGTTGTCCTTGATGAATTGCCTTTGATAAGAAATGGGACCAAATGGGGCCAAGTGGACCCAACCTAGGTTAAGGGGGAAGATTTTAGCAAGTGATGATGATTTTAACCTAAAAAATGAAGGGGAGAGGATCAAAACAATAATTTTTAATTGAAGGTGTTAAATTGATCCTATGAGATGTTAGCCTAGGGAACACTGGGGAAAAGTTTGATCTCAGAGCTAGGGCTTGGGATATCTCACAATCCCCTCATCGAAATTTATTCAAAATTGGAGGAGACCTTGAGGACACACCAACATAATAGGGGTTGGGAGATAATTTTTTTTTCTATGGCTACTTTGTTGGGAAAATGATGCCCTAGGTGGCCCAATGTGGCAAGAACTAGAAGAGAGAGAAAAGAGGTGAAGAAAA
Source organism: Pinus albicaulis (assembly GCA_034641835.2). Taxonomy (NCBI): domain Eukaryota; kingdom Viridiplantae; phylum Streptophyta; class Pinopsida; order Pinales; family Pinaceae; genus Pinus; species Pinus albicaulis. The sequence goes on from CM076572.1 coordinate 871,138,378, forward strand.
GGATTTAAGGTGACCACCTTATGATGGATCAATGCCTAATTCCTTTTGGGGATATGGCGTCAAGGAGAATTATGAATAATGATCTAGTTTCTATCTGAAGGAGGCTCCAAGAGCAACTTCTTCCAATGTTAAGGAAAAAAATAAAGTGACCTTAAATATTTTATACTTCGCTTGCAAATGAGGATGGATTTTAAATATAAATTAAATCTCTAGGAAAATTCATTCAACAAACATGGCCCATACATAGAGATATGCTATAGAGAAACATAATTCCACAATGAAGCAGTAAATGCATGAAACAACTAGCCCTAAAATAGCGAAAATCCCATGATCAATGAATGCAACAAAGTAAAATAAAATAACATGAATAACGTACTTACATGTAAGAGAATATATCCAACCATAAATACATTTTCCAATAAATAAGCTCCAAAATAAGAAAATCCAATCCAAACATCAAAATTCATCCATGCTCCAATTTTTCCTCCAAGAGGGAAATGCGAAGTTCTCAAGTTTGAGAGAATGATCCAAATCAATTTATGATACAAAATGAATTCAAGCCACTCTTATTTATACACTAATTAGGATTTTGAACTACCTAATTGGGCATACATTAGCCCCTAAAATAAAATAATGTGAAAAGTAACTAAATTTTGGTGACAAGCCCACCAAAATAGCTCACAAATAAAATGATAAGCCTCTGAAGAGGTCAAATGATAAACTATGCATGTCTTTGGGACCTACAAGAGGCATAATAAGGTCCATAAGTTCCATAATGATTAATAGTACCCTCAAAAGTTATGGAAAATTGGGTGGCCCCTTGTTCTCCAAACAATAAACATGTGGTGCTCCCAGTGGGTGTGGGGACACACCAATAACCTCATGGGTATCCAAGTAAGTCAAATATTCCTATAGACCATCTATAAAGGCTCATATGATGGAATAAATGATGCCACATCAACTTACAAGTCGTAGGTCACCTGCCAAGTGTATGTTGCAACTGTGGGGTTGGCTGGGCATGGTGTAACAGGTACATATTCCTCATCCAATAGGTGGACCTCGATAAATATATGAACATCTATGGGGATCCAAGAATTTATTTATATTGCTATGGAGGCCCATGGCTCTCTATACACACCCTACATTTGTCAATGTAGCCCTTTGGGGAGTTAGGACCCCATATAGGGAGACCAAATTCAAGATGGGAACCATTTTGAATCTCGCATAGGATCCAATGCTTCTCCTAGCCCTCTAGCACAACAAGTAATTAAAGTAATCGGGTAAGAAATATTACAAACCATGGAAAATAAGTGGAAAATTCATAATGGCATGCTCTTCCATAGTGGGCTTTGGCATGTACTAACATCTCCAAGCTCCAAATGGGGTTAGCCAAGGACTTTATTAGGTGGTTTCTACCTTTAGAAGTGATAGTATGTACAAGGCACACTCCTCAAGTGGTGGTGGCATGTAATAAAGAGGTGAATGGAATAGGAATAAGATATGAAATCCTGGGCCACATATCGAGGTACAAGGGTAGCTAGAAGAAGGGAAGCCCACACTTGGATATATAATGTATAAGAGGGATAAATTGTGGTACATGAGGTGCCTCAACCTTGATTTTTACACCCTTATTTATATTCATTTTTCCTTTTATTATTTTTCTATGATTAACTGCTCGAGGATCAAAGGATACAAGCATGATTTGTAAGATATAGCAGTGGATACCCCCTTTTTGGTGGGGCGGTTCATTGCAATCTAGATTTTGGGACAATCATGGGTTCCCAAATGAAAAAGAAGGATCATTTAGGGCCAATGGAATGAGGGTGATGGCCATGTGTATGGGGTAGAGCTCATGCATTTTATTTTCCCCACATGTTAAATATATTTGTCCTAATCATGTTTTGCATATTGTGGTACATTTTCATGTTGAATGTTGCCATTTATTCTTTTACCTTTTATTTTTAGATGCTTCAACCTTTGGGGAATCATTCCAAGCATGGAAAGGGAAAGGGGATGCTAGCCCTATGTGGTTACAGAGAATAAATGTGGACCCGGGTGGGAGATATGATGAATGGGGCTATAACGAATGGAAGTGGAATGATATATGTGGATAAGGGAGCGGGGCCACACAACCAAAGTTGGGGTTTCCCATGTAGTACCACCCTAAAAAAAAATAGTTAGTAAAGGAGATCCCATAAGAATAAAATACAAGGGTAACATCCAAAAGAGGTCAATGGGATAGATGCACAAAATAAGCCTACTCTTTCAGCTGAACCCCCCCATTAATCCATGCGCATAATTGGCCATGATAGGTAAACCCAATGCTCAATTACCAAATGAAAAGACATACCTTTGGGTTCAGGAGGCCCACCTTCAAACATACAATCAATACAAATGGGTGAGGGACCATGGCTGGCTCAGGTGGTGGATAAATGGAACAATGAGCTAGTTTATGGTTGCAAGGGGTTGTTGGCTGCCTGCTAAGGACCATCACGGAGAAAAAATTATCCTAGAGATATCACCGACGAAGTGGTGGGTAACATCTAGCTGCAACTGGATCTGATCTCTTAACGAAGTGGGAAAAGCTACTCGAACGGGAGGTCACGATTCCAACAATATCTTTGTCACTACAAACCTATTACCTTCACATATCAATGACTAAACCCACATGGAAACATGTTTTTCACGGTGTCTTATGATCACCCATGCTTAATCTCAAGCTGTAAAATCAACAAGCACTAAAATATGCAAGTTCAAATCTAAATGCAGCTAATATACCATCAAAAATATCATATGACATTATTTATAATGTGAAAATCATCATGCAATGCATCCTATTCTAACATGCACATGGTACAAAGATAATATTAAGTGTAATCATAAATCCAGTGCAACCAACATATCATTTAGTCAAGATAAAACTACTTTCCTATATGATTTGTAATGTCCCTTTTGGGGATTCTCAAGATTCTATGTTAGATATGGAATACAGAGGAATTTATTGGTTATGTCACCTCTAAAAAGAGGGTGAGAACTAGAGGCTACCTGGCCAACTGTAGACTCTGCCTATAGAACTTGGAATAATCCCAATTCAGGAATCTCAACAAGGCATTCAATGAAAATGTTGTATAAGAAAATATGAGTAAGGAAAACATAGATCAGGGATGGGATCCCCTCATTCAAGTTGTATGTGACATATATATGCAATTTCAGTAGAAACAAATAAGTTTAAGCACATTAAACAGATCTCCCGGACAAGACTAGCTAGAAATCAGCCAAAGAGAGAGACTGCTACAAAATGAAAACCCCAGCTACTAGAATTGCACAGATTTGACTGAAACTCAGAGGAGGTCAGCCAAAGATCTGATAATTTAGTAATATATTAGTAAATCAGATTTACACATGAGTTTATTTCCTTTACAACTGATTACAAAAAGAACTAGGGCAAGATCCCTTCAGAAATGAGAGCTGCAACTAGAAGTAAACTGTAGAATTACATAGATAGCATTATTTTCTAGATGGTTCAGCTGCTGTACATTAAATTTAAGATATATGACAGATATATGGATGAAACATCATATCTAATACATATATGGAAGCTACAAGAATTTAAGAACAAGATCCAATTGGAATTACATCAAAATATTGCATATTAAGTTGTAGATCTGAATTACAATATACTATGCTGCAGAAAACCCATAAATTTTTGAAGATAACTTTTATTAATGAAATATATCAGATCTATAGAGACATGTATCAGCAACCCAATCCATGAATCACCAAGGGAAGGCAAGCTTAACACCAATAGATCTTCCTCCAAACTGACAACAAACTGAAATAACAAAGCCCTCTCACAAAATAACGCAGTATTGAGTAGAAATTGTGCAGAGGGTGAAGGAGACTGAATACATGGAATGAAAAGTACAAATATGATACAAAATATGGATCATCTAGCTCTTTGGAGGCTAAATAACACCCTCCAATAGAGAAATCTTCTCAAAAACAGCTAGATCTAAGTAGATCTAAAATGCCACTTGCTACAAAAGATAGCAGCTGCAAAACCCTCAATGGGCCAGCGCTGCTCATGAAAGATAGAGCTTGGTCTCAAACCAGATAGTGGCCAAATTCAGCAAAGAAATCCTCCAATGAACCTCAAGGGAAGAGATGAAACTCCTAAACATGAATTCCAATCACAATCCTCCACTAAACAACAGAGAATGGTATTTGTCTAAGCAGACAAATACTTCAGAAATATAATTCATCAACAACCTCTTCAAGTGTCTTCTCCTCCTTTTTATAGCATGAGAAAGCCTTTTCAAACCCTAAACCACTTTGATGAGTCACCCCTCTTCAAATTAGAGGCTCCCTTCTAGAACTGCGCAGTCCCTCTTGGAGATGCATTGAACCTAGACAGTGCAGTTGATTTAGTCAAGGTGGACTCAATCTTTGGCTCAACCCTCTTTCACACCTGCAAGTGATTATTTACATATCCCAGATTTGTCTTTGTTCACATGGGAATTGATTTATTAGGAGTTTTACATGTCCTCCTTTATTCATTTATTCATAAAACATAAATTAAATCAAAATTTAATGTCTCCTCTTAGCTAAGGCTAAGTAGGGACATTACAGTCCTCCCCCTCAAAATGTTGCTTGTCCTCAAGCAACTGGTAGGGTAAGAGCTGTGTTTCTTCTCCTTCTCCATTGATGACACCATCAAGAATCAAGCTCTCATCATGAAGTAAGTGTTCACCAAGTCAACACATCAAAAACGGCTCCTCCAATGCTAGCATGATAGGTTCATAGTCTGCCCCTTCAGGAGTGTAAAACTCAACAGAAATAAACATGGGTGAACCAATGTCACATTTGAAACATGTGTCATGAAGTACTAGATAAAGTTCCATCCCATGTGGTACATGTACACTACTGAATATTTTCCCATATATAACCATAAACAAAACCAATATTTCATCTATGTATGCTAGCAAAATCACATAAAGGCAAACTGAAATTTGCACATGAGGAGGTGGGTCACAATCCCACATAAGGTACCAGTGCAGTACACTCCTTGTTCTGAGTAGATCTGAATGTGATAGATGGTAATCCCACCACATATTTTCTGCATAGGCCACTTTGACATGGCTGAAAGTGAAACTCTCATTAGGTGCCTTTGGAAAGCACCCATCATGATAAACAATCTCCCCTTGCACCTCAAGGGAGTGGCCAACTTTGGAATTTTTATTGGCCCCAGCTTTGCCATGAGATCTATATGAAAAATTGCTCTTTGTAGGAGCCATGGCCTACATACATATGGTAAGAGAATGTGCCAAATCATAAAAATATACTTGCTCCACAAGATTATATTTCTTACCATACAAGTCTCCCATACACATAGAGTTAGGCATGGGCTTTTCTCCTCTTTTGAGAGAAGAAAGAGATGGCTGAAATGTCTCCTGCATAGGATCCCTTGGCTGCCCCATCTCCACATAACTATTGCACTCTTGTAAGTGCTGATGTAGCTCCTCCCAATCATAATTCTGATGTAGCTCCTCCTCCATACCCTCCCAATCAAAACTCTTCAAGATTAGGGAGTAGATTCTTGCTAATTGCATGTAGCTGGAAAGGAACTTCTTATGAGCTCTTTGTAGTATCTCTTGCTTAAGCTTGGAGGCTTGAGACAAGAATACTTTACCAAGAGGATAGATGGCCCCTTCATGGACCAAGTAGCCCCCTCCTTGCTTTATGCCATCTAAGATCATCCCGGTGTGCAGATATTTGGAGTACTCCACAAGGAGTTGAGACTTCCAATATGGATCTACACTTCTCAACAAGGAAATTGCTGTAGATGCATATATGGTGGTGCTTGCCTTGTTGCTGCTTGTTCCTTTATCATTATGTATGCCAACATTGTTTGTGGGAAGGCTGATCCTCCCCCTTGCTTCCTCCCACAATGCTGTGACCCTTTCTTCCATTGTTTCAGCACTTGGTGAAGCCTTCCCCACAGAATCTAATGGCACCCCAAGTGGCTTGCCATGCTGTAGGAATGTCTCTTGTAGCTTTCTCATGAACATGAGGGAAGGAACTGTAAATTCCTTGCCCCCACTATGCAATTCCATCTTTATTGTGTGGGTAGAGACATAAAGTGAATGGTAGGTGTGCATGCCTTGAAGAACTTGTTGCTTCCCACTCTTCGAGTCCACCCACTCCATCTGCAAGGCCCTCCAATCAGTGGTGACTTTTTCTAAAGTAATCAACCACTGTACACCCAAGATGAGGTTGGTGTCTGGTATGTCCACCACAAAGAAGTGGTCCCTCAAAGTGTAGGTCCCCATAGTCACAGAAAGTGAGGGAACATAATGCATGCACTGCATAGTTCTATCCCCCAGAACTAAAACAGAGAACCCATCAAAAGAACCAGTAGGGATCCCTATCCTCTGCACAAATTGAGCATCAATAAATTTGTGGGTTTCCCCACTGTCGATCAGAATAGATACTCTTTGGTCCATAACTGAACCCTGCACTCTAAGAGTCAAATATTTGGGCACTCCCCTCAAAGAAGCAAGAGTCGCACTGGTTGGAGAAAATGCTCCTTCTTCTTCTATGGATGATTATGGATCCTCCTCCTCCTCATCACCAGCGTTGTGACCTCTCCTAGGTCCATCACTGCCATCATCCTCCTCACAATAAGAGAAGACTTCAATATAATGTGCTCTTCCAGCAGCACATCTATGTCCCGACACCCATGATTCTTGACAAGTGAAACATAATTTCTTCTTTCTCAACTCCCTCCGGAGATCATTGTCAAGAAGATTTTTCTGTGAGCTCTCCTTGGGTGGAGCAGCTTTCCCTTCCTTCCCTTTAGAAGAGAGAGTGGCTTTGCTGGGGAGGGTTGCCTTTGCTCTTGGCAAGGCATCTTGGAGATCTCTTGTTCTTTCAATGGCATCATGCAGTGTGGTGGGTTTGGTAGACTTGACCATCCCATGCAAATGTTCCTCCAAGCCATCTATGAACATATAGATTCTCCTTGCAACTAAAAGATCAGGAACCATTACAGACAGCCTCAAAAAATCATAGATATAGGCTTCAACATCTCCTGTTTGCTTAAGCTTTGCCAAGCTTATGAAAGGGGCCTCCGGATCCTTCCGATCAAATCTTTCCACTAGTCTCCTAGTGAACTCAGCATAAGTGGACACATTTCTGTGCCCCAATGTAGAAAGTCCATGAAACCACCAGTTGCGGGCTTCTCCATAAAAATGCAGCACAACAATATTAATGGCTTCTGCTTCAGGCACTTTATTCAGCTGGAAGTAGATGTCCAAATTTTCCACCCATGCTTTAGCTGAAAAAGAGGGTGATCCATCAAACTTAGGCAAGAAGAACTTGCCCATGGTGTGGTGCCTCCCATGAAGGAAACCTCCATCTCTATACTATTGCAATGGCCTCCTCCAGTCCTTGAGATGGTAAAAATCTTGAAAGCTCAAGTTATCCTTGAACCTTTGACTTTGTGAATCATATTCTGCAAAGTAGCCTTCAAAAGAGGTTGACTCTTGAAGCCCTTCATTCTCTATAGCCAAGAAGGTAGGCATTGTAGAGCGTTGTGAGATCTGTGGAGCTTGTGGCAAGCTCACCGGTGGACCAGTCCCAAACTGAGACATTTCAGAACTCTCTCCTTGATAGAGTCTTCTAAGGGACTCCCTCATTCTTTCTATCCTCATCTCCTTTATTTCCTTGGATAGATCTTGCATGGTTTCCAAGAGAGTTTTTGCAAACTCTTCTGCCTCCTTATCTTTATCATTCAACTCAGGGGCTTTCCCCTTTCCTTGAACCTTGTCAAGGTCAAAAGTAGTATATTAATACATTTTATTAATTCTATTTTGGTATCTCCTCTCCCTATCAGAAAGTGGATCTTCATCTTTGGAATGCAACATGACTGTGGCTCCAAGCTAGCACAGGCTGTGCCAAGAGTGGAGCTCCGATACCACTGTAATGTCCCTTTTTGGGGATTCTCGAGATTCTATGTCAGAGATGGAATACATAGGAATTTACTGGTTATGTCACCTCTGAAAAGAGTGTGAGAACCAAAGGCTACCTGGCCAACTGTAGACTTTTCCTATAGAACTTGGAATAATCCCAATTTAGGAATCTCAAGAAGGCCTTCAATGAAAACGCTGTATAAGAAAATATGAGAAAGGAAATTGTAGATAAGGGATGGGATCCCCTCATTCAAGATGTATGTGACATATATATGCAATTTCAGTAGAAAAAAATAAGTTTAAGCACATTAAATAGATCTCCCGGAAACAAGACTAGCTAGAAATCAGCCAAAGAGAGAGACTGCTACAAAATGAAAACCCAGCTACTAGAATTGCACAAATTTGACTGAAACTTAGAGGGGGTCAGCCAAAGATATGATAATTCAGTAATATATCAGTAAATAAGATTTACACATCAGTTTATTGCCTTTACAACTGATTACAAAAATAACTAGGGCAAGATCCCTTCAGAAATGAGAGCTGCAACTAGAAGTAAACTGCAGAATTACATAGATAGCATTATTTTCCAGATGGTTCAGCTGCTGTACATTAAATTTCAGATCTATGACAGATCTATGGATGAAACATCAGATTTAATACAGATCTGGAAGCTACAAGACTTTAAGAACAAGATCCAATTGGAATTACATCAAAATATTGCATATTAAACTGTAGATCTGAATTACAATATACTGTGCTGCAGAAAACCTAGAAATTTCTAAAGATAAATTTTATTACTGAAATATATCAGATCTATAGAGACATGGATCAAAAACCCAATCCATGGATCACCAAGGGAAGGCAAGCCTAACACCAAGATATCTTCCTCCAAACTGATAACAAACTGAAATAACAAAGCCCTCTCACAAAATAACGCAGTATTGAGCAGAAACTGCGCAGAGGGTGAAGGAGACTGAATACATGGAATGAAAAGTACATATCTGATACAAAATATGGATCATTTAGCTCTTCGGAGATTAAAGAACACTCTCCAATAGAGAAAGCTTCTCAAAAACAGCTAGATCTAAGCAGATCTAAAATGCCACTTGCTACAAAAGATAGCAGCTGCAAAACCCTCAATGGGCCAGCGCTGCTCATGAAAGATAGAGCTTGGTATCAAAACATATAGTGGCCAAATTCAGCAAATAAATCCTCCAATGAACCTCAATGGAAGAGATGAAACTCCTAAACAGGAATTCTAATCACAATCCTCCACTAAACAACAGAGAATGGTATTTGTCTAAGCAGACAAATACTTCAGAAATATAATTCATCAACAACCTCTTCAAGTGTATTCTCCTCCTTTTTATAGCATGAGAAAGCCTTTACAAACCCTAAACCACTTTGATGAGTCACCCCTCTTCACATTAGAGGCTCCCTTCTAGAACTGCGCAGTCCCTCTTGGAGATGCATTGAACCTAGACAGCGCAGTTGATTTAGTCAAGGTGGACCCAATCTTTGGCTCAACCCTCTTTCACACCTGCAAGTGATTATTTACATAGCCCAGATTTGTATTTGTTCACATGGGCATTTATTTATTAGGAGTTTTACATGTCCTCCTTTATTCATTTATTCATAAAACATAAATTAAATCAAAATTTAATGTCTCCTCTTAGCTAAGGCTAAGTAGGGACATTACATGATTACTCATGCAACAAATTCCAAGGAAAATTAAAATCCAAGCATGTGGAAGATGATGTGGGTGGGAGGTGGGAAAATATGGTTTCCATGTGAGGTGGGAGGGATCCCTAAGGGAAGGAAAAAAATTCAATATAGAAGTGTGGGGCCTTCCCTCTAAGAACACAATGGTGGAATGAATGATTATCCTTAAGAACTCCTTATCACAATAATTTCTCAGTATTGTGATTTGTATATGCCATAAGGTTGTGATGAGAGGGTGTTACTCAATATTTTGTCACCGTCCCTGCAATCCCCCTCCCGCACATTGGAAGATCGTTTAAATGACTTTTGTGTATTGTCATACCTGCAAAAGTGTCATTGCATCCCTTGGCATGTAGAGAACATTTCCTCTCGTTGATCACTCCTCAAGTAGACTCTCAAAAACATATGTTTCGGGGTCGACGCTTGGTAGGCGGCTATGGCCCCGTGTCGACAGGGGAAATTAACACTGGACCCCACACCCATTGGCGCTCTCGTCTCAAGTGTCTTGCCCATGTCTGAGAACATGTTTTTGGAATGTTTTTTTAAAAATAGAAACAAAGTTTCCATGCCCAACCACTTCATGAGTGGAGTCATAATGGTTTTTTCAGCTGAATAACACCTGAAATCCTCCATTTGGCTTCTTATTTCCTACATTTGTGGAACTCCCCAAGGGGATAGGACCTCCCTTCCATCTTATGAGGGATCCCAAACCACCTCCTCCTATCCCATAAATACTTCCCTCTCACATGGTTTCGACTAGTCGAACAATCCTTGCTATAGCCGGTGTGAAGAATAAGGTAGAGAGGAATCTATTGTCAAGAGAGAGTTTAGGCCCATTGCCTCACCAAGTCCGATTCTCGAAAAAATTCTTGAGACGTGTTTGATTGGACCCATCAAGGAAGGTCTGGCAAAACTCGGTTTTTTAGTTCCAATTTTTGTGTTCGATAATATGCAAAATGTTTGATTCTAATTAATCGAATAGATGTGAATGAAAATATGTTCTCGCATGCTATCACCGTTCACTTGATCTCTAGCGAGGTTCACACATATTACCACTAAAAGATGCGAGCGATGTGAAGACAAAGATCAATGGATCACTGCTGCAAACTTCAACAAAAGCGTTGGACCAAGGTAGGACATTTATCCCAATTCGTTTTCATTTATAAGCTAGAGTCCGAAAGTCCATCTTGTTCCCTTATTGCTAGACCCACCTGGATGCAGAGGGATCACCTTGTCCGCAGAGGGGATTTTACCTTCACAACACTAAGGAGGAAGTGTTGATACTCTCTCCATTATCGAGCCCTTGAAGGAATATTCTATCATTCAACACAAGTCCTTACTAAGAAATTCCCTATAAGTCCTGGTAAAAGCTAGTCGAGAAACCTTCCAGGACTTGGGGGCTTTGTCAGAGGAAAGGAGAAGATTACCATTCTAATCTCTTTTTGTTTTTTTTGGGATGGTTAGGGAATTATTCATATTTGGAGTAACCAAGGTGGGGACTTTCTTTAATTAGGCACTCCTCAATTTCTTGATCAATCCGAAAGTCCTCAAGGTAAATATCTTGGAAATGTTTAAAAAATACTTTCTTAATGTCACTCGAACTCAATGATTGTTTTTACCACCTATGCTAGATCTCGGGATATGATTTTTTATTTATTTATTTTTATTATTATTTCTATGAACTTTTTCCCGTTTATGGACAAACTTAGTATTCCTATCCCTAGAAAAAAATCCAAGTGTTTCTATATTTTAACCTATAGTGTTCTTCTTCTTGCGTGAGGAGGGTGTGGAGAGTCTTGAATGTCTCAAATTCTTTTTTGAAATTCAATCCGCATGACCTAGAGAAACCTTAATTTTCCCCTAAATGGATGTTAGATGTTGCTACGTATCCTTTATTGCATATTTAATTTATATTTAATTTTCCTTGAGCCAACTCCAAATACCTCGTTTAAGTAGTTTGATTTTGGATTCCTAGATAGAGAGTAGGTCTGCCCTCCACCTAATGGGACCAAGAAAGAGTGACCATATCATATAACCCGAGAGAGTTTCGACGAGAGGGGGAGAACCTAAAAGGAATAGGCCCAAGATTATGGGATTATAAGAGGAGGAGGAAGATAGGGTGATGGTCTAAGTTGCACCAAGGAAGGATAGAGGATTTTAGACACATATTTAAATATAGGAGACATGCGAACCTAGGAAACATTCAAGCCGAGAAGCGATGGCAGGGCTGTAGACGCTTGTTATTCCACTTCGTAGGGGAATTTTGTAGGTTTGACATCAAAAGGGTCAAGATTGAGCATTCAATCCTCCATGTTTTCTTGGGAGGCATCCTCGACAATGGAGCCTCCTCGGGTTTTCTCCTTTTGGCCCATAGAGGTATTGAAGTCTCCTCCTAGGATAAAATAGCATCCATAATCGAGTTTTGCAACTTTGTCAAGACTTCTGGCATATATACATTGACTATAGTATAGTGGTGTTGCAACTCTAAACTTTTAAAGGTAGTTGCAATTCAATGGGTTGTTTTATAAAACTTACGAGTTGCATTATTGTTGTATTCCACATCGTTCGTGAGGCATCTGAAGCACCTCTCGAGATTTCGGATACCATATTACTTTTCCCCCAAATTTTGGAGTGAATGGAGGAAATTTATGCATCACCTAACTTCATCTCCTGGAGGAGGGTGACTAGTGGTCTTTTTATTTTGGCTTAATGATTTTGATTCCATTATTATTTTACTTTGAACCCAACCCCCCTACGATTCTAGGAGATGATATTCATTATTTACTCTTTGAATAATGTGCCCCTTTTTGCAGACGACTATTATGTATTTCCTTTATTTCCTCCTTTGGTCCCCAAGTCTGCTAATTCTTTCGAGGGATGGTGTGTTGAAACCCCATCTCTTTATATTTTTCAGTTTTTTCCATCCATATCTCTTTATTTGTTTTTCAACTTGATATTCTAACCTTCCTATCCATATCTTTTCCCCTTGTACCTTTTTGATTTATCGTCAGCTGATCTTGTTGGTATTGTTGGTCCCATTAGTTCCTTGGAGGATAAGAAATATTTTTTTGTCTTCCTCTTCATCCGTCAGCTATCTCTTGCGATTCTTTCGGAAGTTGCCTCGCTTGGGGGATTTTCTTTCTGCTTTTTGCAGGGGGCCAAAAGCGAGCTATTCGACCCGAGAGCACAAATGTTGGTAACTCTTGGGGAAAGAGAAAAACCACCATCATCCTGGGAATTTTCCAAGGCTGCATAACAATTGACAGTCGTGCCTGCACCACTATCCTGACTGCAAGCCCCCAAGGGGGGTCAGGCTTTCTTTTGCTTGTAGAAATTTGAATAACTGATATGTTATCCATCGAGATTCTCCTGATCACACACTATTTTATCTTCATGCACAATAAAAAATCTCTTCTACCATTGATCATTAATTGCGGAAATAAAAACAATCGCATGCGCACATTAAAACCATAAAAAATCACACATATGAACACAATATTTTATGGGAAAGCTTAAAGCTGAAAACCCCCAACTATCTGTATATTATATGTCATAGAGATCATGCTAAAAATCATTGTCCTGACTCTTTCTGGCTACAAAATTTTAATCTTCAATTTCTACACTAGTCAAGCTAGATCTGGCAAAAACACATGCTCCATCTCTTGCTTTTTGTTGCTTTTAACACTCTCTTTGTAATCAGTAACGAAGAATGGCTCTAAATAAATTAAAAACACAGATTTTCTTTGTGCAATCCTCATTGGCATCTCGTGTTTCAATTGTTGCAAATCATGCAACAGTATAGTCTGGTCGATAATCCATTGCTCTTTCACCTATTTCTACACTGGTCTCCACTGAAACTGTCCATGCACTGAAGTTAACTGATGTATTCTTTAGTTGATTATTGAGTTTATAATTAGTGAATTAATTAATAATTAATTCACACCACTCTCACTAGTGTATCAATCAGTTAGACTAGATACAACTAGCTCAACTATGTTTGGATTAGTTAAACTGAACACAACTCCATTAACTTCCTCAATCAACTCCACCAAACTCTCTCACATGAGTTCTAACTGAAGTATCCATGCAATAGCTCCACCGCCTTGCTCCAAGACAAGCACCTGTCATCACACGGCTCTGTGCCAAGATTCCGCACATAGAAGTGCTCCAAGAGAATAAGATAATGTTTAGAGTCCAAATATTATTAAGAGCTAATAATATTTAACATATCTCTTTTTAGTCTGTCAATCTAAAAATAGACTCCGCCAAATATGTTTAAAAATAAAAGTCCATCTATTTTTCCAACTTGACCAACCATCCACAAATAGCATCCTGCAACTCATAGAATATGATCGACATGTATAAAAATAGACAGAGTCTAGAAATAGACTTTGTGCCAAAAATATTCTGCGGGCCCACTTAGTGAAGGCGACTCTTTTCACTAGCTCCATCATCTTGTTGCATTTTCAACACTCCCTCTCAACAAGATATGGATTATCTGCAACCCCTATCCTGCCTCTGTGGTATTCGAATTTTCTCCTGGTGAGCGCCTTCGTCAAGATGTCAACATCTTGATCCTCCGTGGGAATATATGAAAGTAACATGATTCTCCGCTGCACACAATCTCTGATATGATGGTACCTGATGTCGATGTGTTTGGATCTATCATGAAATACTGGATTAGCTGAGAGTTTTATGCAACTCTGATTATCACAATAAATCACAGTAGGATCTAAGTGTGAACTGAACAACCCGACCAGGATCTTCCTCATCCATATAGCCTCGCATGCAGCCAAACTCGCTGCCATATACTCGGCCCCTGCTAAACTGAGTGCCATGGATCTCTACTTCCTGCTGTACCAAGAAACTGTTGTCAAATCGATACTGAAAATCCCTCCAGATTTTCTCTTTCTGTTCATTGGGCTCCCTGCCCAATCTGCATCCATGAAGCACTAGAAAATTTGGCGGAATTTTCGATGGCCAATTCGTCGCTATTCCAACACATAGTCGTCACAAGAGCGACAGTTTGAGGGCGGGAAAAATGTGTTTTTCCATACTGTCGCAGTTCCGACGCACTTAAAAAGTGTCGCACTATCGACACTTTTTCCGTCGCTTCCAAAAAAGCGTCGCTCTTCCGACGTTTCCCAAACCGTCACGCTTCCGACGTTTGTAAACTGTCGCACTTTCGACGAAATGTGGTCCGACGTTTTGAACGTCACTCTTTCGACGTTTGGTTACTGTCGCAATTCCGATGAAATGTGGTCCGACATTTTGAACGTTGCTCTTCCGACATTTGTAAACTGTCACAATTCCGACGCAATGTGGTCTGACGTTTTGGAAGTTGCTCTTCCGACGTTTGTAAACTATCGCAATTCCGATGAAATGTGGTCCGACGTTTTGAACATCGCTCTTCCGACATTTGTAAACTTTCGCAATTCCAACGAAATGTGGTCCGACGTTTTGAATGTCGCTCGTTCGACGTTTTTATACTGTCGCTCTTCTGACGTTTTTAAGCTGTCGCAATTTCGACGCTTAAAAGCTGTCAGTATACCGACGATGGGTTCAATTTAAAAAAAAAAAAATGAAACTTTAAAAGAGAAAAAATGTTGTTTTGAATATATTATATGAAGTAAAAAAGTCCATGAAGTCATTACATTTTCGCATCTAAATATTGGAATCCAAATATCCATCCAGAAAAGTGGAAGTCCCACCCCAGACAATGATAGAAAAATACCCCATGTCACATACAGGGACATGATATAAAACCCAGTAACGGTCCACATGGAGATTATCGACAATCTGAGAAAGCATCCAAATATGCCCGAGGCATCTGTAAGAAAGTGAAATAGCAGTATGTAGAATAGTAAAGCAACAGATAGAGTACCGACGTCCATTGTTCCAAATACAAATTAAAGTACCCAAAATCCTGCAACGGAGAAAAACGCTAATCATGTGAGGAGTGTGATATGTCCAAAATATAAAAAGACCATCAGACCATATCAATAAACCAGCAACATAGACCAGCATCGCTAGTTTTGAAGGCAGAGTGATAAACATTAATCATTTTTTTTTCCACAAGAGAAAAAACGTTGTTTTGAATATATTATATGAAGTAAAACAGTCCATGAAGTCATTACATTTTCACATCTGAAGATTGGAACCCAAATATCCATCCGGAAAAGTGGAAGTCCCACCCCAGACAGTGATAGAAAAATACCCCATGTCACATACAGGGACTTGATATAAAACCCAGTAACGGTCCACATGGAGATTATCGACAAATCTGAGAAAGCATCCAAATATGCCCGAGGCATCTATAAGAAAGTGAAATAGCAGTGTGTAGAATAGTAAAACAACAGATAGAGTACCGACGTCCATTGTTCCAAATACAAATTAAAGTACCCAAAATCCTTGAACAGAGAAAAACGCTAATCATGTGAGGAGTGTGATATATTCAAAATATAAAAAGACCATCAGACCATATCAATAAACCAGCAACATAGACCAGCATCGCTAGTTTTGAAGGCAGAGTGATAAACATTAATCATTTCTTTTTCACAAGAGAAAAAATGTTGTTTTGAATATATTATATGAAGTAAAACAGTCCATGAAGTCATTACATTTTCACATCTGAAGATTGGAACCCAAATATCCATCCAGAAAAGTGGAAGTCCCACCCCAGACAATGATGGAAAAATACCCCATGTCACATACAGGGACATGATATAAAACCCAGTAACGGTCCACATGGAGATTATCGACAATCTGAGAAAGCATCCAAATATGCCCGAGGCATCTATAAGAAAGTGAAATAGAAGTATGTAGAAGAGTAAAGCAACAGATAGAGTATCGACATCCATTGTTCCAAATACAAATTAAAGTACCCAAAATCCTTGAACAGAGAAAAACGCTAATCATGTGAGGAGTGTGATATGTCCAAAATATAAAAATACCATCAGACCATATCAATAAACCAACAACATAGACCAACATCGCTATTTTTGAAGGCAGAGTGATAAACATTAATCATTTTTTTTCACAAGAGAAAAAATGTTGTTTTGAATA